>CP032253.1:35646513-36246513 GCA_005610355.1 Gossypioides kirkii | reverse complement strand
AAGTGGCTAGACGCGGGCATCATCTACCCCTTTTCAGACAGCTCATGGGTGAGCGTTGTCCAATTTGTCCCCAAGAAATGCGGCATCACAGTGGTGAGAAATGATAAGAACGAGCTGACTCCTACTCGTATTGCTACTGGTTGGTGAGTGTCTATGGACTATCGCCGTCTTAATGCGGCCACAAAAAAGGATTACTTTCCTCTACCATTCATTGATCAGATGTTGGATAGGCTAGCTGGTAAAGCCTACTATTGCTTCCTAAATGACTACTCTGGATATAATCAAATTGCCATTATGCCGGAAGATCAAGTAAAAACCACGTTCACATGCTCATTTGGAACTTTTACCTTTCAACGTATGCCATTCGGATTATGCAATGCACCAGCCACATTCTAGAGGTGTATGATGGCTATCTTCTAGGACATGATTGAAGATTCACTGGACGTATTCATGGACGATATCTCTGTGTATGGACAGAATTTTGACCAAAACTCCGACAATCTGGTGAAAGCATTAAAGAGATACGAGGACACAAATCTAATGCTGAACTGGGAGAAATGCCATTTCATGGCAACAGAAGCCATTGTCCTTGGTCATCAAATATCATGTCAGGGCATTGAAGTAGACAAAGCAAAGGTAGAAATCAATGAAAAATTGCCACCACCCACGAATGTCAAAAGAATAAGAAGCTTTCTTGATCATGCTGGTTTCTATAGGAGATTTATCTGAGATTTTTCCAAGATTGCCAAACCACTATGCTTATTGCTAGAGCAGAATAAAAAGTTTGTGTTTGATGACGCATGTCTGGACGCGTTTATCACAATAAAAAGCAGCTAGTACAAGCTTCAATTGTCGTCGCACCAGATTAGACGCAGCCATTTGAATTAATGTGTGACGCAAGTGACTTCGCTGTGGGAGCTATGCTGGGACAATGAAAAGATAAGGTATTTCACTTAATTTATTATGCTAGCAAAACTTTAACTGACGCGCAGGTAAACTATACAACTACCGAAAAGGAATTACTAGCAGACATTTCTGCTTTCGACAAATTTCGCTAATATCTTGTCGACGCAAAAGTTACTGTCTACATAGATCACTCTGTGTTAAGATACCTTTTTACAAAGAAAGATACCAAACCGAGATTGATTAGATGGATCCTGCTCTTACAAGAGTTTGATATTGAAATTAGAGATAGGAAAGGATTCGAGAATCAAGTAGCAGACCACTTATCCTATTTGGAAGCTGGAAGCGAATATGGCAATCAGTTACACATTGTTGACGCATTTCCAAATGAACAATTATTCTATGTCGACGCTTCTCCATGGTATGCTGATGTTGTCAATTATCTTGTTTGTGGGAAGATGCCTTTGAGTACCACTGGTCACAAGAAGATCATATTTATGCGTGACGCTGCGAAGTATCTTTGGAAAGAGCCATACCTGTTTAAGGTATGCACCGACAACATTATTCGTCACTGCATTCCTGAAAAAGAGATGATTTCCATCCTAAGACATTGCCATGATGCTCCCTATGGAGGCCATTTTGGTGGAATGATAACTGTTGCAAAGGTCCTACAATCTGGATTCTTCTGGCCCACATTGTTTTGAGATGCCTACAATTTTGTGCAACAATGCGATAGATGTCAACGCATAGGTTCTATATCTTGTCGCAACGAGATGCTCCAATAACCTATTATGGAGGTGGAGTTTTTCGATGTCTGGGGTATAAATTTAATGGGACCATTTCCAAACTCCTTTAGGAATGTGTATATTTTAGTTGTTGTTGATTATGTCTCTAAGTGGATCAAAGTAATTATGATTCCAAAGGATGATGCTCGAACGGTGTTGAAGTTTTTCCACACGTATATCCTTACAAGATTTGGAACACTTAAGGCATTGATAAGTGATCAAGGTACTCATTTTCAAAATAACTAAGTAGTGATAGCTTTAAGACGCTATGGTGTGAAGCATCATATGGCCATAACATACCATCCATAAACAAATAGCCAAGCAGAGGTCTCCAATCGACAAATCAAAAGTATACTTGAAAAGGTGGTTAATTCATCTAAGAGAGATTGGTCTTCGAGGCTACATGATGCGTTGTGGGTGCTTCGCACTGCCTATAAAGTCCTGTTAGGGATGTCGTCGTATCAATTAGTGTTTGGTAAATCCTATCACTTTTCGGTTGAACTTGAACATAAAGCCATGTGAGCGATCAAGTACGTGAACATGGATTACGATACTGCTGGAAGAAAAAGGTTGTTGGACATTACTGAGCTGGAAGAAATTATACACAATGCATATGAAAATGCTTCCATATACAAAGAAAAGACTAAGAGATGGCATGCGAATATCATCTTGCGGCGACAATTTAATCCTGGTCAGTTTGTACTCTTGTTTAATTCAAGTTTTGAAATTGCATCCAATAAACTACATTCAAGATGGTCAGGCCCTTTCAAGGTTGTCGAAGCATTCTAGAATGGTGCAGTGACAATTGTAGATCTGAAGGATGGTCACCAATTTAAAGTAAATGGCCAATGACTAAAGCATTACATAAGCTCAGATGTCAAAAACCACAACGAGACCATATATCTAGTCATATTTAAATAATGTCATTGCATTCTTACATTTATGTTTATTTATTTTTTACTTTATTTCTTCGTTTATCTGTTTCTTTTTAGATTCCATGTAGGAATAAAAATTGATCTTTTGTCGACACATAATGAAGCACAACTTGTCGACGCATTCTGTGATGACTCAGTGAAACTTTTGCAGCAAGAATCGCGCTAATTGATCTTCATCTATCCTTAGCCGTTAGATCAAACCAAGAGGTACGATCTATAGCCTGGCATTTATTGGCTGCAAAAATAATGCTTTTCCACACCTTTTGCAATAATCACGTCTCCTCCAATCCAGAGTTTATAAAACTCTTTTCCTGTCAACTTCATTCTTTCACTCACCTCTCCATTGTTGCTGCAACCATCTCTTCCATTGTCTTCAAATTTTTCTTCAAATTCTTTTATTTTCTTTACCCAGTTATTATGGCGAGAACCAAAGAAGCAAAAACCCCCTCAAAATCCCCCGTTGAAGCCTCAACCACTATGGTTCCGAATGCCGACCATCTTCACAAAAATAACTCGTCCTGTTCCTTTCCAAGGCGACGAAATACCACTACCATGACATCATGCTCAAGAGAAACTGTCACTCGAAGCAGGGTTTTCAGTTGTCACCACATCAATCATTGAGGAAATAGGTTGTGAGGACAATCTCTCGAATGGGCTGGGAAACTTTCTACAACCATCCGGGCGGTTACTCCCCGACATTGGTAAGAGAATTCTATGCCAACTTGGTGGATTCTGAATAGGACTTCGTGTTTGTACGAGAAGGCTTGGTACCTTAGAGTGTGAATCCTATCAATGCACTTTTCCACTTCGCTGTAAAGGAGGATACCTACATTGCGTTTTTAGAGGAGTTAATAGATGAAGGCGTTGAAATGGTGATGAGAGATCTATATGTCGAGGGTGTTGTGTGGACTTTCAACGGTCTGTACAACTATACGATGCACCGACATTATCTCACAACTCAGAGTAAGGTATGGTTTCACTTCGATAACAGCCAAATTCTACCTTCAACCCATAGCACAACTACGACGCTGGATCGCATGTGCCTGTTACACTCTATTCTGAAAGGACGCCATATCATTGTCGACACAATTTTACATGAAGAAATTATTGAAACCGTGGGTAAACAGACAAGTATCTTACCTTTCCCTTCTTTAATTATGATACTCTGCAAACAAAGGGATATTATGCCCCAAGATGGTGAGGAAGTGCTGGACAACAAGCGGCCAATAAATGATATCTCAGTAAAGCGAATGACTAGGGGACAAGAAACCCCTTTGGTGAAAGAGGTGCCTAAGAAGAAGAAAAAAAGGAAAGAAAAGAAAAGGAGAAGCAAGAAGATACGCCCACAAACCCTTAAGTTGAGAAGAAGCTGGCTACAATTGAACATATTATTGATTGCATGGAAACGTACCAAGTTTGCCTTGTCAGCATGTTGGATGAAATGGATTACAGGTAGAATTTCTTCTATGCGTACACAAGGGCATGGAACAGCGCTATTTTTACCACATTGAGAAATCTGAGCCCAAATCCAATGCCAGATTTCCCTGTATTCCCACCTATTGTTAGGGAAGCCCCGTCGTCCTTTGAGTAACCTACTCTTGAAGGTAGGCATGAACCTGTCCCATCCCTAACGAGAATTCATATCTCCGATGATAAGAAGCCAGAGGGACATTCCAACGCCATAAAGGACTGTTTCAGAACTATCTTCAGCCTATTCGTGGATGAATTTTCAAATAGCCTTGGGGCTAACATGGTGAAAAGAGAGGCTGCTGCTGAGGAGATAAGTACACTGATCGTATCTATAGGTTTAGAAGCAGGGGAAGACGTCAAACCAAACACAACTAAGAAGGAGGAACCTGAAGAGAAGAAGGAAAATGAGGAAGAGAAGGAAGAAGAGAAGGGAGAAGAGAAGAAGAATGAAGAAAAGGAAGATACCCCGACAAATTTCGAGTAAGAATTTGTCGATGCAACTACCAGTGTGGGGGCATCCATTAAAAATTTGGCTCCACTTGAAGCGAGCTAGGTTGAGGCAATCACCAGCAGCGCCGAAGATCTTAACTTGGCCATTGTGCCTTATGTAGCATCACTTGCTGAAGCCCATCCATCTGATGTGACTGTCGATGAGGCCACTACTCAATTGACTGTGGAGGAGCAATCAGCTGCTCCAATTGATTCCAAGGACAAAAAGAAAAGAGGAAAGATAAGAAAAAAAGCCTAAAATAAAAGAGGAGCATCCAAAGAAGAAAAAGAAGAAATCCAGAGCAGTCACTTCATCGGCTATTATACAATGAGTTAGTTAACTTTTCATTAGTTAGTTGCATGCATAACATTTAGTTGTCATTGCATTTTTATTTGTCACTGCATTTTATTTAGTGCATTTGCATTGTAGTTGTATTTGCATTCTTATATGTATAGTATTGTCAGTGCATTGGGGACAATGCAGACATTAAGTTTGGGGGATCTTGTGTGAAATGGAAATGCGTTACACCCACATATTTGAAAATTTATTTGTTTCTTTTGTTTAATGAAAGTATGCGAAGTTTCAACAAAAAAGTGACCATAATTTTTATCTTATGCGTAAATCTTGAATTGTTTGGATGCTGATATGTGAATTGGGTAAATATGAATGAATATTGAGCTCTGCTATTTTTGAATGAATGATTGGAATGGCACTAGTAATGAATGGATAGTATCAGTCTTTGAATCTTGAAATAACTTACCAAATGTAGCGACATGGTTCTAATAAAAGACACTCTAATGTGAGTGCATTGTGACTTATCAAGGAAGAACACTCCGCTGCATGTGTTAGAAAAATCATCTAGCCAAAGGTTGTCACTATAAGATATGTGTCGGTGCAATAACATGCCTCCTAGGGGTTTGATGCACCCCATCGTTACTACTCAGGAACAATGGTAGAGTAATGCAATGACATCTTTCAGTCACTTATAAATAAAAAAGAAAAAGGAAGAAGAGGAAATGAGAAAAGAAGAAAAAATATATTGCTATGAAATGCTGTATTGGTTAAGAAAGGTGAAGATTCAAAGCATGCTGCTAACATTAATGAAGTGGCAGTTTTAATTATTAATGCATATAAATTATCGTCACATTATTCTATCATATGAATACAATTTATACATTAGGATTCAAAAGAATTTGAGTTGCTAGAATGATGATTGCAGTGACATGTTTTATTTGTGACTTTGCTAACTTTTGTTTACTTGAGGACAAGTAAATGATAGCATTAGAAAAGACACTTATTTTCTCCCTAAATTTGTGTATTAATTGTCTCTTTTGTATTACATTTAGCATGCATGATAGTTATTTAGTACTTAGTATTTATATTTTCTAAACTCAATGTTGTGTGGCTTAAATTCTTGTTATTTTATCTATTTTGTGCACTAATGTCGCCATATGCAGCATATGTATTGCGTCTGAAATTTTCAGCACAGGGATCCATCTCTGAAGATCGATACTAGAAAGAGTTCAAAGATGCAGTCACAAGTTTAGATTGATATTGCGGCCAAAATTGTCAACGCATGGAAACATTTACTTTGCATAAGTGAATTCACGCTACAAGCACATCTGGAAGCACCAACGCAGGAATTTCACACGATGTCACCTCAATTAAAGATTGTAGATTACGCCCAAAAATACGACGACAACCTATAGATTAATAAAGATCATATTAGATCTGCGTGAGAGCACAGCTGGATTTCAACAAACTTTTGACAGCTGCAAAAGAAGTTGGATCTGAGAGGAGATGATATCTACAATTCTCAAAACTTATAAATAAAGGAGAGAAGAAGGAGATGAATATGAAGGAGTGAAGAAATTAAATTCTGCAAATTATCTAAAGCTTGAAGCTTAGTTCTAGAGTCCGGTGAGCTGATCGAGCAAGTGTGTTACAACTCTTGACGAGGAGTGCTTGGTACGATACAAGAGGAGCAGTTAAAGGATAATCTTAGTAGCCTAGGAATAGTGTGCTTGAATTATCTGTTAATTCCTCTGTTAATGCTGCTGAAATCTTATTGACACTTGATTGTATATGGCAATAACTTTCAATGTTAGATTACTTTGATTCTTATTCAATTCTTCTCATCCGTTTTCTCATGGATTTAACTGTTTTTGACACGGAAGTGCAATAGCAGTCTACTGACACTGAAAAGTGCAGTGACAAGTTAGGTTAACAAGCAAGTTAGCGGAAGTTACTTGAGATTAGGAGGAATTCTGGTCACTTGTTCTTGAGTGCAAGGCATTGCCAACAATTAGAAGGTGAGGTAATTATGGGCGCTTGAGTCTTAGTTAAACAGTGATATGTTTTTGGTATGATTTCATTGGAACTTTATTGCTACGGCAATTCATCTATAAAATACCTTGTCAATGCATCCAGCATTGCTACTGAGTGAAGTCAATGATCCACTCCATTCTTCGCACTTGATCACACTTTTACTTTTTTTACATTTAAATTCTCAAAATCAACTACAATTTATTTTACTTTCAGTTGCTCTGACATTTAACTTATAATTATGTTGACAATTGTGACTAACTTAGTGGTGCAGATTTGATTTAATTTTGCTGGCATCTTTACTAGCATTTCCTCTAATTTTAACTTTAGTTGCTTCGACAATTGAACATCAAGAACTCTATCCCCGTGGGATCGATATTCGATAGAGCAAATTTATTAACTATACTTGCATCGACGTGTGTCCGCTTGTACTTAAATGCTGTGACGTTTATAGGCCGATCAAGTTTTGGCACCGTTGCCGGGGATGGCGTTTGTTTGATGCATATTTTTTAGTTGCAATTATTCTTTCTTACTTAACTTTTTACTAATCTATTTAACTTTATTTTGTTGCTTTTCTCTTTATTCTTTAGGAGTTACATGTCCACAAGGAGAAATCCTAAAGATATTGTGAGCTTTGACCTAGAACTTGAACGAACTATTTGAAGGAGGAAGCAAGAGCAAAAGAAAATGGCTGGCAACAACAACAATAATAACCTACCACCATTGCTGCCACAAGATGTAGTTCCTCTAATACAGCCACAACGAATTAATAATGTACCACCACCGCTACCACAAGAAGAGCAGGTGCAAAACAGGATAATCAGGGATTTTGTTGTTCCTGTACTGGACGATTTGCAACCAGAGGTTGTAAGGCCAGCTATACAAGCTGGAAATTTTGAATTGAAACAGATGATGTTTCAAATGCTCTATTCAAATAGGCAATATGCGAGCTTACCTCATGAAGATGCACGAGAGCAGCTAAAATCATTTCTTCTTATTTACGCATCTTGTAGCCAACATGGTATTCTTGATGATGCCTTAAAAATGTAGTTGTTTCCTTATTCGTTGTAGAGAAGAGCAAGAACATGGTTCTTGGGTTTGCCAGCTAGATCCATTACATCATGGAATGCATTGGTAACGCAATTTGTGTTGCGTTTCAATCCACCGATAATGAATGCAAGGTTGCATAATGATATCACAACTTACCATCAGTTAGATGATGAAAACCTATATACAACATGGGAGCCTTATAAAACTCTACTTAGACGTTGCCCTATGCATGGAATTCAGTAAGAGACTTAGATCGAGATCTTTTACAATGAATTGAATGCCCAGACAAGAAATCTTGTCGACGCATCTACAAATGATCCCTTGTTGGATTACACCTACACTGAAGCTGTACGAATTCTAGAGAGAATTGCACAGAATGATTATCAATATTCTATCTCTCGTTCTGCTCAGGTTAAAAACTAATCCTGGTGTCCTTCAATTAGATGCAATTTCAGCTTTGAGTGCACAGGTGTCCTCTTTGGCCAACATTATAAAGAACATGAAGGGAACAAGTGACGTTGCCCCTATTCATGTAGCACAACAGACGGATGTCCTGACATTTTCCTATGAAATTTACGGTGACAACCACAGTTATGGGGACTGTCCACAACATGCTGAGAACGTATTTTATGTCAACAACATCAGAGGAAATCCTTATGGTAACTCATATAATAATCGAAATCCGCAACCTTGGGGGAATCAAAATGCATCTACGTATAGATATGAAAATTCCTCACAGCAAGGGATTTATAGTCAAGGGAATTACAACAACAATCAACAGCAGAACTATAATCAGAATTCTCAAGTACTTTCAAATTTTGATCAAATACAGGTACACAATCAGATGCAATCACAAGCTAGAGTGCAACCACAACAAACTGCACTGCCACACATGCAAAGACAGCATCAGTAACAACAACAACAGTTTTCCCAACAAAGATCAGATCCTATGGTTGCTCTTGAAGCATTGATGCGATAGCATATTACGCGAACTGAAGCAATTGTTCAAGGTAATTCTTCTTCTATCTGTGTGTTGAAGCCCAGCTAGGACAGTTGGCTTCTAATCTGAATATAAGATCACCAGGCACTTTGCCTAGTAATATTGAGAATCCGATGCATAAGGGGAAGGAACATTGTAAGGCTATCACACTGCGGAGCGGAAAGGAAATTACTGTACCAGCAGAAATAAATGAGGAGGAGCCAATTGTAGTGACCTCTATGCTTACAATTCACCTAATAAAGATGCAACTTCCTAAGTCGATGCAACCGGTTATTCCACAACAACCCATTGACAATATACCTTTGTCATTTCCATAGAGATTTAAAGAGAAAGACCATGATAAGGATTATCAGAAATTTGTTTATTCTTTGAAGTAATTACACATTAACATACATTTAGTAGATGCTCTTGTGCAGATACCCAACTATGGGAAATTCATGAAAGAGCTACTGTCAAAGAAGAAAAAGTTATTCGAAATCGAGACGATTGCGCTCAAATAGGTGTGCAGCGCTGTGCTAACAAATAAGTTTCCACCAAAGATGAAAGACCCTAGCAGCTTCACAATCTCATGCTCTATTGGAAATCATTATCTAGGTAAAGCTTTATGCGATCTGGGAGCCAGTATTAACCTTATGCCTTTGTCCACATTCAGGAAGTTAGGAATTAGATCGATGAAGCCTACTGCGGTGACATTACAGCTTGCTGATAGATCTCTAGTATAACCTGAAGGCTAGATCAAAGATGTCCTTGTCCAAGTTGATAAGCTTGTGTTCCCTACTGATTTCATAATACTTGACTGCGAAGTAGATAAGGAGGTGCCCATCATCTTGGGATGCCCATTCATAGTAACGACATGCACTCTTATAGACGTTTTCAAAGGCGAGCTCATCATGCGACATAATGACGAGCATGTTACCTTCAGTGTGTTTGAAGCATCTTCTTCTACAAGTAAGGAGCAATGTCACCACATTGACATGCTGGACGAGATTATAATAGAAGAATTTAATGAACAAAGTTCAGTAGTTCCATATGAAGATGCAGTGGCATCCACTGATGATATCCTAACTGAACGCAACCATAGAGCTGAGACTAATAGTTGTGAGTTGAAACAGGGTTGGCAATTGGAATCCTTAGATTTGTCTAATAGGACGATCCCTGTGTTTAAACCATCAATTGAACAAGGTCCTACCTTGGAGTTAAAGCCATTGCCGATGCATTTGAAGTATGTCTTTCTAGGTGACAATGACACATTGCTTGTGAATGCCAGCGCAAGCCTTGACACAATTCAAGAAGAAAAGCTCATCGTAATTTTAAGGGAGCACAAAAGAGCCATTGCATGTAGTATTGCAGACATCAGAGGCATTAGTCCTCTTTTTTACAAACATCAGAGGCATTAGTCCCTTTTTTTGCATGTACAAAATCAAACTGAAAGATGAAAGGAAGCAGTTCATTGAGCAATAGCGAAGGCTTAATGAGAAAATGAAAGAGGTAGTGAAGAAAGAGATTATTAAGTGGCTAGACGCGGGCATCATCTACCTCATTTCAGACAGCACATGGGTGAGCCTTGTCCAATGTGTGCCCAAGAAAAGTGACATCACAATGGTAAGTAATGATAAGAACGAGCTGATTCCTACTCGTATTGCTACTAATTGGTGAGTGTGTATAGACTATCGTCACCTTAATGTGGGGACAAAGAAGGATCACTTTCCTCTACCATTCACTGATCAGATGTTGGATAGGTTTGCTGGTAAAGCCTACTATTGCTTCCTAGATGGCTACTCTGGATATAATAAATTGCCATTGTGCCGAAAGATCAAGCAAAAACCACGTTCACATGCCCATTTGGAACTTTTGCCTTCCAACATATGCCATTCGGATTATGCAATGCACCAGTAACATTCCAAAAGTGTATGATGGTTATCTTGTTGGACATGATTGAAGATTCACTAAAGGTATTCATGAACGATTTCTCTGTGTATGGACAGAATTTTAACCAACTCAATCTAGTGAAAGTATTAAAGAGATACGAGGACACAAATCTAGTGCTGAACTGGGAGAAATGTCATTTCCTAGCAACTGAAGCATTGTCCTTGGTCATCGAATATCATGTCAGGGTATTGAAGTAGACAAAGCAAAGATAGAAATCATTGAAAAATTACCACCACCCATAAATGTCAAAGGAATAAGAAGCTTTCTTGGTCACGCTGGTTTCTATAAGATGTTTATTTGAGATTTTTCCAAGATTTCCAAACCACTATGCTCGTTGCTAGAGCAGAATAAAAAGTTTGTGTTTGATGACGAATGTCTGGACACGTTTGTCACAATAAAGAAGTAGTTAGTACAAGCTCCAATTATCGTCGTACCAGATTGGACGCAACCATTTGAATTAGTGTGTGACGTAAGCGACTTTGCTGTAGGAACTGTGTTGGGACAACGAAAAGAGAAGATATTTCACTCAATTTATTATGCTAGCAAAACTTTAACTGACACGCAGGAAAACTATACAACTACCAAAAAGGAATTACTAGTAGTCGTTTTTGCATTCGACAAATTTCGCTCATATCTTGTCGACGCAAAAGTTACTGTCTACACAAATCACTCTGCGTTGAGATACCTTTTTACAAAGAAAGAGGCCAAACTGAGATTGATCAGATGGATCCTACTCTTACAAAGGTTTGATATTGAAACTATAGATAGGAAATGATTCGAGAATCAAGTAGCAGACCACTTATCCTGTCTGGAAGCTGGAAGCGAAGATGACAATCAGTTACGCATTGTCGATGCATTTCCAAATGAGCAATTATTCTATATTGACACATCTCCATGGTATGCTGATGTTGTCAATTATCTTGTTTGTGGGAAGCAGCCCTTGAGTACCACTAGTCACAAGAAGATTAGATTTATGCACGACACTGCAAAGTATCTTTGGAACGAGCCATACTTGCTCAAGGTATGCACCGACAACATTATTAGTCACTGCGTTCCTGAAAAAGAGATGACTTCCATCCTAAGGCATTGTCATGATGCTCCCTATGGAGGCCATTTTGGTGAAATGATAACTGCTGCAAAGGTCCTATAATCTAGATTCTTTTGGCCCACATTGTTTCGAGATGCCCACAATTTTGTGCAATAATACGATAGATGTCAATGCACAGGTTCTATATCTCGCCGCAAAGAGATACTCCAACAACCTATTATGGAGTTGGAGTTATTCAATGTCTGGGTATAGATTTCATGGGACCATTTTCAAACTCCTTTGGGAAAGTGTATATTTTAATTACTATTGATTATGTATCTAAGTGGATCGAAACAATTGTGGTTCCAAAGGATGATGCTCGAACGGTGTTGAAGGTTTTCCACATGTATATCCTTATAAGATTTGGAACACCTAGGGCATTGATAAGTGATCAAGGTACTCATTTTCACAGTAACCAAGTAGCGACAGCTTTAAGATGCTATGGTGTGAAGCATCATATGGTCACAACATATTATCCACAAATGAATGGCTAAGCAGAGGTCTCCAATCGACAAATCAAAAGTATACTTGAAAAGGTGGTTAATCCATCTCAGAGAGATTGGTCTTTGTGGCTACATGATGCGTTGTGGGCACTTTGCATTGCCTATAAAACCCCATTGGGGATGTCACCGTATCAATTAGTGTTTGGTAAATCTTGTCACTTGTCGGTTGAACTTGAACATAAAACTATGTGGGCGATTGATCGAATTTTTTATGACACAACGATTGTGCAAGTGTACACACGTCGATGCAAGTATAGTTGATAGACAATCCTATCAGATATCGATCCCTCGAGGAATGGACTCTTAATGTCTAAATGTCTGAGTAATCTATATTGAAATTAAGTGTAATGTGAGAACTGATGTCAGTGCAATATGTCAGATCTGCACACTAAAATTAGATATCAATGTTAACGCAATCAAAGTCAAATGTCAGGTGTTAAATGCCATTGTACTGAAAGTAAATCAAATGTGTTGAGTGTTGAGTACTGAATATTTAAATTGCATAAAATGTAAAAGCGATCAAGTGTAAAGGGTAGAAATGGTTCACTGATTCTGCTATGTTGCAACGCTAGATACGTCGACTAGGTAGAGTATAGATGAATTGTCACTGCAATGAAGTCCCTTTGAGTTCTTACCAACAACAACTCCCTACTTAATCCCGACTTAAATACCCACAATCACTTCACCTCTCGGTGCGAGCAATGATGTGTATCATAAAACAAGTAACTAGTTCTTATACCAATCCTGGGCAGCTCTCGCCTAACCTACTTATTAACTTAACATGTCACCGCATTCTCGATGTCGGCGCACTACAATTTTACTCTTGTGCTTAAAGCGGTTAAATCCAAGAATAAACTGATAAACAGTGTAAAATAAGAATCAAAATGATATAACATTTAAAGACACTCTCGTATTCATTTAATATCATCAGAATCCATCATTGTTTAAGAAGAATTAAAGAGTATAACGAAGCTTACTATCTTTAGACTACTAGGCCTACTCCCTAATTATTCCTCTTGCCTTGCATCAAACACCTTCTTGTCAGAAGTGATTGCAGACTTGCTTCATCAGCTTCCCAATTCCCAGCTCAAATCTCCAAAGTCACACAAAAATTATAGAATTTAATCCCTTAACTCTTGATGATTTCTTCATTCTTTGTTCGTCTATTTATAACCTTCAAAATGTTGCAATTTTCAGCCTTCATTTCTAGATCCAGATCTAGATTTTTGCAGCTGTCAAAATTAGTTAGAGTATAGTTGTGCACTCACGCAGTTCTAGTATGTTCTTCAGAGATCTGCAAATTCTCGTTGTACCACTAGACGCATTCTAAAATCATAATTGCAGCGACATCTATGAAATTCCTGCGTTGGTGCTTCCAGCCGTGGAGTTCAGCTTGATTATACTCATTCAAGGTTTAGTTGTAATGCGATGACATCTCTTGGTTACAATTACCAGCTGATCTTGTGGCTGCATTTGTCCAGTATTAAGCTTTTAGACTGAAGTCCTGCGCTGACAATATTAAGATGTAATATATCGGCTGCTTGCGTAAACATTAGTACAAAAATGGATAAAAATAACAAGAATTTAAACTAACTAACAATGAGTTGGAAAATATGAAAATTAAATATAAAAGGCTAATGATGCATGCTAAATAAAATACAACAGAGACAATTAAGACACTAAATTAGGGAGAAAATCTATGTCATTTGTAATACCATCACACTCCAAACTTGAGTTTTTACTTGTCCTCAAGTAAATAAAAATAAACAAAGTCCTAATTAGAAATGTCACCGTAATCATTATTCATACAACTTGAATTATCTAAATTCCTAATGTGTAAATTGCATTCGTATAATAAAATGATACGCTGACAATTTATAGTTATGAACAACTTAAAACTGCAACTTCATCAATGTTAGTATCATGCATTGAATCTTAACCTTTCTTGAACCATTTCAACAATTTTTTCTTTTTTTCTTTTTCTTTCTTCTTTTTCTCATTTTTTTAAATGATTGAAAGATGTCATTCATTACTCTACCTTTCTTCCTGGGTAGTAACGATGGGGTGCAACAAACCCCAAGAGGCATGTAATTATGCCGACACACACTCTTGCAGTTACAGCCTTTCGCTAGATGAATTTTCTTTTCTAAGTCTGCAGCGGAGTGTTCTCCCTTAAAAGTCATAATGCTCTCATAATGGAGTGTCTTTTATTAATAAAATGTTGCTGCATTGGTCTGTTAGTTCAAGATTCAATACAAACACTATTCATTCATTACTAAAGCAATTTCAATTATTCATTCAAAAATAGCAAACTCATCATCCATTCATATTCATCTAATTTCCACATCAGCATTCAAACAATTCCAGAATTACGCATCAAAATAAAATTGTGGGCACATTTCTATTGAAATTTTGTAAATTTTCATTAACTAAAAACCAAAATAAAAGTCAAACATGAAGGTGTAGTTGCATTTCCAATTCATATTAGCTTCCCCCCAAAATTAATGCCTGCATTGTCCCCAATGCACCAACAATAGTTATACATATATAATGGAAATGCAGTTACAATGTACTAAACTAAAATGAATGCAATGACAATTAAAATGCAGGCACAATAAGAATGCATGAAAACTACCTAAAAAGAGATGTACCAACTTACTCAGCAGCAGCCAATGCAGAGGTTATTTTGGTCTTCTTCTTTTTCTTTTTTGGGCGTTGTTCCTGGTCATGGTGTTTCTTCTTTTTGTTGTCCTTGCACCTCTTCTGCTTCTTATCCTTTAAACCAATCGGCTCGAAGGACTGCTCCTCCTCAGCGGGTTGGGTGATGGCCTCATCAGTTGTCACCTCTAATGGGTGGATCTCGGTGAGTGGTGCTATGTAGGGTATAATAGCCAGAGGATTCAGTTCCTCTATCTCGCCAATGACAACCTTAGCCTGGCTCGCAGTCATTAGAGCCTCTTCTAAGCTAGATGCTCCCACAATATCCTCAACGATCATTGTTGAGGCATCAGTTTCTTTCTCCAGCTACAACTCAGTAGGTTCTTCTTCTTCTTTCTCTTCCTCATCTTGATCCTTCTTCTGATTACCTTCCTGATTTGCCTCTTTTTTTACACTCGACTTATTTTCAACTAGACCAGTGTCAGCGCAATCAACTGCATCGACATCTTCTTCCAGAACAGCTGCCCTCTCTGCCATATTTGCGCCCAGATTATTTGAGAATTCATCTTCGAATAAGTGGGTGATATTACGATGAAAATCGTCATCAGTCTATGACTGCCCGTCATCCTTCTCATCGACAGAAATATGGACCCGGGTTGGTGTAAGGGCAGACCTACGATCAGGGGTAGGTTGCTCGAAATATGAATACTTCATCGGGCGGTAGATGGATGGGAAAGTTGGGAAATTTGGCGGTGGAGTCTGGCTGATCTGACTTAATGCAGCGATAAAGGCTTCGTTCCACGCCTTGGTGTATGTATAAAACTTGTGGAGTTGAAAAATCATGTCGTTCACGATGCTATCGGTGTGAATAGAATGCATGTCGAGGCAGTCTAAATGAACTTCCATCAGTGCTAGCTTCTTTGCTATTTGGGTCTCTATCGGCGCATCAGTTTTGTCAGCCTTCTTCTTAACCTTTCCTTTGTTTCTTTTCTTGAAGATCTCTTTGGCCACTAGGGTGTCTTGGCCTCGTTTCATTCTCTCAACAAAAATATCATTGATTGGTCCTTTGTTGTCCAGGCCCTCCTCATCATCTTTGGGCACAATGCCCTTATGTTGACAGAGTAGCATAATAAGATAGGGAAAAGAAAGGATACCAGTTTGCTTTCTTGTAGCTTATGCGATCTGGGCATGTATAAGCTCCCCAATTTCGATGTGCTGGTGGTGAAGAATGGAATGCAGCATACACATACGGTTAAATGTGGTCGTAGTACTGTGGGTAGAAGGCATAATACGGCTGTTGATGAAATGAAACCATACCTTGCAACAGATTGTAAGGTACCACCTATGCATTGTATAATTTTGAAGCCCATTGCCCGTCCATGTAGCGCCATTGATACAGAGATCGTTCATCATTTGGGCTAAATAATTATCATCCAAATGGTGCATAAAGGGTGTATGGTTGTCTACTCGTTCCGGAATTCTCAACAGGAGGTTAATCTGCGCAGCACTCTAAGGAACTAGCCCTTCTCGAACAAAGACGAATTCCTGCTCTTAGCCCATCAGATTCGCATAAAACTCCCTCACCATTGTGGGAGAGTAGCTAAAAGGATGGTCACAGAAATACTCCCATCCGAGACGGTTGATGGTTTAATGGATTTGTTTCCCCAAGGTCTGATGTGGAGACAGTTGGAGACCCTATTCGTAGTGAATATTACGTTTTAGTATAACATTATAGTGCCAATCTTTGGCAGCAGTTGTTAAAACTAAACTGGGCCTATAGATGAAGGTGGTGGTGTCGTGGACAGAACCACAGTAGGAGTAGTCGAAGTGTTTTTGGAGGGTTTAAGAGTGTTTTTGGAAGCACGGGTTTTAGCCATGGTGAGAAGAAAAGAACTTCAAGAAGTTTCACAGAAAGAAAGATTGCTTCTGAGATTAGAAAAGGGAATATGCAGACAATGAAAGAGAAGAGTTGCAGTAACAATAGTGAATGTGAAGAGAAAAGGTAATTGCAATGAGAGACTTTATAACCTAGGCGTAATGAGTGAAAAACACGGGGAAACATTGTGTCTACAGACATTAATTACTAAGCTGCAGATCATACAGATTTGTTTTGATCCAACGACTAGGAAGGAAAGAAATCAACTGGCGTGATTCTTGCTGAAAAAGTAATGTTGACTCATTGCAAAATGCGTCGACAATATGTGTTTCAATGTTTCGACAAAAATATGATTTTTATTTTTGTAAGGAATTTAAAATAATACAAAGAAAAGTGAAACAATTAAAAGTAAATAAATAAAAAAATGCATCGACATTATTTAAATGTCACCAAATTAACGACTTTGTTTATTTCTTAAACATCTGGGCTCGCATAATGTTTAAGACGTTGGCCATTTACTTTAAATTGTTGTCCATCCTTTAAGTTTTCGATTGTCACCGTATCGCTTTGAAATGGTTCGACAACTTTAAATGGGCCTGACCATCTCGATCTCAATTTTTCTGGATGCAATTTTAAACGTGAGTTAAATGAAAGTACCAACTGACCAGGATGAAATTGTCGACGCAAGATGATGTTGTCATGCCATCTCTTTGTCTTTTCCTTGTATATCGCCGCTTTCTCATAAGCATGGAGTTGGATTTCTTCTAATTTCGTGATGTCCAACAGTCTTTTCTTTCTAGCAGCATCATAGTCTAAATTCAGCTACTTAATTCCCACATGGCCTAATGTTCAAG
Organism: Gossypioides kirkii; assembly: GCA_005610355.1. Classification (NCBI taxonomy): domain Eukaryota; kingdom Viridiplantae; phylum Streptophyta; class Magnoliopsida; order Malvales; family Malvaceae; genus Gossypioides; species Gossypioides kirkii. The sequence goes on along the minus strand of CP032253.1, from coordinate 36,228,648 downwards.
TTCGACAGGCAAGTGACAAGACTTTCTAAACACTAGTTGGTATGGCGACATCCCCAACTGGGTTTTGTAAGCGGTGAGAAGCACCCACAATACATCATGTAGTCGCGCAGACCAATCCTTCCTAGATGGATTAACTACCTTCTCAAGTGTGTTTTTAATTTGACGATTGGATACTTCGACTTGACCATTAGTTTGTGGATGATATGTGGTGGCCATACGATGCTTCATTCCATATCGCTTTAATGCAGTTGCCACTTGATTATTATAGAAATGAGTGCCATGGTCGCTTACCAATGCTCTCGATGTTCCAAACCTTGTGAGGATGTATGTGTGAAAGAACTTTAACACTGTTCGAGCGTCATCTTTTGGCACCACAATAGCTTCAATCCACTTTGAGACGCAGTTAAAAGTCACTAAGATATTCATATTTTCAAAAGAGTTTGGAAATGGTCCCATAAAATCTATACCCTAAACATCAAAAAGCTTTACCTCCATGATAGGTTGTTGGAGCATCTCGTTGCGTCGCGCTATGGATCTAGTGTGTTGACAATGATCACATTGTTGTGCGAAAATGTGGGCGTCTCGAAACAAATTGGGTCAATAAAATCTTGATTGTAGGACCTTTGCAGCAGTCCTTATTCCACCAAAATAACCTCTATAAAGGGCATCATGGCAGTGTCGTAAGATTGACCTCATTTCTTCTTTAGGCACACAGCGACAGATGATATTGTCTATGCATACCTTAAATAGGTATGGCTAGTTCTAATGATATTTGGAAGCATCACGTATGAACCTGATCTTCCCATAACCAGTTGCACTCATAGGTAGCTTTTCACACACAAGGTAATTGACGACATCAACATACCATGGTGATGCGTCGACAAAGAATAGTTGCTCGTCAGAAAGTGCTTTGACAATCTGGGTTGTCTGCCCGTTCTCACTTCCAGTTTCCAGTAGAGTTAAGTGGTCAGCTACTTGATTCTCAGATCCTTTCCTATCTCTGATTTCGATATTAATTTCTTGGAGGAGTAAGATCCATCTGATGAGTCTAGGTTTGGCGTCTTTTTTGTTGAAAAGGAATCTCAATGATAAGTGGTCCTTGTAACTGTAGTCTTTGCGTCAATAAGATAGGAACAGAACTTGTCAAATGCAAAGATTACTGCTAGCAACTCCTCCATAGTAGTATAATTAACCTGCGCTTCAGTTAGAGTTTTACTAGCATAGTAAATAGAATGAAATACCTTTTCTTTTCTTTAGTGTAAGACAGCTCTTACAGCAAAATCACTGGCGTCGTACATTAGTTAAAATGGTGCATCTAGTTTGGTGCGACGATAATCGGAGCTTGTGACAGCTGCTTCTTTATTTTTGTGAATGTATCTAGACATGTATCGTCGAACACAAACATTTTATTTTGCTTTAGTAATGAGTATAAGGGTTTAGCTATCTTGGAAAATTTCTGATGAATCTTCTATAAAAGCCAGCATGTCCAAGAAAGCCTTTTATTGCTTTGATAGTGGTGGGTAGTGGTAATTTTTCGATGATTTCTACTTTAGCTTTATGAACCTCAATGCCCTGACAAGATATGCGATGACCAAGGACAATGCCTTCAGTAGCCATGACATGCCATTTCTCCCAATTCAGAACAAGATTTGTGTCCTCGCATCTTTTCAAAACTCTTACCAAATTGTCAGCACATTGGTCAAAACTTTGTCCATAGACCGAGAAATCATCCATGAATACCTCGATTGAGACCTTAATCATATCTGAAAAGATCGCCATCATACACCTCTAGAATGTTATTGTCACATTACATAACCCAAACGACATCCATCGGAAAGAAAATGTTCCAAAAGGACATGTGAATGTTGTCTTTGCTTGATCTTCCGATGCAATGGCTTTTTGGTCGTATCCAGACTAGCCATCCAGAAAGTAATAATAGGCTTTACCAGCTAGCCTATCTAGCATATGATCAATGAAAGGTAGTGGAAAATGGTCTTTCTTTGTGATCACATTCGATCGCCGGTAATCCTTGCATACTCGCCATGTAGTTGCGATACGAGTAAGGATTAACTCATTCTTGTCGTTGGTCACGACTGTGAAACCACTCTTTTTAGGCACACATTGAACAGGACTTACCCAATTGCTATCAGAAATAGGGTATATAATGCCTGCATCTAACCATTTAATGATTCCTTCTTTACCACTTCTTTCATTTTCTCATTGAGTCATCTTTGTTGCTCAATTGATTGCTTCCCTTCATCTTCTAGCCGTATCTTATGCATGCAAAAAGAGGGACCGATGCCTCTGATATCTGCGATGCTCCAGGCTATGGCTCTTTTATGTTCTTTAAGAATTATGATGAGCTTATCTTCTTGCATTGCATCGAGGGATGCGTTGACAATAACAGGTAGTATCTCGTTGTCACCAAGGAAGACATACTTCAAATGTGTTGGCAATGGTTTTAACTCTAAGGTAGGAGCTTGTTTGACCGATGGTTTAAACACTGGATTATCCTGTTAGACAAATCCAAAGACTACATTTGCCAATTCTAACACAGCTCACAATTGTTAACCTCCTCTTTGTCGACATAGTCATCTAGAATGACATTGGTAGATGTTGTCGCATCATCATCAGACAGTGCTAAACTTCTTGTATTAAATTCTTCCAGAATAATCTCGTCCAACACGTCAATGTAGTGACATTGTTCATTGGATCTGAACGGTGATGCTTCAAACACACTGAAGGTTACCTGGTCATTATTATTATGCATAACAAGTTCTCCTTTGAACACGTCGATTCGTTGCTAGAAATGGCCTCCCAAGAATTATGGATACCTCCTTGTCTGCTTCGAAGTCTAGGATGATAAAATCAGTTGGAAACACCAACTTATCAACTTGAATAAGAACATCTTTTATTTGTCATTCCGGTTGTGTTAAAGATCTATCCACCAGTTGCAATGTCACCGCAGTGGGCTTCATCGAACCTATTCCTAATTTCTTAAAAGTGGACAAAGGAATCAGGTTAATACTTGCTCCTGAATCACATAAAGCCTTACCTAAATAATGGTTCCCGATGGAGCATGGAATAGTGAAGCTACCAGGATCTTTCATCTTGGTTGACAACTTGTTTGTAAGCATAGTGTTGCACCCCTCTGTGAGCGCAATCGTCTCGATGTTGGACAATTTCTATTTCTTTGATAACAGCTCCTTCATGTATTTCCCATAACTGAGTATCTGCACAAGAGCATCTATTAGAGGTATATTAATGTGCAATTATTTCAAAATAGAAACAAACTTTTGATATTCTTTATCATGGGCTTTCTCTTTGAATCATTGCGGAAACGGCAGAGGTATGGTCGTAGTAGGTTGTTATGGATAACTCGGTAGTATCGACACTGGTTGTTGCATCGATAACTTTGTTGGGCAAACTGCAGGCATGGGTGGTTCTATAATTGGTTCCTCAGCATTAATTTCTGCTTGACGTCCTTCAGCTGCATCCTTCTCTTGTTGCTATGGTTCAGATACATCGACATGGTCTTTACTAGAAACGCTTGGTCCCACCATCTGTTTTCCACTCCTTAGTGTGATTACTTTGCAATGCTCCTTCCTCCTTTGTGTTGGATTCTCAATATCACTAAGCAAAGATCCTGGTGATCTAATACTAAGATTAGAAGTCAACTGATCAAGCTTGGCTTCCAATACTCATATGGAAGAAGAGTTGTCTTGTACTATCGCTTCAGTTCTTGTAATATGCGTATGCATCATTTCTTCAAGACCAGCCATAGGATCCGACATAGGTTGAGAAAATTGCTGCTGTTGATGCTGATGATGTTGTCCTTGCATTTATTATAATACAGACTGTTTTGGCTGTAATCGCGATTATGGTTGCATCTGACTATGTGACTATATTTTTTCAGAACTAGAATTTATCTGTGAATTCTAATGATAATTCTACTGCGGATTGGCATTGTAACCTCCTTGTCTACAACCCCCTTGATTTGAGGAATTTCCATATCTATACGTGGAAGTATTTTGATTCCCCCAAGGTTGTTGAGAACGATTATGGTATGAGTTACTAAATGAACCCTCTCGAATGTTGTTAACATAATATGCATTTTTTGCATATTGTGCGCAGTCTTCATAGATATGATTGTCGCCACAAATTTCATAGGAAAATATCGGTGCATCCAATTGCTGGGCTACTTCTATAGGAGCAACTTCAGTTGTTCCTCTCATATTCTTTATAATGTTGGCCAGCGAAGATACCTACGCTGATAATGCAAAAATAGCATCTAATTCAAGAACTCCAGGGTTAGTTTTCACCTGTGCAGAATGAGAGATTGGAATTGGTAGTCATTCTGGACAATCCTCTCAAGAATTCGAACAGCTTCATTGTAAGTACAATCCAACAATGGACCATTAGCCGATGCGTTGACAAGATTTCTTGTCTGAGCATTCAAACCATTGTAGAAGATCTCTATTTATGTCTCTTGCTGAATTCTATGCATTGGGCAGCGTCGAAGCAAAGTTTTGAAACACTCCCATATTGTATGTAAATTCTCATCATCGAGCCGATGATATGCAGTGATGTCATTATGCAACCTTGCGTTCATTATCGGCGGGTTGAAACGTAAAACAAACTACATTGCTAACGTATTCCAAGATGTGATAGATCCTGTCGGTAATCCTAAGAACCATGTTCTTCCTTTACCCTGCAACGAGTAAGGAAATAATTGCATTTTCAAGGCATCATCAGGGACACCATGTTGACTAAAGAATGCACAAATAAGCAAAAATGATTTCAATGTTCTCATGCGTCTTCATACGAAAAACCAGATATTGGCCATTTAAGTTGATCATCTGAAACATCACAGGTTTCAATTCAAAATTACCAGACTAGATAGCCGGTGGTACAATCCCTGGTTGTAAATCATCGAGTATAGGCACAACAAAATCTCTTATTGTCTTATTCTGAATTTGTTCTTCTTGTGGATGTAGTGGTGGTAAATCGTTAGCAATTTGTGGAAGCACTAGAGGAATTCCTTCTTGTAGCAGCAATGGTGGTAGATTATTGTTGTTGTTGTTACCAGCCATTTTTCATTGTTCTTGCCTTCTCCTCCTAAGTGTCCTCTCAAGCTCCGGATCAAAGTTTAAAATGTCTTTAGGATTTCTCCTTGTAGACATGCAACAATTAAAAATCTGAAAAAGAAAATAATTAAAGAAATAACAATAGATTAGTAAAGATTAAAAATTAAGTAAGTAAAATTAATTGCAAATACAAAAGTAAACATCAAACAAACGCCATTCCCTGGCAACGGCGTCAAAACTTGATCGGTGTTTTTATGACACAACGATTGTGCAAGCGTACACATGTCGATTCAAGTATAGTTGATAGACAATTCTATCAGATATCCATCCTTCGAGGAATGGGTTCTTGATATCTAAATGTCGGAGCAATCTATATTGAAATTAAGTGTAATGTAAGTACAGATGTCAGTGCAATATGTCAGATCTGTACACTAAAATTAGATATCAATGTAAACGCAATCAAAGTCAAATGTTAGGTGTTAAATTTCATTGTACTGAAGGTAAATCAAATGTGTTGAGTGTTGAGTATTGAATATTTAAATTGCATAAAATGTAAAAGGATCAAGTGTAAAGGGTAGAAATGGTTCACTGATTCTGCTATGTTGCAATGTTGGAAGGTAAAGTATAGATGAATTGTAACTGCAATGAAGTCCCTTTGAGTTCGTACGAATAACAGCTCCCTACTTAATCCCGATTAAATACCCACAATCACTCCACCACTCGGTGCGAGCAATGATGTGTATCTAAGAACAAGTAACTGGTTCTTATCCCAATCCTAGGCAACTCTTACCTAACCCACTTGTTAACTTAACCTGTCACCGTATCTCTCGATGTCGGTGCACTGCAATTTCACTCTCGTGCTTAAAGTGATTAAATCCAAGAATAAACAGATAAGCAATGTAAAATAAGAATCAAAATGATATAACATTAAAAGACACTCTCGTATTCATTTAATATCATCAGAATCCATCATCGTTTAAGAAGAATTAAAGTATACAACGAAACTTACTATCTCTAGACTACTAGGCCCACTCCCTAATTGTTCCTCTTACCTTGCATCAAACACCTTCTCGTCAGAAGTGATTGCAGACTTGCTTCATCAGCTTCCCAATTCCCAGCTCAAATCTTCAAAGTCACACAAAAATTGTAGAATTTAATTCCTTAGCTCTTGATGATTTCTTCATTCTTTGTTCATCTATTTATAACCTCCAAAATGTTACAAGTTTCAGCCTTCATTCCCAGATCCAGATCTAGATTTTTGCAGCTGTAAAAATTAGATAGAGTATAGCTATGCACTCACGTAGTTCTAGTATGTTCTTCAGAGATCTGTAAATTGTCGTTGTATCACTAGACGCATTCTGAAATCATAATTGCATCAACATCTGTGAAATTCCTACGTTAGTGCTTTCATTTGTGGATTCAGCTTGATTCTACTCATTCAAGGTTTAGTTGTAATGCGATGACATCTCTTGGTCGCAATTACCAGCTGGCTTGTGGCTGCATTCGTCCAGTATTAAGCTTTTAGACTGAAGTCTTGCGCTGACAGTATTAAGACGTAATATATCGACTGCTTGTGTCGACATTAGTACAAAAATAGATAAAAATAATAAGAATTTAAACTAACTAACAATGAGTTGGAAAATATGAAAATTAAATATAAAATGCTAATGATGCATGCTAAATAAAATACAAAAGAGACAATTAATACACTAATTTAGGGAGAAAATCTATGTCATTTGTAATACCATCAGCGATCAAGCAGGTGAACATGGATTACGATGCTGCTAGAAGAAAAAGGTTGTTAGACATTGCTGAGTTGGAAGAAATTCAACACAATGCATATGAAAATGCTACTATATACAAAGAAAAGACTAAGAGATGGCATGACAATATCATCTTACGACGATAATTTAATCCTGGTCAGTTGGTACTTTTGTTTAATTCATGTTTGAAATTGCATCCAGGTAAACTGCATTCAAGATGGTCAGGCCCTTTCAAGGTTGTCAAAGCATTCCAGAATGGTGCGGTGAAATTGTAGGTCTAAAGGATGGTCACCAATTTAAAGTAAATGGCCAATGACTGAAGCATTACGTAAGCCCAAATGTCAAAGAACACAACGAGACCATATATCTGGTCACATTTAAATAATGTCATTGCATTCCTACATTTATGTTTATTTCTTGTTTACTTTATTTCTTCTTTTATCTGTTTCTTTTTAGATTCTATGTAGGAATAAAAATTGATCTTTTGTCGATGCATAATGATGCACAACTTGTCGACGCATTCTATGATGACTCAGTGAAACTTTTGCAACAAGAATAGCACCGATTGATCTTTATTTATCCTTAGCCGTTAGATCAAACCAAGAGGTATGATCTGCAGTCTAGCATTTATTAGTTGTAAACATAACACTTTCCCACACCTTTTGTATTCATCACGTCTCCTCCAATCCAGAGTTTATAAAACTCTTTTCCTGTCGACTTCCTTCTTCCACTCACACTCTCCATTGTTGTTGCAACCATCTCCTCCATTGCCTTTAAATTTTTCTGCAAATTCTTTTATTTTCTTTACCTAGTTATTATGGCGAGAACCAAAGGAGCAAAAACCCTTCAAAATCCCCAGTTGAAGCCTCAACCACTATGGTTCCGAATGCCTACCAACCTTCACAAAAGGAACCCATCCTGTTCCTTTCCAAGGCGGTGAAAGACCACTACCATGACATCATGCTCAAGAGAAACTGTCACCCGGAGTAGGGTTTTTAGTTGTCACCAAATCAGTCGTTGGGGAAACAGGTTGTAAGGACAATCTCTCGGCTGGGCTGGGAAACTTTCTACTACCATCCAGGTGGTTACTCCCTCACTTTGGTAAGAGAATTCTACGCCAACTTGGTGGATTCTGAGCAGGAGTTCATGTTTGTGTAAGAAGGCTTGGTACCTTGGTGTGCGACTCATATCAACACACTCTTCCACTTCACTAAAAAGGAGGATACCCACACTACGTTTTTAGAGGAGTTAACAGATAAAGGCGCTAACATGGTAATGAGAGATCTATACGTCGAGCGTACTGTGTGGATTGGCAACGGTCCGCACAACTATACAATGCATCGACGTTATCTCACAACTCAGAGCAAGGTATGGTTTCACTTCGCTAACAGCCGAATTCTACCTTCAACCCATAGCATAATTGCGATGCTGGATTGCATGTTCCTGTTACACTCCATTCTAAAAGGACACAATATCAATGTCAGTATAATTTTACATGAAGAAATTACTGAAGCCTCGGGTAAACAGATAGGTATCTTACCTTTCCCTTCTTTAATTATGATGCTTTACAAACAAAGGGATATTATGCCCCGAGATGGTGAGGAAGTGCTAGACAACAAGGGGCCAATAAATGATATCTTAGTAGAGCGAATGATTAGGCGCCTAAGAAGAAGGAAAAAGAGAAAGGAAAGAAAAAAGAGAAGCAAGAAGATGCGCCCACAAACCCTCAAGTTGAGAAGAAGCTGGCTACAATCGAACATATTATTGATTGCATGGATATGCACTAAGTTCGCCTTGTCAACATGTTGGATGAAATGGATTACAGGCAGAATTTCTTCTATACATACACAAGGGCATGGAACAGCGCTATTGTCGCCACATTGAGAAATCTGAACCCAAATCCAATGCCAGATTTCCCTGTATTCCCACCTATTATTAGGGAAGCCCCGTCGTCCTCTAAGCAACCTACTCCTAAAGGTAGGCCTCATCTTATCCCATCCCCAACGAGAATTCATATATCCAGTGATGAGGAGCCAGAGGGACATTCCAACGCCATGGAGGACTGTTTCAAAACTATCTCTAGCCTATTCGAGGATGAATTTTAGAATAGCCTTCGGGCTAACATGGCAAAAAGGGAGGCTACTGTTGAGGAGATGCGTACACCGATCGTATCTGTGGGTTTGTAAGTAGGGGAAGGCATCGAACCAAACACAGTTGAGAAGGAGGAACCTGAGGAGAAGAAGGAAAATGAGGAAGAGAAGGGAGAAGAAAAGAAGAATGAAGAAAAGGAAGATGCCCTTACAAATTTCGAGGAAGAATTTATCGACGCAACTACCAATGCGGGGGCATCCACTGAAAATTTAGCTTCACCTGAAGCGAGCTAGACTGAGGCAATCACTAGAAGCGCCAAAAATCTTAACTTGGCCATTGTGCCTTATGTAGCACCACTTGCTGAAGTCCATCCATCTGATGTGACTGTCGATGAGGCCACCACTCAACCGGTTGTGGAGGAGCAATCAGCTACTTCAGTTGATTCCAAAGACAAAAAATGAAAGAGGAAACATAAGAAAAAGAGGCGCAAAGCAGAAGAGGAGCGTCCAAAGAAGAAGAAGAAGAAAGCCAGAGCAGCCACTTCATCAGCTGCTGAACAATGAGGTAGATAACTTTTCATTAGTTAGTTGCATGCATAGCATTTAGTTGTCACTGAATTTTTATTTGTCACTGCATTTTATTTAGTGCAATTGCATTGTAGTTGCATTTCCATTCTTATATGTATAGTATTATCAGTGCATTGGGGACAATGCAGACATTAAGTTTGGGGGGATCTTATGTGAAATGGAAATATGATTACATCGACATATTTGAAAATTTATTTGTTTCTTTAGTTTAATGAAAGTATGCAAAGTTTCAACAAAAATATGACCACAATTTTTATCTTATGCGTAAATCTTGAATTGTTTGGATGTTGATATGTGAATTGGGTGAATATGAATGAATATTGAGCTCTACTATTTTTTAATGAATGACTGGAATTGCATTAGTAATGAATGGATAATATCAATCTCTAAATCTTGAAATAACTTACCAAATGTAGCGACATGGTTCTAATAAAAGACACTCTAATGTGAGTGCATTGTGACTTATCAAGGAAGAACACTCCGCTGCATGTGTTAGAAAAATCATCTAGCCAAAGGTTGTCACTGTAGGAGTGTGTGTCAGCGCAATTACATGCCCCCTGAGGGTTTGATGCACCCCATTGTTACTACTCAAGAACAAAGGTAGAGTAATGCAAGGACATCTTTTAGTCACTTATAAATAAAAAAGAAAAAAGGAAGAAGAGGAAATGAGAAAAAAAGAAAAATATATATTGCTATGAAATGCTATATTGGTTAAGAAAGGTTAAGATTCAAAGCATGCTGCTAACATTAATGAAGTGGCAGTTTTAATTATTCATGCATATAAATTGTCGATGCATTATTTTATCATATGAATACAATCTATACATTAGGATTCAAAAGAATTGGAGTTGCTAGAATGATGATTGTGGTGATATGTTTTATTTGTGACTTTGCTAACTTTTGTTTACTTGAGGACAAGTAAAAACTCCAGTTTGGAGGTGTGATAGTATTTCCCTAAATTTTTGTATTAATTGTCTCTTTTGTATTACATTTAGCATGTATGATAGTCATTTAGTACTTAGTATTTATATTGTCTAAACTCAATGTTGTGTGGCTTAAATTCTTGTTATTTTATCTCTTTTGTGCACTAACGTCGCCATATGCAACATATGTATTGCGTTTGAAATTGTCAGCTCAGGGATCCATCTCGGAAGATCGATGCCAGAAAGAGTTCAAAGATGCAGCCACAAGTTTATATTGGTATTGTGGCCAGAATTGTCACCGCATGGAAACATTTACTTCGTATAAGTGAATTCACGCTGCAAGCGCATCTGGAAGCACCAGCGCAGGAATTTCACACGATGTCGTCACAATTAAAAATTGTAGACCGTACCCAAAAATACGGTGACAACCTACAGATTGATGAAGGTCACACCAGATCTGCATGAGTGCACAGCTGGATTTCAACAAACTTTGATAGCTGCAAAAGAAGTTGGATCTGAGAGGAGATGAGCTCTACAATTCTCAAAGCTTATAAATAGAGGAGAGAAGAAGGAAATGAATATGAAGGAGTGAAGAAATTAAATTCTGCAAATTCTCTAAGCTTGAAGCTTGGTTCTGGAGTCCGGTGAGCTGATCGAGCAAGTGTGTGACAACTCCTGACGAGGAGTGCTTGGTGCAATACAAGAGGAGCAGTTAAGGGATAATCCTAGTAGCCTAGGAATAGTGTGCTTGAATTGTTTGTTAATTCCTCTGTTAATGCTGATGAATTCTTATTGACACTTGATTATATATGTAAATAACTTTCAATGTTAGATTACTTTGATTCTTATTCAACTCTTCTCATCTGTTTTCTCTTGGATTTAACTATTTTTGACACAGAAGTGCAATTGCAGTCTATCGACACTAGAAAGTGCAGCGACAAGTTAGGTTAACAAGCAAGTTAGCGGAAGTTACTTGAGACTAGGAGGAATTCTGGTCACTTGTTCTTGAGTGCAAGGCATTGCCAACAGCTGGAAGGTAAGGTAATTGTGGGCGCTTGAGTCTTTGTTAAACAGTGAGATGTTATTGGTATGATTTCATTGGAACTTTATTGCTACGACAATTCATCTATAAAACACCTTGTCGACGCATCCATCGTTGCTACTTAGTGAAGTCAGTGATCCACTCCATTCTTTGCACTTGATACACTTTTACTTTTTCTACATTAAAATTCTCAAAATATCAACAACAATTTATTTTGCTTTCAATTGCTCTGACATTTAACTTATAATTGCGTTGACAATAGTGACTAACTTAGTGGTGCAGATTTGATTTAATTGTGCTGACATCTTTACTAGCATTTCCTCTAATTTTAACTTTAGTTGCTTCGACAATTGAACTTCAAGAACTCTATCCTTATGGGATCGATATCCGATAGAGCAAATCTATCAACTATACTTACATCGACGTATGTCCGCTTGCACTTAAATGTTATGACATTTACAGGCCAATCAATGGCAATCCAACTAGATTTTAAGTGCCAACTTGGATTTTCAAATGGGATGAGAATATATTTTTAATTAAATAAATTTAATTAGTTAAAATTTTTAAACCCTAAATCTTAACTAAAAACCCTAAATTCATTTCCACACTCCTCTCATCTTCATCTTCTTCCGTTTTAATTCTAACGTTTTTAGTTATAAATCTGTCTCAAAGCTTGAATCTTTGAAACCCATTAACCCCAAAAAAATTATGTCTTAAATTATTAAAACATAGAGGATAACTTTGATGTTGTTGTCAGTTAAGGGAAATTCGCCATCCTACTAAAGCCTTAAAAGAAGATCAACCAAATCTTCCTTGTCTTCATCTTCACTTCTGCCTTTTACTTTACTTTCTTTGTGATCATTAACAATGTTCCCAACTATCCTGTCAGCTTCTCCATTAATCTTTTCAACTCTATACTTTAGACCCGAAACAACATTCAAGAATTTAAGTGAAGGAAAAACTTCGGAAACAAAGAAACCCGAATTCACCTTGGTTTCCTCCGCAACAACTGATACGAAAGCTAGAATCTTTAATAATTATTAAAGGAATTTAAAATATAAGTTTCTTTAGGTTAACGGATTTCAAAGATTCAAGCTTTGAGACAGATTTGTAACTAAAGATGTTGGAGGAAAGAAGATGAAGATGAAGAATAGAGGCGTGTGGAAATGGGTTTAGGATTTTTTTCAATTAAGATTTAGGGTTTAAAAATTTTAACTAATTAAATATATTTAATTAAAAATATATTCTAATCCCATTTGAAAATCCAAGTTGGCACTTAAAATCTAGTTGGATTGCCACGTAGGATTATCGTTAGGGAGATAACGGAACTTAACGGCAGAGTGATCACTTCGTGACAAAATAATAGCATAAATGACTAAAACGTAACATTTCAAACATAAGTGACTAAAATGTAACCTGAGACAAACAAAAATGACTACTTTTATAGTTTACCCAAAACCAAAATGAAAATGAAAAATCAATTGGCTTTTAAATTTTTTCATCCCGTATATAACACCATTCTTAATAAATTCCATCCTCACCATGCTTCTATTTCCACTTTGGTTCTTTTGGGGTTACACTGCAAAAAATAATCGTGCTGTGTGGGAAGATAAAATGGCATATTTTGTAATTTATTTTATTTTTAATAGGAGACAATAATTATAGGATAAATTATAAAAATGTCATCAAATTTAAGTGAAATTTACTTTTTTTTCCACTTAACTATAAAAAATTATATTTTAGTCATTAAAGTTATCAATTTATAATGTTTCGTTACTCATCCGTTAATGGTCATTATAATCTTAACGAAAAAGTGAAGTGCACATTAATTCAAGGGTTAATATTCAATTTGATATTTGAATTATAGCTAAAACATTCAATTGGTACTTTTACAATATTTTTAACAAGAATTTTAAAAAATAAAAATAAAATATTATTTTAAAAATTAAAAAAATATCTTTAAAAATTCTTTATTTTTTTGAAATTGTCATAACGTTGCCTACATAAGAGTACGAGGGCCTAGTAAGTAAAGCTAGACATGAACGACCTAAATTAAAGTAGAGTCATCACTAACCAATTTGGGCTAGGTTGGTTAGCCACCTATCGTCTAAAAGTCTAGAATTAATATTACGAAAAATCTTAAAAGTCTAGACTCGATCTCATCACCAAATTTCGGATACAAGAGTACGATTACGTGTGGGGAAGGTTATAGCACCCCCATAATGCTTATCCAAGGATAGTCTTACGGGGTCTTGGGAGTTAGTTTTTCTTTTTTTAATTTACGCATATTAATGTCTTAATTTAGGTTAAAATCTTATGGAAATCTTAAATAAAAACTCTAAAAAATGCCTCAAATTTACTTCTAACTTGACAAAGACGTGTTCACCAAACTTATCTAATTTAAAACTTAAAATAGAGATTTTTTTTACTTCTAACGAAAACCCTAAAGGATACCTAAATAATTCTAGTAAAATATATTTAATTCTTAAAATTAATTCTATTTTAGAATCCCAAAAAAAACCTGAAGTTTATTAATGAATTAAGAGAAATATTAAAATTCATCTACAACTTATTCGATCTTTTATCATTATTATTATTTTAAAAGATTTAATCAATAATGTTGAACCTATCAAGATCTTACGAAAGTATCCTATGCCGGTTTATGATTTATCTTACTTTAAAATTCTTGATCTAAAGTTTAAATTCGTTAAAATCCTAAAATAATATATCTTAGATGACATTTATTAGTTATCTTAAAGAGTATATAAAATAAAATACTTAAAATGATCTACTCATAATTTACAATTCATCTACAAAAATCCTTAATTTTAATCTTAAACAAAGTTCTAAAGAATATTTACATATTAATTATCCTATACGATACTTAAAATTAGTTTAAAATCCTAATAATAAAAAAAAATATTCTATATATTATTCACAATTTTTCTAAGGTAAATGGTAGATAAGCTCTTAAAGGCTAACCTAAATTCAAATGTAAAAAAAATTAAATATAAATAGACATGAAAGTAAACAAATATGAAATAAAAATAAATAAAAATTATGCAAGTGTGAATAAATATAAAACATTAAACTAAAATAAATAATTGACAGCAAATATATAAACATAAATGTAAATAAAAGGAAAGATATAAATATAAATAACTTATTAAAATGGAAACAAAATGACATAGTTTGATTTGGAGATTAAAAGATAAAAAATATGGAGGACAGACGATTAATGCAACAATTAATTTGCTTTTAATTTTGAAATTTTGGATTAAATTGAAAGTTTTATTAAACAAACGAGTTACGAGTGTAAATATACCAGAGAGTGAGGGTATCACTGCAAAAAAGAGATTTTTTTCATAAATTTAAAAAATTTGAGGGTGGGAATAAATTACCCATTTTGGTACTTATAAATAGGGAAAAAATATATTTTTCTCTCATTTTCAATCTCATTTAAAAAAAACTCTTCCTCTTTATCTTCCTCATTCAATGTTAGCCATGACTCCACCACCGAAAAACCAACGATTCTATGGCTTCGGTGGTGGAGCAGTCATGTATGGTGGCCGAAAATTTCTTCTTCTTTTTTTTAAAAAAAAATCAAAAGTGTTATTTGAATTAAAAGAAAATCATTATTTACTTCAAAATCAAAAATTTTATTTCAAAATAGTTAAAAAAATCAAAATTTTATTTAAAAATTTAAACTTTTTCTTTAAAATCACTGAAAAATAGATTTTTATTTTTTAAAAATCTAAACTTTCTTTCTTTGTTAATAAAAATAATAATTTTACTTAAAAATCCAAACTTTTATTTCGAAATAATTAAAAAAATAAAATTTTGTTTAAAAATTTAAATTTTTTTCTTTAAAATCACTAAAAAACAGGTTTTTATTTTTTAAAAATCTAAACTTTCTTCTTTTTTTTAATAAAAACCACTAATTTACTTAAAAATCCAAACTTTTATTTCGAAATAGTTAAAAAAATCAAAATTTTATTTAAAAATTTAAACTTTTTCTTTAAAATAACTAAAAAACATATTTTTATTTTTAAAATATAAATTTTCTCTTTTTTAAAGAAAATCACTATTTTACTTAAAAAAACAAACTTTTACTTCGAAATAGATAAAAAAATCAAAACTTTGTTTAAAAATTTAAACTTTTTCTTTAAAATAACTAAAAACATATTTTTATTTTTAAAAATATAAACTGTCTCTTTTTTTTTAAAAAAAATCACTATTTTACTTAAAAATCTAAACTTTTATTTCGAAATTGTTTAAAAAAGACCAAAACTTTTCCCAAAATCGAACTATTTTTCTTTAAAAAAATGTTTATTTTAGCAAGTGAAAAGGAAAGAAAATGGGATTTTTGGGGGCTCCTATGGGCGGAGGACCGATGGTCTGATATCGTCCCCTTCATCGGAGTCCAAACCCCATGTTTCATGATATGTTCATGGCAAAAAAAAAGAGAAGAGAAGAAGAAAAAAACGTGCTTGTTGTAGTTTTTTCTTCTTACCTTTTTTTGTAAAAAATCAAAAATATGAAAAAGCCTCCCCTTTTTTTCATTCATTTCATGCATATATATTGTTCATTAATCTTATTTATTTGTAATTTTTTTTATCATGTTTCATTTGATCTTTTGATTAATAACTTGGTACTATTTTGGATGTTTGTGATATGTGACAAAAGAGGGTTATCGTTCATGAAACCCTAATAATAATAATTTGGACACTTGACAAGACTAAAAAGAAAGAAAAAGGAAAAAAAGTAAAAACCTCTATTTGACCTAAAATCGAGTAGGCTTCCAACGGGCATAAGAGAGAACAAAAGGGCCTCCAACTAGGCTCAGACAAAATCGAGTGTCTACAGTTGCCCTTCTTTATTCGTGGCTTGTGTAGAAAGGAACAGAGAAAGACGTAGACACCTAACCATGTCAAATCCACTCAACATCGCAGTATAAGGAATCACAGATTTTACAATCACCAAAACTCTCAACCAAATCTTCGAAATGAGAATGCAGAAGAAACACAAATAGATCTCACACATGTGCCTTCATATACAACGAAATAAATAAATAAATGGACCTTTATGCTTAGGCCTCTAATTGCAATGAAAAATAAATGGACCTCCACACTTGAGCCTCTAAATGCAACGAAAAGTAAATGGGCCTCCACACTTAGGCCTCTAAATGCAATGAAAAGTAAATGGGCCTCTACACCTGGGCCTCTAAATGCAACGAAAAGTAAATGGGCCTCCACACCTGGGCCTCTAAATGCAACGAAAAGTAAATGGGCCTCCACACCTAAGCCTCTAAATACAATGAAAAGTAAATGAAAAGTAAATGGACCTTCACACCTAGGCCTCTAAATGCAATGAAAAGTAAATGGACCTCCACACCTGGGCCTCTGAATGTGATGAAAAGTAAATGGGCCTCCATACCTGAGCCTCTAAATGAGATGAAAAGTAAATGGACCTCCGCACCTGGACCTTCAAATGCAATGAATGCTTTCCTTTCTTCCTTTCTTGAATTTTTCATAAAATGTCATTACTTTGAAAATCATGTTTTCGGGTTGAAAAAGATCAAATCCCTATCCACACACAACAGATCATGAAAATCAAATTCCATGAGATATCACTTTAACAAATTTCAAAATGATTTTATGACCCCTAAATCAAATTCTCAGATTATAATTCACTTGACAAACTTGGTACTACCGATTTCATAAATCCACCCTTAAAACATAAATTTCTTGCATCGAAAGGCAACTCGTTAATTCTCGTGAAGCCAAATTTCCTTTTCCTGACTTTGGCCCGTTTCAACTGTAAACCTTATACCATGCTCTTTTGAAAAATTACGTCTTAAAGTAGATATTCTTCAATATAGTTTCTTTCTCTTGCTCTCTCTCTCTATTTTTTTTATTTTTTCTTCTTTTTTTTGTATTTTTTCTTGATTTAAACAAAATCTCCTTTCTATAGACTCTTACATTCTCGAAGTAGGTTAATTCCCTAATTTAAACTGCCCATGAGCAATCAGAGATGGACTTGTTCCAAAGTTATGGTGTCAGCTCGAGTTTGGGTGCTAAAGAAAAGGCTAAAATAAGCTCAAATAGATTATTTCAGGGCTTGTATTGAAGGATCAATTTCTTCTGAAAATCTTCATTATCCTTCAAGGCATCTCGTACCTTTTTTTTTTTGGAAATCTCTCTAGACTACTCATTTTTGAGTTTTCACCCTAGAGTTCGTCTCTCTCTTATGCTCTTGAAAATGTCACAAATTTCCAAGGATTAACTTCTTGATTTGAACAAACATATTTGATCAAAATGGTCTTTTAAGGGTTGTAACATGGTCTAAGGGTTAAAGGTTAATTAGAAAAAGGTTTTTTAGGCTAAAAAAATGTGAAAAAGTATAAAAACCATGAGGAATTATTTTGAATCTTTTATTGCTCTTGCCATCTCCCAAACACTTTTCTTTGTTCTTACTCCTTCTATTTCTTTTATTTTTGTATTTTTTATTATTCGCTTTCCCTATTTCTTCTTTTTTCTTTTTGGAAGGAGATTAAAAATTAAGAATTTTGCTTTCATTCTTCATGATCTTTCTTTTCAATCCATGATGTTCGATAGATGAATTTAATTATGGTTCACAAAGAAGATAAATCAGGCTCAAAGTGAGGTAGAAGGGATAAAATTTTCTTCAAGTGATGGGGAGAACAAAAGGATGTCATTTATCATTTCAAAATATGGTTAATCTTATCACAAAGGTCATTCTTGGGAACGTGCCCATCTTTTCAATTTGAATTTCGCTTAATCTCATCTTTGCCTCATAATGTTGTAAAATCATCGATCCATACCCAAAACCTCTCAATTGTCCTCCAACATTCAGCCTTGGGTAAGGGTCAATTTTGAACAAACGAGATGACCCAAATTGGTTAACGAAGGATGAAATTTTCTTCAAGTGAAGGATATTTCAAAAATGTCATTCGTCACTTTAAACATAGCCAACTTATTAAGTAATTAACCTTAAGGAGAATGCTAGATTCTAAAGCAAAATGTAACCTCAAACATGATGCACAAAGAAAAGAAAAACTGAAAAGACCAATATTACTTAATCTGAATAACTTTTTAAGAACAATTAAGCTCAGTGTTTAAGCAAAATATTTTTTACTGCATCAGAATTTACAGGGTTCGACATATCATCTCCATCCATTTCAGCAAGAATTAATGCTCCACCAGAGAAAGCTTTCTTCACCATATACGGTCCCTCCCATTTTGACGTTCATTTTCCCCGATGATCATGAACATATGGCAGAATTTTCTTCAGTACCAAATCCCCTTCTTTGAACTACCTAGGTCACACCTTCTTGTTATAGACCTTCATCATTCTTTGCTGATACAATTGGCCATGGCATAAAGTTTCTAAACTCTTTTCCTTAATTAAATTCAACTGCTCATATCTCTATTGCACATATTCAACCTCCTCTAGTCGCACCTCCCTTAATACTCGTAGAGACTGTATTTGCACCTCGATAGGTAAAACAACCTTCATTTCATACACTAATGAAAATGGAGTAGCTTCAGTCGAAGTCCTTACTAATGTGCGGTATACATGGAGAGCAATAGGGAGTTTTTCATACCAATCCTTGTACATTTCTATTATCTTGAAAGTTATCTTATTGATATTCTTGTTTGTGGCTTCAACTGCCCCATTCATTTTTGGACGATATGGCACAGAATTGTGATGTTTAATTTTGAATTCTGCGCAAACCTCTTTTATCAAAGCATTATTCAAGATCTTGGCATTGTCTGAGATGATTCTTTTTGGTAAACTGTACCGATAAATGACCTTTTTTTTTCAAAAACTTGCAAACCACTAATCGAGTTACATTGGAATATGAAGCAGCTTCGACCCATTGGTGAAATAATAAATCACTACAAAGATGAAGTGATGCTCGTTTGATGCTTTCAGTGTGATTGGGCAATAACATCCATGCCTCATATTGAGAACGACCAAAGAGGTGCCAAGACATGAAGATTAGTAAGAGGAGCGTTAATCCTGTCTGCATAAATCTGACATTTATGACACTTCCGAGCATAATTTAAACAATCTTGTTCCAACGTCAACCAGAAATATCTAGCTCTCATGATTTGCCTTGCCATCATATGTCCGTTACTATGTGTCTCACATACTCCATCTCGATTCTACTCCCACGCAGTGGACTGACAAGTCCTTGACCCTTAGCTGTAAGGGCTTCACTTCTGTTTTGGATCCTACTTTGAACATGGCAGCTAGAGTAGCTAATGCATCTGCTAACTAGTTTTCTTCTTTTGAAAAATGACAAAATTAGATATCATCAAACTCTTTGATCAGTCCATCCACATATGTTTGATAGTGAATCAGTTTGGAATCCCTTGTTTCCCATTCTCCTCTCAATTGGTAAATAGCTAACGCTGAGTCACCAAAACTTTTAAAAACATGATCTTTTTCTCAATGGCGATCTGAAGTGCCAAAATATATGTCTCATATTCAGCTACATTATTCGTACAGGTGAACATTAATTTAGTTGTAACGGGAAAATACTAACCACTTGGGGAGATTAGTATTGCCCCAATCCTATGCCCAATCATGTTGGATGCTCCATTGAAATACACCCTCCAAATTTCTTCTTCATGCTTCAAAATTGACATGATCTCTTTGTTTGGGAAATCAAAACTCATGGGCTCGTATTCCCTTTCACGTGATTCAGCAGAAATTCCGTGAGTATGCTTCCTTTTATAGCCTTTTGGGACACGTGGACAATGTCATACTCGAACAATACCACTTGCCAATGAGCAACTCTTCTTGACAATGATGGCTTCTCGAAGATGTACTTCAAAGGGTCCAATTTTGCGATGAGGAAAGTGGTGTGATACAACATGTATTACCATAGTCGACGTGCAGTCCATGCTAAAGCGCAACACATTTTTTCCAAATGGGAATACTTGGCTTCATATTTCGTGAACTTCTTGCTCAGATAGTAGATTGCGTGCTCTTTCTTGTTTGAACCATCTCGTTGCCCCAAAACACAACCTATAGAATTATCCATCACAACCAAATACAATATGAAAATGTCTTCCTAGCACCGGAGGAATGAAAATTAGTAGCTTGACCAAATACTCTTTTACTTTCTCACACACTTTTTGGCAATCTTCAGTCCATTCACCATCACTATCCTTATGTAAGATCTTGAAGATGGATCACATTTATCCGTTAATTGTGAGATAAAACAAGACATGTAATTTAACTGTAACAACCCAATTTTCAGTGGTGTCGAAAACAGTGATTTCGAGATCACAATTCTGATGAGTCAAGTCATTAATTTATTTATTAGAATATTTATGACTTCGTTAGCATCGTATTAAAAGTTAGTAAGGAAGTTTTAATGTTTAAATAGTTAATTGAGTAGAAAGGATTAAATTGTAATAGGTGTAAAAGTAGAGATGGTTGATAAGAAGAACCAAATGAATAAATTAACCAAAGAACTATTAGTTGGTGGATTAGCATGATTTGTATTAAGAGTAAATAGGCTTAATTAAGATTAAAAGAGATTAATTAAACCTTAATGATGAAAGTCTTAAAAATTACAAAATTGACATTGATATATATATATTAAATTAAAAGAAAATTTAAGTGAAAATATCACCATTTCACTCATCTTCTACCTCTCACGCGGCAAAGGGAAGAAAAACTTAAGGTTTTTACACAAAAATCTTTTAACCTTGATTTGGGTAAGCAAACCTTACTCGTTTTTGGTGATTTTTATGTTTTTGATTCCATGTTAGCTTAATCTAGATAATCTAAGAACTAATTTATGAATTTGTCAAACGTTATAAAATTTTCCATTGTTAAAATTGCTTGTTATTGGGAGCTTTTGATGGATTTGAATGTTTGATGCTTGGGTTAGATCTTTTTGTAAAGAGATATTTGATGAAATTAGGGTTTAAGGACTAAAATATGAAAATAATGAAAATACATGTATTTTTGTGCAAATGAATGTGTGAAAGGGTTGGGTAAATACCCTATAGAATTCGATCAAGGTTGGTTGTGTAAGAGAATGGTTATTTTGCACATTTTGTATTGAAAGGACTAGATTGAATAAAAGGAAAAATATTAGGGGTAAAATTGTAATTTCCCCAAAATGACTAAATTGTGTTAAATGACTCAATTATGTGATTTAATGTGAGAATTGGATGATTTGTGGATGAAGACTACGATCGTGCTTCAGGTCGCGAAAAAGGGAAATTAGCGGAGTAGTCCTTGAAGTCTAATCGTAACTGCGAATTAGTCCGGTAAGTTCGTAATGTAAATTTTACTTAATATTTCTTGTATGTATATTGTCAATGTTCAGCAAATCGGAAGCACTTGGCATTGAAGAGATTGAGGAAATGAAAAAAAGAGATAGTAGGCTTTATGCCGTTGAAAAAGTACTAACATGATGGTTAGGGTACCACATATGTTGTGAGTCCTCAACAACTCGTGTGAGCAGCATCGTGATTCAGAAAAGAGATATGAATCCTAAATGGATTATAGGCCCTTCGATGGCTGGGACTTATGCTTTATACATACTCTTGACAACTCGTGTGACCAGCATCGAGTACTGATAACAGAAAGTTATAGACATGAAAATGAAAGTTTTATTTTAACTTAAGAAACAATGGGACTATCCTGACACAGTTGAGCTATATTTGCTTATTACAAATGTTTGGTAACTCCCTAAACTATCGAACTTACTAAGTTATGAAGCTTACCAAAGATGTTGTTATTGTTTTGTATATCGTTTTGCTAATTGAAGATCGAATCATCATCATCTCTTCAAAGTCACACTATCACGAAGCTCGTTGGTAGTTTTTGCATCACTCGGCCTTATGACATGTACTAGGATGATATTTTCTTTTGTTTTATGTACTTGGGATTGCGACAATCTTGTTATGTTGATGAATGTAGCAAATGCATGTTGTGTAAGATGGAATATAGACTTAATAGTACTATGTTATGATTTAAAATCTATATATTTTGTGTTAACTTAATGCATATTGATGTTATGAATGTTTTGAGTTGATAAACTTGTGCTTTGGCATGATTCGTGTGATTCTACATACTTATTTCGATAGAAGCCATGCATGTATCGATAGAAGCCATGCATGTATCGGTAGAAGTACAGGGTAGGAGAGAGGTTGCTCACTTGGGTTGTATCAATAGATGAATAACAAGTATCGGTAGTCATGTGTTTAGAAGTATCGATAATTTGCATACTTGTATCGGTAGAAGTAGCAGGATAAGATTTTTAGCTCTTTGGAGTTTTTAGTATTGGTAGAGGTAAGACTTGTATCGGTAGAAGAGTCACTTGTATTAGTGGAACTGTCACTTGTATCTGTACAAATCTGCACTATTCTTGAACTGTTTACTAACTTGACAACTACCGATACTTGTCCAACAGGTACTGGTAGAAGTCTCCAGAAATGTTGAAAATGACCTTTTTGCCCTTATTGATTTGTGCTTATAATCAAATAATGATTTATAATGTGTGGAATGCAATCCTTTAATAGAAATAAAGTCTGCAAAATATTATGTAAAGATGAATAGTGAGAAATGAATAGTAAGACATTAGAACCTTAACCGACGATAGTTTTTGAGATTTAGGTGTTACATTTAGTGGCATCAGAGCTTACGGTTTAGCCGTTTCTTGGACTGTTATGACTGTATTAAATGATTTGTAGTACGTGCCATATAAACATGTGATAGTGTGATAGAGATGAATCCGATTTAACCATAGTTTTTTCAGATAAAAGTAAAGATGCTTAATTTTGAAAGAGATGAGACCAACGAAGTAAACAGTAATGACCCGATGAGTGATTTCGGGGCTAATCATGGGGCACCTATCTACACAGCCTGCTGCTCGACCTGCGGCACCTCTGGTAAGGCCTCCACCTCCTCCTGAAATAGAATAGAGGTATCGTATTCTGACGGATAGGGTAAAAAAGTATGGGGTGAAAGAATTTCGTGGAAATGCAGAGGATGATCCATCTAGAGTTGAGTATTGGTTGGAAAACACCCTGAGGGTACTGAATGAAATGGCTTGTCCACCTGAACACTAAGTGAGGTGTGCCGTTTCATTGCTAAAAGATGAAACTTATAATTGGTGGGCGATGATTGTAGTAGTGATGTCGAAAAACGAGGTTACTTGGGAATTTTTCCAAACAGAGTTTAAAAAGAAATATGTCAGCAAAAGGTATTTGGATAAAAAGAAGAAAGAATTCCTAGAGTTGAGACAGGGAAACAATACTATAGTAAAGTACGAACGGGGGTTTCTATTTCTCAACAAATATGCACGGGAGATTGTACCTACAAACGAGGCTATGTGTGTCCAATTTGAGGATGGTTTGAACGATGAAATAAAGATGATGGTAGGTGGTTCAGAAATACGGCCATTTGTCATCTTGGTAGACAGAGTGTAAAAAATGGAGGAAGTATACAACCAGAAGAAATAGAGAGAGAAGAAATTTTGAGATTTTGGGAAGAAGAATTCTACTAGAACCTTTTCAATACCATCAACGAAAAATTCAGAGATAGTGAAGTCCGAGAAGCAATCTCTTTCGACTTTCTGAGTAGGAGCCGATCAGAACCACCAGAATGCAGATTTCAGAATCGACCAGGTGACAGCGTTGCTAGTGTTCATCACGTGCCAAAACCAGTGTGCGAGCATTGCAAAAGAATCCATTCAGGTGAATACCGGTTGATTAAGAGAGCTTGTTTCTATTGTGGAGGTACCGATCATTTCATGTAAAATTGCCCGATGAATTCTAATGCAAAGGAAGATCGGAGTGTTAATCCTCCAGTTACACCACAAAAAGGCAGACGCCCTGGATAGAATAGTAATGCAGGTGGAAATCGAAATGAAAATAGAGATAATGTAAGCAGGTTGGAAGCTCAAGCACTTGCACAGACTTATGCCATCCGAGCTAGAGAAAAGGATACTGCTCCCGATGTTGTGACTGGTATATTTTATCTTTTTAATGATATTGTGTGTGCTTTGATTGAACCGGGATCGACTCATTCATATATTTGCACTGCCTTAGCTACTGATAAGAAAGTGTTTGTGGAGTCCACTGAATTTGATGTGAAAGTCACAAACCCATTGGGTCATAGTGTCATTGTTAACTTGGTATGTCGTATATGTCTACTAAAAGTTATTTTTCTTTTCTTTTTATCTCCCTCCTTTTCTTCCCTTTTTTTTCCTTTCTTATTTTTCTTTTTCTCGTCCTGCTTCTACACATCTTAATCTTTCTTCTCGAAAATAATTTATGAAATCTGTGTTTGATCTTTTTTTCCCCGAATTCTTCTTCATACTCCTTTATCAGTCCTCATGTCTCCCATCTTCTCCCTTTCACCCCCATCTCAAACGCCAAAGACTACTCCTCTCGCCTTCAACCACTCATCCACCCCACTCTCAAGCTTCTGAAACCATCAGCCCCAAATGCTATGGAAGGCCTTTCCTTCCTTGCTAAGGGAAACTACTCGACCAAGCAACCAATTACCACCTTAAAACGTAGCCTGAGAAAAAATCCTGCTCATATCTCAATCCTAGAGTTTTTCTCTTCAACTTCCCCCTAAAACTATAATTGATTGAAAGGAAAGAAAAGGGATATTTGGGTTTCTACAATCAAATAAAATCAAAGAGGAAAAAGGAGTAAAGGTAAAAGATTGTAATGACTTTGATGATGAAGATGAGAAGTTTTTTAATTGGGTTTGCTTAAATTTTCAAATGCTCAGCTTGATTTAATGATCAAGAATAGAAAGAAGATTTGGGATTCCTTAAAAGGAAGAATATTTCTTTGAATTTGGGTATTTCTTTTTCTTTTTTACTTTGCAATTACAATTTGTATTACTACAAATTATTGTACTTGGACTTAACACTGTGATTGTAAACAAAATCAAAGTTTCCAATGTCATTTACAAAGAAAAAATCTATCATCAACAAAAGTCATAAAAAAGTTTATGCCAAGTAAATGAGTATTTGTGGGTTGTTCTTGTCTCATTCTACGTATTCCCTGTTATGAGAGAGAAAGTGAAAAAAAAAAAAAGAGAACTGATTCCAAAATCCAAACATCAACCCAACACCCACTTTTCCATTTTCATTTCTTTTTTAGTTCTTATACAATTCAAGCTTTTGAGGTAATAGAATTGCATGCATCTATCATTTTATTGTTCTTATATTTTCTCAAGAAACAATCAGAAAAAAATCAATTACCTAGAAGTTGAAAAAAAAGGAAAACATTTGAATGCGAAAATTTGAAAAAGAAGATGAGCCTAATACTTGAAATATAAAACAGAGAAAAACACAGAGCCTAAAAGTTAAAAGGAAATCAATGTAAACAAAAGAAGAAGAAGAAGAAGAAGAAATGAAGGAAAAAAAAAAAAAAAGGAAATTAATTACACAACAAAAAAAATTGGGGGAAAAAAGTCATAAGAAAACAATTTTGCTTTTTATTTAAATTTTTTTTAGATTATGACATCAACATGATGTCATTTATTTTACGTGTTACAATTTTATTTTACTGCCTAACCTGAATTTAATAGTGTTAAGCTCGAATACCAATTTAATTAATGAAAAAAAATTTGAATATCAATTTAAGAAAAAAAACCATAAGTAACAATTTGAGAGAAGTTGAAAAGTTCAAATAACAATTATATATTTAATCCTAAAATAAAATAAACCCCCACCCCTACGGGTAAGCAAAACTCGATTCGAATCGAAAAATTTGAAAAAAATTTTGAATTTCGAATTATTCGAATCAAGTTATTCGAGTTAAACGAATCGAGTTGAAATTTTTTTTCGAATTTCAAGTTCGAATCGAGTTTAATTTTCGAATCGAATTATTCAAATAATTCGAATAAACCGAATAAAACTATATTATTTTTAATTTTAAATTTATATTACACAAATCCAATACTCAAGCCCAATTTACTATACCCATTTTCCCTCAAAACCCAAATCATTTATCTTACCCAATTTTTTCCCCTAATATTTAAAACTCTTAAACAAACTAAACCCAAATATTTTTAAACCTAAATATAATTTCATTTTTCAAAAACACTCATAAACTAAACCCAAATATTTTTAAACCCAAATATAATTTTATTCCTAAATAATACTCATAAATAACTCCTTTTCGTGTCTAAATTTATTGTTCCTTTTTGTTTATTATTATTATTGTTAGATGTACTTATTTAGTTTTTATTTAGAAAAGAAATTGAAGATATTAACTTTGTAAATCCAAAATCTATTTTTTCTTCCTAAAAAAACCCTAAATTAAAACCCTCAAAAGAATAAACTTAAGCTATTCTATAATGGTTTTGTGTTATTACTGTTCGTTTATTTTACTTTTGTTGTGTTGTTTTTATTTTTATTTTGTTGTTTGGAATGGTGTTGTCGTGTAGGTTTTTATTGTATTTTGGATTTTTGCTTATGTTTTTTTTATAATCTTGTTGTGTTATTGTTGTTACTTAGATTTATGTTGTTTACTTGAACTTTTGTTTATTTTTTTATTATAATCTTGTTGTGTTGTCATTGTTTACTTAGATTTTTTCACTTATTTATTTCAATTTTTCGTTGTATAGTCATGTTTAAAAACTTTAAATAAAAATATTTTTTTTAAAAATTACATAAAATTAAACAACACCAAATTAATTTTCTTAATTTAACTCGAACAAATATATTCGATTCGATTCGAATTCTATCTCACTCGACTCGATTCGTAAAAATTTCAAATCGAGTTAAGATGATGAAATAGAACTTAAAAACTCAATTAATTCGAAAATTTTTCATTCGATTCGATTCGATCGAATGCTCACTCCTATCCACCCCTACCGATTCCCCCTTTCTCTCCCACCTTTTTGGGATAGTCTAAAAAATACCAGAATATGTCGAAACCTCTCATGGGAAAAACTCCTCTTGGGTCTTTAATCAATTGCACTTCTTCTTTTTAAAAAAAAAAACCTTATTTCGTTTCATCTTTTGTAAGAAAATGAAAATATATAAATAAATTTGTAATTATGGTTCTACAACAACTTGTCAAATACTTGATAGTTTCAAACATAATCAAAATAGTAAAGAAAATAAAAATAAATAAATAAAAAGTAGTAATTATGTATTTTGATAATGATGTAAAATATTGAATTTTCCGGAGAACAATATTGTAAAGATGCAAAATCTCTCTATAAAAGACTTTCAGTTTTGTAATAAAGGCACGACTTCAAATACTCAATATATATATCAAAATTTATTTCTCCAAAATATGTTATCTTTATTTTTTTAAAATTTAATTTTTTAAAACAAAATAAATTTAACTTTCAAACTTAAGTTTTCAAATCTTAATTTCAAATTACAATTTTCATCCCTCCGATCCTCAAATTCTCGGGATAATCTTGTATCAGAGTCAAGGAGAAGCAAATATTTCTAAGTTTTGAAAATATTCAATTTGTTTTCAATATTTCTGAGTTCTAGTTTAACAATTTTTATTAATGTATTATTATTTTTGTTGAGTATATACAGTCCAGTTAACCATGGGTTAGGCGAGTTAAGGACAAAGTAATCCTTGTAGGTAACTATAGTGATCTAGGAATCCTTATAGTAGAACCCCTATAAGAAATAAGAAAACAAAGAATGTTTTCCTTCCTTAGAAGGATCAATTCTTTTGCAATCTTTGCTTCCAATCAATCTCAAGAGTCTAACCAAACCTAAAATAACACTATTAATGAACAAGAAGAGCATTATGAAAATATTCCCTAAATATTTGATAATTAGACTCTCTTGAGAGTTCCAACAAACCAAGTTTATAAGAAAACAACTTTTGAAAATTTAAATGCTTTGTGTAATTACGTTATAAAAATAAAAGAAAGAAATTTACCTATTCAAAAAGAATATGAAACAATCCAATTATCATCATTACTAAAAGAAAAATATATATAATACGTCCATTTTGGATTAGTGCAAGTTGGTGTCAAACCTCTTAACATTGTAAGTTTTAAAAGCTGGATGGTTGAACCATAATTTTATATAAAGTCCAAATATAATTAATGTAGTTTACCATAAAAAACTTAATATTACACTGATTTAAATAAAAAATTTTAAAACCTTTCAAATAATTTAATAATTATCTTGTAGCTTTTTAAAATTAAATAATCAAAATATAAACTTTTAATAATTTGATCAATTTTATAACTTACCTTATTTTTATTGTTATTTTTAAGTTGACAGCATATAGAGTTATCAACTTTTATGTTCATTTATATAAAGTTAACTTGTACACTAATAACGCAAACCTTTAATTTAAACTATCTTAAATGTTGTGCAGTTTGGTAGGTATGGCTGTCAACTAAAGAAGTAACACATTAAATTATAGTATCATATACATGATTGCATAGCCAATGGTCTCCAAGGAAATCCTTAGAAAAGGAAATTGATTGTCTATAACAGTTTTTTCCTTTGTCTGGGTACCCATATTTAAATCGGGCTTAAATAATAAAATAATACCAAAATTATATCAATTTTCTTAAATTGGTATTTAAATTTTTTATCAAAAGTGGTGTCTAAATTATTAAATTGTTATCCATTTTACCTTAATTGTTAGTCCTGTCAAAAAAAAAATTTCAACCAATCATAACTTACCACGTAGATCTCTATTTATTTTATTCATTTTCTTATATTTTTTTGTCATCAAACAATTTTTACCAGATTTTCTTATATTTTATCATCAACCAAACACCTAGAAAAAATTTGTTTGCTTTCTTGTACAAAACTTCCACCATTTTATCAACTTCAACTATTTTTATCATCTTCAAGCTTTTAATCTTCTTTTTCCTTTACCCAATTCTTTTCTCATCAACCAAATACTATGCGGTTTATCATTCGCTTTAGAAGATTTGCTTTTATTTAACATATATATGTTTCTTAATTTCTCAGGAATTTCCCAATTTAGAAGAATTGATTTTGGTTGGGAATGGCAATATGAAGATATGGCATGGACATGGAGCAGACCCGAAACAATATTGTCCCAAACTAAGAGAGTTAGATTGTCCCGAAACATGAGTTAATATCTCAGAATGTTTCTGTTAAGTTATGGAAAAAAAATAAAAAGAAGAGTTGGAAAAAGAAAACAAAACCAAAAAGTTTTTTGACTGAATAGACTAACTTTCATTGAGACTTTAGTGCGTAATATACAAAAGATTATTGCAATTCAGCAAGTATTACATCAAAAGATTGTATCACCTAACAAATACAAACTGACACATTAGGTGTATCATGCTTGACTATTTACAACTACTCTGTCAAGCTAAGACATAAAAAGGATTGACATACACTCTTAAAATATCTAAGAAAAATCTCAGTCATCTAATACTCCTCATTGAGACTTTTCTTGGAGACTCCAAGCATTGTTCTTAGAAACTCAAATCTAGGCCTTGAGACAACCTTAGTCAGAACATCTGTAACTTGATTTTCAGATTTGCAATATTTAACACTGATTTCACCAAGTCTTTCAGCTTCTCTGATTGCATGAAATTTCACATTAATATGCTTAGTTCTTCCATGCTGGATTGGATTTTTGGTGATAGTTATAGAAGATTTATTATCCACCCAAATTGCGGTAGCTTCATTAGTATTTTGTTCTAAAAGATCTTTCTAAGCCAAATGGCTTGATTAGCTGCTACTGCAGCAGAGACATACTCAGCTTCAGCTGAGGATTGAGCCACCACATCTTGCTTCTTTGAATTCCATGCAAATGCACCACTTCCAAAAGAAAAAACATAACCGATGTGCTTTTGTAGTCATCCACACTTCCAGCCCAATCACTATCAGCATAACCTTCAATCTTGTAACTATCATTCTTCAAATACCATATGTCATAGTTGAATGTACCTTTAATGTATCTCATAACCCTTTTAGTTGTACCATAATGAGTCTGACTAGGAGCTTGCATGAATCTAGATAATAAGCTTACAACATAATTATATCTGGCCTAGTAGCAAACAAATATAACAAGTTTCCTATCAAACTTCTGTAAATGGAAGCATCAACCTTTTCGGAATTATCTGACTTAGACAACTTCTTATTCAAAACCAATGGAGTAGCTACTGATTTGCAATTTTCCATTTTGAACTTCCTCAAAACTTGCAGAGCATACTTTCTTTGAGAAATAAAAATACCAGCATCAGATTGGTGATTTTCATCCGAAGAAAGTATTTCATATCACCCAAATCAGACATTTCAAACATATTTTTCATTCTTTGTTTGAACTGCTCCATAGACACTTCATTATCTCCCGTTACAAGCAAATCATCAACATACAATGAAACAATGAGTTGCTTCTCATCCTCAAGCTTTTTAACATACAATGTAGCTTCACTTTCTCTTCTTATAAACCCTTCTTGCAGCAAATAGGAGTCAATTATGCTATACCAGGCTCTAGGAGCCTGTTTCAGCCCGTAAAGAGCTTTGTGAAGCTTATACACTTTGCCTTCATTTTTAGAACCTCGAAAACCTTCTGGTTGTTCCACAAATATCTCCTCCTCAAGCAAACCATTTAGGAATGCTGACTTTACATCAAGGTGATAATCTTTCAAGCCTTTCATTGTTGCTAAGGCTAGTAAAAGTCTTATAATGTCATGCCTTGCCACAGGAGCAAAAGTGTCTGAAAATCAATTCCATGTTGTTGAGAATATCCTTTCACCACCAATCTAGCCTTATGTTTCTTCATTGAACCATATGGATTTAATTTGGTTCTATAAACCCACTTAACACCAATCACCTTGCAATTTTTTGGCCGTCAACAAGATGCCAAGTTGAGTTTTTCCCAATCATGTTGATCTCATCAATCATTGATGCTCTCCATTCATCATACTTAGCAGCTTCTTCATAGCTTGTAGGTTCTAATGTAGCCACATTGCACCTAGCATAAACCTCATCTAATGATCTAGTGCCCCTAACTGCAAATTCAGTATCACTTTCAAATTTTGAAATTTGTTCTTGAGACACAACAATTAGTGTTTATGCTGCAATTTCATTTTTCTCCTAATTCCACTTTGCATGCTCGTCAAGCTTTGACATTTCTGCTAACAAACACTTTCTTGGTAATCACATTGTACAACCTTTAGCCTTTAGAGTTGCTACTATAACACAAAAATATTGCAACTTCAGCCCTTTTATCAAGCTTGCCTCTTTTTACTTCTTGTACAAGAGAAAAACAAACACATCCAAAAACTCTGAGATGTTCAATTGAAGGTTTCACACCATGCCAGGCTTCATGAGGAGTTTTTCCAACTAAGGCTCTTGTAGGTAACAAATTTAGCAAGTATACTGAGCTTTTTCACAGCCTCAGCCCAAAATACTTTTGGAAGATCTTTTTCAAACAACAAACATCTAGCCATCTCCATAATTATTCTATTTTTCCTTTCACTCACTCCATTTTGTTGAAGAGTGTAAGGAATAGTAAATTGTTGCTGAATTCCAACTTGTTGACAAAAACTAGCAAATTCCCTTGAGTTGTACTTAGTCCCATTATCAGATCTCAATTTCTTCATTAAACAGCCCGATTCAACTTCAACCATGCTCTTGAACCTTTGGAATGCCTCAAATACTTCTAATTTTTGTTTCAGAAAATATGCCCAGCACATTCTAGTGTAGTCATCCACAAATAAGAGAAAGTATCTGCTTCCATTAAGAGATGGAATACTTATAGATCCACACACATCGGTGTGCACTAGTTGTAGCTTCTCTGTAACTCTTGAGCAGCTTTTATATGCGAAGGGAAGGTTTGCTTGCTTTCCAAATTGACATGCAACACATACACCCAATTGAGGGGTCACCATAACCGAGCTCGAAGAAAAAACGATTTTATTTAGATTCTACAATGAATTGGACCTACGAAGGGTTGTTGATGGGATGCCATGGTTCTTTAATAGGTATTTAATAGTCTTTCATAGACTTGAAAAGGGAGAGGACCCAGTTCTATATGAATTTTTGGGTGCAAATTCATAACCTTCCACTAAAGTGCATGTCGGAGGGAATGGCTCGACAGTTAGGGAATTTTATTGGGGAATTTTTGGATTATGATGCGGTTATTCTATTAAAAGACATCAACAATTACATGTGCATAAAGGTGCAATTGGACGTCAGAA
Organism: Gossypioides kirkii; assembly: GCA_005610355.1. NCBI lineage: Eukaryota > Viridiplantae > Streptophyta > Magnoliopsida > Malvales > Malvaceae > Gossypioides > Gossypioides kirkii. Next base: position 36,195,951 of record CP032253.1, on the reverse strand, counting down.
ATCCTTTGAGAAGATGGAAGCGTATTGCTTATGGCAGGGATAAAACGACTTTTGCCTATTTTCAATATGGAAAGCTTTCTTTGTTTTGCTTTCTATGTGGAAGATTAGGCCATGGATGCTTTGATGTTGATTGCAGGAGTACAGGAAGATGATTATGGTTGGAACCTCTCTTTACGAGCCCCACCAAAATGGAATGAACTGGGTCCAAGCAGATGGCTTAAAGAAAGGCCCAAAGAGATAGTGCGAGGAGGTAAAGCGATGGGGTTTAGGGATCACGTGAAAGGTAGAATATTTGATAGAGACAATTGGGGCATGACACGTAAGAGAGGGAAAGAATTAGCTGCTGTTGAATCATCTGATGAAGTTAATAGAATGGCAATCACAGAATTACGAAGAGAGAATGAGAGTTTTCAAAACTCGAAAGATCTCCCATATGAAACCCTAGTCAGGAAAAAAAAGACAAAAGGTAATTTTGAAAGGCGAGTTGGGAAGGAACATTAGGATGGAGACAGATCTAATCGAGAATTCTATTGTGGCCACTAGGACAGTGGTTGATTGTTCTTGAAGGCATCCTAAGTTGGAATGATCGTGGTTTGGGCCACCCACAAACGATCAATCGTCTCAAAAATTGTTTGAGACAAAAAAAGCCCAAGGTATTGTTCCTTATTGAAACAAAGGTTAGTGATAGAAGGATGGAGGGTATACGACAAGGTGCGGATATATGGATTTGATGTTTGTGCTGAAGGGTCATGATGATGTCTCTCTTTGGGATGGAATGAAGATGTAGAACTTTCATTGAAAAGCTACTCTAAGTGGAATATTGATGTTGAGATAGATGAGAGAGACGGAAAGGATGCTTGGAGATTTACAAGATTTTATGGTTCCCTGGTGGAAAACCAGAGAAGAGATTCGTGGAATATCCTTAGACAGTTAAAAGGTGACAGCAAAAGACATTGGCTGGTTTTGGGGGATTTTAATGAAATTCTTTATTCATTTGAAAAGAAAAGGGGGAGGGTTCGTGAGGAGAGACAAATGACGACATTTAGAGATGCATTAGATGATTGTAAGCTTATGGATCCGGGTTTCTCAAGGCAGTGGTTTACTTGGATAAGAGGTAAACTAATGAATAATAACATTAGAGAAAGACTAGATAGAGGAGTGGCTAATTTGGCATGGTGGAAGTGGTTTTTCGGAATATTCAGTTAGTCATCTATCGCATAGTTTTTCAGACCATTTTCCGATGTTTATTTCATTTAATAATCGTCGAAAGATAGCATCTAGACAAGGGGATTTTCCCTTTCGTTTTAATGCAGATTGGGTATTGGATGAATGCTTTGAGGAACAAGTGAAACTTGGTTGGAAAGGAGATGAAAAGACGCTTCCTAAGAAATTGGAAGATTTGAGTAACCATATACGGAATTGGGCAGCAGCTATAAAGGGGAACAGAAACAACAATAGAAAGGAGTTACAAGAGAAATTGGTTGAGTTGAATAATGAAGATCCTAAGGATGAAACGCTCGCTAGCATTATCAAAGTCAAATTAGCTCTGAATTTAGAGGCTAACAAGGAGGAGTTATATTGGGCACAAAGAGCTCGATCGAACTGGCTTAGTATGAGGGACCGTAACACCTCTTATTTTCACATTCTCGTAACTCAAAAGAGGAAGAGGAAGCTTGTTCATGCTTCGGAGGATGAGAATGGTGTCTCAATTGAAGGGGAAGCTAGTCTTAACGCTCTTGCCAGAAGGTATTTTAGAGATCTGTTCACGTCTAGACGAGTACAAGAGTGTACTAATCTTATGTCAAAAATTGAGCCATGCATTGGAGCACAGCACAATGGGGATCTAATGAAAGCTTTCTCAAAAGAAGAGGTGTTAAAGGCACTAAAATCAATGGCTCCTCTTAAAGCTACAGGTATTGATGGTTTCCCTATTTTTTCTTTCAAAAATTTTGACATATCGTAGAGGATGATGTTAGCCATTGAACGTGTTAAATAAAGGGAAAGAAATAGATCTTATAAATAAAACAAACGCAATGCCTATCCCCAAAATTGAAGCTCCAAAGAATATGAGCCAATTTAGACCAATTAGCCTGTGTACCGTGATATATAAAATAATTTTCAAAAATAGTGGTTGATAGATTTCAAAAAGTATTAAATTGTTGTATTGATGAAACTCAAGATGCATTCGTTCCCGAAAGGCAGATTACTGATAATATTTTTATTGCCTATGAAATTTTGCATGCTCCCAAAAGAAAGAAAAGAGGAAAAAAACTCATTTGCTTTAAAGCTCGATATGAGTAAAACATATGATCGAGTTGAATGATTTTTTTTGAAAAATATGATGAGCAGTTTGAGTTTCTGTGCTGAATGGGTAAGATTGATTTTAAGATGTGTTCAAGGTGTATCTTATTCAGTAGTGATGAATGGTGAAAAAATGAGAAGAATTTAAAGCCTCTCGGGTATTAAGAAAAGGGAATCCCTTAAATCCGTATCTATTCATAATCTGTGCTGAGGGCTTTTCTAGGCTGATGAACATTGCAAAAGTAGAAGGGTCTATTGAGGGGGTTAAGCAAGGAAGAAGTGACTTTTCAATTACCCACTTACTCTTTGCTAATGACAGCATTTTGTTTGAGAAAGCAACAGTGGATGGGGCTACTACCATCAAGAAGGTGATTTCATATTATGAAAAAATGTTGGGTCGGATTGTTAATTTTGAAAAATCTCTAATTTACTTTAGCAGTAATGTGGAAGATTCAATAAAGGATAGAATTGTTCAGATATTAAGCGTACGATTGGCCAATAAGCCAGATAAATACTTCGGGTCACCCACGATGGTGGGGAGGAGGAAAAAGAACACATTTTTTGAAATAAAAATAAAGATTATTAAAAACTGAAGGCTTGGAGTATCAGAAACTTGTCAATAAGAGGAAAGGATATTTTTTTGAAAGCTGTCGCGATTCCGACATATTTGATGCAATGCTTTAGGTTACCGATTTCTTTTTGTCGTGAATTAGAGCAATTAATGAGCAAGTTTTGGTGGCATAATTCAAAAACAAATAAGGGCAGTCATTGGTGCGATTGACAATCTATATGTGTATTAAATTTAATACGACCTTGCTAGCGAAACATGGAGGAAGCTAATTGCTAATCCTTCTAGTTTACTTGCGTGTGTTCTTAAAACAAAATATTATCCGTAGGGAGATTTTATGAATCCGAGGTTAGGCTCTTACACATCTTTTACCTAGCGCAGTATTTGGTGTGCCCGAAGTTTGTTGGAACAGGGTTTGGGGTCGAGAGTAGGGAACGTCAAACAGATAAATATCTGGAACGACGTATGGCTACCAAAACCTGGGAATGGAAAAGTGAATGTTCAACAGATTGACATAAGGTATTCAATAGTGGCAAATTTAATAAATACTGATACACTTTAATGGAAGGAAGACAAAATTCGAGAACTATTGGTACCTGAACAGGCCGATAGTGTGCTGTGCATTCCCTTAACCCCATGCAACTTGACGAGGTGGTTTGGAGAGAAGACAGTAAAGGACAATACTCGATGAAAGGCGGGTACAGATGGCTCGTTACAAAAGATCAAGATGGCCACAATTACAGTGAAGCAATACAAGCAACAGACTCTACCAGATACTATACAGAAATCTGGCAACTCAAACTTCCTAGGAAAATACAAATACATTTGTGGCGAGTAACCAAAAACTATCTACCACTACTGGCGAATCTCGTTAAGCGCCGTATACAAACGGAAGCGACATGTCCAGTTTGTAAAGCGACTGACGAAACAGTAGTCCACCTCTTCAGGGAGTGTTCTTTCACTCAACAAATCATCAATGAGTTGGGATTGTGTCCAAACAGAAGCCACATGCAACAGGACTGGAAAGAATGGTTAGTTGAAGTATTTACCAAGAGTAGTACAGATCAATGCATTACTCTAGCTATTGTTATTTGCGCTCTTTGGTACAACTGAAACAAAACTTACCATACCATGAAGGGCAAAAGGAATCGGTGAGAGATGTAGTAAGTTTCATCCTGGCCTACAAAACAGAAATTAGTAGCTTAGATCACCACCTAAACAACAGGTCTGAAACAGTTGAAAGATGGGAGGCGCCAGATATAGATAAAATAAAAGTAAATTTTGATGCTTCTTTCTCCAACCAGTCACAAATAGCAATAGCAGGTATCTTTATTAGAAATAATCTAGGCATGGTTATGCGGTCATGTGTTTGCCCGAAGCTTAAAGCCAGAGATCCAACTACTATCGAGGCTATGGCTTGTTTGGAGGCCGTGTGTTTCACGGCAAACGTGGGATTTAGGGAAGCCTGCCTGGAGGGAGATGCATTAACGGTGATAAAAAAGAGTAGATATGATGCACCAGATAGATCGGAAGTCTGCAACATAATCAACGAAATAAAAACTCAAGAAAAGAGATTTCAGAGCTTATCTTTTCGGCATGTCTGTCGGACCGCAAATGACGCTGCACACCGATTAAAAAACTGGGGATGCCAATTTGAGTCCCCAAGATTCTGGGTAGAAGAGGCTCCTCCGGAGATTGACGACGCTTTGAGGACGGATAAGCGTGAAAGATAGGAAAGAGGGGTGTGGATTGTGACTGAGACCGGAGGAAAGTGCTTGGTATGATCTCTGATGATACTCAGTTAGAGTGTGGAACTGACTCCAAAGAAAAGTTGAGAGGAATATTAGGAGAAAGGTGTGTTATCTGATGCATAAGGGAAGTTTTCAAGAAAGGAGGGTGACAGTCATTTCTTTAGGGTTTCAAAAGGTTTTTTTCATTTCATTTTTTGTTAGTCTTTTCTTTAGCCTTTAAACAATGGTCATTTATTAGGCTTGTAAAGCAATAGGAAAGTAAGCTTAGGAATTTGTTTTTGTCAGTTTTGTTTGGATCAAGACTATGCTGACCGTTCGTAGCATTATTAGGAGAACAGTTGGCATTAGGAGCTTTATTTTGTTGTTTCATTTTCCACTCTTTCAAGTTAATGCATTAGGTATTTATTCCAAAAAAAATTGTGAAGGATTTTATTGATGTTTAGAGCTTTTGAAAGATAATATTTGACAATCGTTATTGGTCACAAGTAAAACAAATTAGCAAATGATATTTACTTAGAACTTCTGTCTAAGTTTTATATGTGAAAAAAAACAACAACATTATCTGTTTTTCTCAAATAAACATTATTTTAAAAAAATAAATATTTTTTATTTTATTCATAAAACCTCTTAATTTTAACTAATATTTTTGGAGAAAAATCCAAATACCTAAGCAATAATGTTCTTGAGATATTAAAATGTGAATATCAATTTCAATATTTTATTTTTAAATCTTTGATAGCTTTTTTCCTTTTTGGGCAAAAAACTTTGATATGTTAAAATAGTTTTAATCATCTAGTTAGATATTTAAATTAAATATCTATGACTAATAAAATTCTAATATATGTCAAGTTAAAATATAAAAAACCCAATTCTATTATTAGTCTTTATATTATACACTAATTTGATCAATTGTAGTTTTGCTTTTCAAATTTTAAAATTTCAAAACTCAAACAGTAACTATTAAAATCGTTAAACATTGTATTTGGTTAAAATAGACTTTCTAAGTAGTAAATAGATCTTATTGTTTGTTAATGTAGTTTTTCTAAAGGAAAAAATGGATAAAGTTGGATATAATTGTCGAGATTAAGTAAAGAGGATGAAGATGGAGTCCAAAGGCTTCTCAATTTTGCTTTTGAAAATGGAAGTAAAGATATTTGATACGTTATCCTTGTGTGAGGTGTGCCAATGTTGATTATTTTGGTCGAGAAGTTGTCCATGAACACTTAAAATATGATGATTTTCTCCTAGGTCACACGAATTAGTTTTTTTATGGAGTGACTGCCTACAATAGATCTTCTTCTAGGATTCCTCAATCTAGTTGTTCCAATTATCAGGTAGTTGAATCCAGAAAGCAAGATGATGTGGAGAGAATGGTACGAGATGCCTTTAGCATGCACGATCATGTTTTCCTTCTTCTGAAGAATCCCCACCATCAAATGATATCTTTGAAGGTGAATTCGATCAAGATATGAATGGAGAAGTCAAGTTTTATAAGTTGCTTGATCAAAAAATCGTGGTACGTAGATTTTTATTACTAAATATTAATAGTTATGATTAAATTGAAGTTAACTATAACTTTTTTTAATTCTGTAGGAGACAATTGAAAGAAGAATTCTCGATGTCCAATCTACTGCATTGGAGGGGCATTCATCGACTCTAGAAGAAATTGAAAATCAAGTGCTTCTCGAATTAGTTGGACAGGAAAAAACCTAGACGAGTTTGTCATGTTAGTTGGACAGGAAAATAATATACTTCTTCACAAGCCCCATATATGAAGTCAATAAGTTTAAATATCACTTGAAATAGATGAAAAAAGATTTGAAGTTGAACGAGAAGCAGACATAAGAAGATACAAAGAACTTCACTCACAACTTTAAACAATACTTGCTTTTATGTAGCAACAACAACAATCTCAACATCAACCATCTTAGGTATTTCATTTTTGTAACTGACCGCCTATAAATAAATTATCATTTATAGGAAAATGTAACACAAAAAATATAAGAATTTAAAACGGCTATGTCTGCAAGTGTACGGGTCTAATTGTAATATAATTTCGTACAACGAAATAATTGGAAGTATTCCGAAGATCGTACCCAATAAAGGATGGAATAAATTATAAAAGCGTTTTTACAATAATAAATCTAAGTAGTAGTAATTAATTCTTATATTACGATAAACCATAAAATAGGTTAAGGAGATAAAAATAAAGGCATAATTGTAAAAAAAAAACCCAAACTTTAGCGGCTTTTAGATATATGCCCCTAACCTTTTTTTTTATTGACACCCTTAACGTTACAATTTTTCAAAAATCAACTCAATTTTGGTCAAATGTGAATTGGCCGTTAAAAAAATTGTAAGTCAACATAATAGTCTATGTGGCATGCCACATAAGCACATGACATCATAGATGACATCATCTATTTAATTTTTTTCATTTTGTTTCTTCTTCATTCTTCCCTCTTTCTCTTTTTTCCCATTTTTTTCTCTCATTTTCCCTCTTGCTATACACCATTTTTTTCTTCAAAACTTTTTCTCCACTGTCAGCTACCATTTTTTTCCCTCTTTCTCGGACGATGGCTGCCATTGTTTTGTTTATTCAAAGAGAAACCCTTAAAAGCTCAACCAATATGAATGTAACGCGTAGGTTTGTGCAAGTATACACAGTCGTTATCAAGTAATAAGTAAGAATCGAGTTATCGTCTCCACAGAAATTGTATATATGTTTAATCAATTAATTGCAAAATTATATTAACAACTTGGTGAATTAAAAACACAATATAGTTTGATGAATGATGATTAAAATTAAATGTATTAAACTAAATGCGAATGATCCCTAATGCAAATTATCCTAAATATGCAAACAATATGAATGATTAGAGTTTAGCAAAGATTAAACACAATTCACAACAAATATAACATAAGTAAGCTAGGACAATTACTTTAATTAAACTCAATTCATTATCAACATTCTTGACAACATTTAGAAAAACATTCCACTGCAACTCGATCTTTCATGAGTTTGGAAACCAAATTAGGTCCTTTCGAAATCCTTCTTAGTAAATATATTTTACTGATCCTTATTTATTAAGGGTTTCTTAGCATTCATGTGAGGTAACAGGGACGTGTCAGATTTGAATCTGTTTAATCACACGAATCTAAAAACTATGCAGATAACAGAGCTTGGTCAGAGTTGTTATGAACCTACAATTTAATCGGGCTAGGATCTAAATTGAGCATGCACATTTCAATTTTGTGTCTACTACCCATCGTCTGGTCAGGATCGCTCAGCTAATTCTGGTTCATTTCAATCATGTATGAACGAAATACAGACTTGATATTAATTTAAAACATGATCGATTGAGACACAAATATCATAAGCATGAATCAAACAAATATTATTTGATCAAAGCAATTATCCTAGCTTAAATAAAATTAAGCTAACATTGTCGTAAACAAGAACACATAGCAAACATTTTAAAATCAAATTAAAGAAAAGAAAGATTAAACCCAAATCAAAGTGGCTGTCGCCCAAAACACTGATCGAAGAAAACCCTTTCGTTCCTTCGCTTTGCTTCTTTGCTGATGGCTCTTTGAGGTGATCAACCAAGGGCTCTTTAAGAGGCTTAATTAGCTAAAATCTCTATGAAGAGATGATGCTAGGCGTGGGGGAATGGAAAATGCTAGAAAAGATAAGAGAATTGAGAGAAAAGAGAGAATGTTGAGTGTTGAGGGATGATTTGAAATGGTGAGAAATGACTCTTATTTATAGGTGAAGGAGAAGAGCTCATTTACTGAAAATAGGGAATTTTGAATCCTTCATGCCTCTCAAAGGTGTGACCGGCCATCACTCAAGGAATTTGAGTGAAATTGTGCTTCATTTTAAATCAAACTTCATGCCACATCAACTAGGGATTGAGACTTGGTCAACAACAAATCTTTGGGCCAATCTTTGATTTCTTCTAAATTGCAAGGACCTCTTGAAATTAAATTGAAAATTATTTATTTGGGCAGCCATGTGTAGCCGAAATTGGGCTAAGTCCCTCCTCAATTTGGACGGTTTTGTGATCCAGCAATATTATTAGATCTGCCCAAAACAATTTAATTAATTAAAAGACCAAAGAATAAAATTAACCCAATTACTAAATAATGAAATAAACTCAAATTATTAATGAAATATTTTATACTAAATTATTAAATATAATTTCATATCTTATTATTTAATTTAATCATGCATGGCTCACTTTATACCTTAAAAATATATTATGTTAAAATAACCATAAAATAAGTTATTTTATGCATGAAAACTATATAATAAAGCATAAAATCATATTTTAATAATTTCTATATCCTAAATTCATATTTTCACATATTTCATCAATTTATTAAGCATTTATTTGGTTTTAACAATGAATTTAAATAAAAATGTGATAAATTACATAGGAAAAAACCTATATATTTTTCAGTTTACAATGAACCAATTTCATTAATACAAAATCCTAAAAAATGTCTCACAAATAAACCATCGAACAGACAGGTTACAACGTTAATCAAATACAGGTCTAAAGCGTACCGTTGAAGAAGAAGTTTCGATAGTCTTGGAAGAAAGGTTTTTGAAGCCAAGCTTACTCCAATTCATGTTTTCTTTTTCAACAACTTGCAACTGGATGAAAGAAAGCGAGAGAAAAAGAGAATCAATTTTTTTTTATTAAAAAAGATATCCATGGTAGAGACAGCCAACAACTCCAAATCAAAAAATTCAAGATGGTTTCTCAAAATGGAATGACTACCCTTGTCACCGGTGGCACTTAAGGAATTAGGTTGGTTCTTTCCCAGTATTTTCTCTTATCATTTCCTTTTTATTTTTTGATAAAGCCCAATGTTCGATTTTTTTACTAGTTTTATGTTTGATTTCCAATATTTTTCTAATTATTTGCTTTAAATGGTCAAAGTTTTGATTTTTAGATAAAACCCAATGTTTAAAGTTGCATTTTTATTTTATTTTACTGGTTGTTGCTTCAAGGCATGCTATAGTGGAAGAACTTGCAGGGCTTGGGGCTTCTTTTGGAGTAAGCTTGGCTTGGAAAACCTTTCTTTCAAGCCTATCGAAACTTCTTCTTCTTCAATGGTACGCTTTAGACTTGTATTTAATTAACGTTGTAACCTATTTGTTCGATGGTTTATCTATGATGACATTTTTTAGGATTTTGTTTTAATGAAATTGGTTCATATTGGCTGAGCTTTTAAGGGTTTCTCTTTGAATAAACAGAACAATGGCAACCGTCGTCTGTGAAAGAGGGTAAAAATGGCAATCGATAGTGAGGAAAAAGTTTTGAAGAAAAAATGGTGTTTGGCAAGAGAGAAAATGAGAGAAAAAAATGGGGGGAAAGAGAGAAGAAGAAGGAAGATGAAAAAAAATGAAAAAAAAAATAGATGACGTGATCTATGACGTCATGCGCTTATGTGGCATGCCATTGGACTATTATGTTGACTTGACATTTTTTAACGGTCAACTCTCGTTTGACCGTTAAAATTGGGTTGATTTATGAAAAATTGTAACGTTAAGAGTGCCAATAAAAAAAAGGTTAAAAGCATATATCCAAAAGCTCCCAAAGTTTGGGGGGGAGAGCTTTTTTTTACAATTATGCCAAAAATAAATAACCAAAATAAACAAGAAAAATAAACAAACGATCAAAATCAATAAATCAATCAGGAAGATTAACTCGCTTCAGGGTTTGTAATTAATTTTGGATTAGGATTTTAGGGTGAATTAGCTACCGATTAACTAATTATTACCTCCCAGCCTCTAATTAATTAATCGATTGGTTGATACTTGTTTATCTCCTGACATCATTTTCTCAACTAGGATAAATTACGATTTACTCAGTTCGACTCATCTCTCGACCTCGCCTAGCCTATAATAACTTCCTAGGGTTGTCAATCCTAGTGGTTTAAGAACACGTAATTTGTTCCAACTAACCCTCTCGAGAAAACCCTATATCTTCCGTTAATCACATCCCCATACACTCGTTAATCTCACCTAAGGGATTTAGCCACTCATGTTATTCATAATCTCAATCTCAGTTGAACAAATCATATGAAGAACACGATTGATTCGGGAGAGAAAAGAAAATTGAATAATCTTAGATTTAATATCGAATGGAGAACAGAGTAGCAAATCAATTGATTCGAATAAAGAAATAAATCGTATGTAAGAAAAAGTAAATTGAATTACTTCAATAAAATAAATAAACTCTTGGATCGAAACTAATTCCAAGAGGAAAAACAAAAGAGTTTAGAAAAGCCGAAAGAAAATTAATCTAATTCTACTCTTAAACTACTATGGTTTTTGAAGGCGTCTAGGACGACTTAGTTACATCAAACCCGTAATGTCTTATTTATAGAAGTGTTGATAGCCTAAATTTGGTTTTAACATGTCCTAGGTGTTCATATAAAGTTGATTGCATGGACAAAAATAGTCTCGATATTCTTGGGTAGCACATCGACCTGTGTCACACCACATCATGTCTATGGCACGACACGACATCCAAATCCTTCCTTATGTCGTTAGTTTTGCGCCTTGATGTCCTAGGAAGCTTGTGCATCACTTGTCCCTTGCTTCCACTTCAATTTGGCCTTTATATTTTCATTCTAACTGCTCAATTGAACATATTAGTACTACTTAAGGCCCGTGCTGGTCTATTGGGTCACAACACTTATAAAATGTGATAAAAATCACTTGTTTTTATTAATATTTAATTCTAAGGTCTAAATACAAAAAATGTAATATAAAATCCTAAATTGCATAGAAAACAAACTCCTAAGTGTGAAATTGACTCGAACTAACTACTACATTTGACGGCAGTTCAGTAACACCCTACACCCTACCCCTAAAGCCAAATTTAGCTACTGACTTGAAATTTTGAGACATAAGACCATGTCTTGAGACTATGCCACTGACTTGAAATTTTGAGACATAAGACCATGTCTTGAGACTATGCCCTTCATGTCTTGAATGTGCATGCCATGTGCACCTTGAAATGTATGCTCAGTCTAATTTTGCTCAACTTGTCTCGAGAGATGTTCTTTCTATCTCAATACACGAGCCTAAAAATGAAAAAAAAGAGTTGCAAAGTCATGAAATTATGCCCCCAAACACTACCAAAACATGCTTTACACTAAACCAAAGAAATGCCAACCAATTTAACAAATTAAAACACGTTTGAAGCATATAAATTCAAGGCCATAAACACATTAAATCAAAATCTGGATACCTAAGTAAAATGAAGTACATTTTCATCACTTGCGTGCCACAAGATCCTTAATTTATATTCAAAATATGTCTATCAAAGTTACTTTAATGTAACACCTCAAACCCGACCTATACGTTACGGTCGGATTGTGGAGGTTATATCATATGTGAAAACACTAATGCTTAATTTTGGTGAAAACCCACTTTCAACTTAAAGAAAACCAACTTGAATAACTAATTGAAAAACGTATCAATTCTGAAACCGTGAGTACTTTGATGAAAGCCGCGTTTAATTAGCTTTACTAAACGAATCCAACTTACTTGGTTCATTTGCAAGATAAAACAATTTAGCGAAATTCAATAAAACTTAGCAACGGAAAACTTTATAGCAAATAGAACTTACAACCCTTGTTTTTTTAGTTGTCTTGACTTAAGCACCGATTAAAGTTAAAACTTTTATAAAACATACATCATATTTCATATTTGTGCATATCTTACAACATATCATAGCATATCAAATTTCATAACGGTGCATATCTTATAACATATCATAGCATACCAAATTTCATAACGGAGCATAACTTATAACATATCATAGCATATCAGATTTCATAATGGAGTATAACTTATAACATATCATAGCATATTAGACTTCATATCGGAGCATGTGACACCCCAAAATCTTAAATTCTTGATTTGTTAAAATTTTTCATAATTAAGTATTTTGTCCCTATTTCTATCTTGGTCCTTATGACTTAAATATTATTTTTATTCAATTTGTAATAGAATAAGCATGTTGGTTCAGTTGTAAGGTGTTAACTTATCCTATGATCATGTGTTTGAATCTTTACGTGAGTAAAGTGATAATTTTTTTTTGTTATTTCCGTTTGAGCCGACCATGTAGTGATTGTGGTCTAATTGAATTCTGTCTGTGAGGAAATCTGATAGGTTATTAGAATATTGAGTTGATTCGGATCGAGATCTTTTTATTAAAATATTATTATTGTTATTATCCTTTTTAATTTAGTTTCCAAAATTCCCACCATTTCCCATTCTTCCCATCCATATGATTTTTGTTACTTCCAGTAAAAAGAATTTCTAAATATGTTTCTTGCTTCTTCCTTTCTTTAATATTTGTCCACTATTCATTCGGCTTTTGGATTTTTGTTCCTTTAATTCTATTGTTTTCTTGCGGTTTGGTGGTGCTTCAATTCCATTCTCTTGCGAATATAGGTTTCGGGTAATTGAGAGCAAGTGGTTCTATTGATTTTTGTTAAGTTAATGAATGTTTTATTCCTATGTTCTTAGAGCAAGGGTTAATCTTGTGAGATCTTTATGGTTAGGTGATAATAAAGAAATTCGGGATTTTCCTCATGTGACTTAGTTGTGTTAGGAAACTGTTGCGAATTTTTGGGTGAGTTTTCGAACGCTCGAAGGCTTAAGTTTTGGTTTATTAACGCATTTGTTAACATTTTTGACAGAGTGTGTTACTTTGGAATTAGTAAATCGTTATTGAAATTAATCGTATAAATGGTTATTTTAGGTTCTGGGAATATTTTGGTTGAATTCGCATTAGAAAATACTCTTGTGTGTAACGAAAACCCAAGAAAATAGCGAATAACGAAAGTCAAAAATGGGGGATGTCGACATCACACGACCGTGTTCTGGATCATGTGAGACACACGGTCTAGGCCAATTAGGTCGTGTGGGCCAATTATGTCGTGTGGGCCACACGACTGTGTGTGCCCAAACTCTGAAATTCTTCTCTAGGGTCGTAAACATTGTTTAGGTCGAACGTAGGTATTTCGTAAGGTCCGTATTACATAAATTAAATTATAAAATATTATTTTTGATATTCTGTCAATGTAAAACTTTATATATGTATTCATGTTTGCTAAGATATATGTTTGGCATGATCTATAATTTGCGAATGTGATATGTTATTTGCTAAGCATGATTTGAATCTATATCAAAGTATGCATGTCATATACATTTTCGATATCTGTTACATCTCCATATGCATTGTGGTTGGAATTATGTTTAAGGAGGAAATGGGACATTATCGTCTAATGATTTGGCAATTAAGCTGCAAGTATACTGAAATGCAACATATAGTCATATAGTGGTGTGTAAGGTTGGATGAGTATTTAATACCCTATATCGTGTGATGGGATGGTCGGAGTTGATGTGTAGCGGTTAGAGGTAGGACTTTTAATTTGCATTTGATATGTTCTAGTTTTGAATCTGACTATGAGATATGTACTGATTCTGATTCTGATAACAAGGCATGCTTTGATTTTGATTCTGTTATATGATACACACTAGGTCCGTAAGCTCATTATCTGTTTGTTTGATTTTCAGGTAATCATCAGACTTAGGCAGGTCGGTACGACGGGAACTCGGTTAAACTACTTTCTGTTAACTATGTTATTTTAGTTTGGTTTATTTTGTTTTCGACTGTTTTTAAAGTTTAGATTTTTTATTCTCATTTTTTCGTTTTAATGTTTTTAAATTGTTTTAATCATATCTAGGAAACGTCGGGTTTTCATTAATAAGTAGCGTTTTTCAAAACCGAACTTAACTAAGAAATCTACTGCAACTTAAATGCTTTATAAATAAACAATCAATCTGTTCACCAAGGAATTCAGGAAAAAACATTTTTTTTCAAATAAACTCGAACCTTTCTTAACAAGAACTAGCAATATTTTGTAGGTCAAACGATTTTCAGATTTCTAAATAAATTGCAGTAACATCTCCTGATTTAGTCATAACATCTAGACTAGGTTTGGTGTGTTATATTTGGTGATATTAGAGTCAGATTGCAAAATTCGATATGTGATTTGAGTTCAATTTTTTTGTGAAAAATGGTTTTTGAACAAAATGTGTTTCTATTTAAATTAGAAAAAATGAGTTTAAAGAATACCGAGTCTCCGATGCCAATTCTGCAAGCACTTTTACCTTAGTTATACTCTTTAGTTATAAACAATACTATAGTATTAGAAATACTCTTACTTCAGTTTAAAACTATAACAACATTGAAAAATATTCTGATAAGATTTTTTTACGTAAGATATATTATTTGAGAATTTAAACTAATACATAACATTCTTCTAATGTAGATAATATACAATGAGTGCATGTGGAACTCGTGGACGAGGAACTCATGGGCGTGGCGGACGCCGAAGAGGGGCTCGAGCTAATCCGTCCTCAATTGGCAGTATGTCCAATCTGGATACAAGTGAAATGATGGGAATGCCAACTGCTGTGACAGGATCTCAAACTCAGATGATTGGGGATGACGCATTGTCCCAAGCCATGTTAAGGGTTTTGGAGAGGACCGTTGAGACCCATACTGGATCTGGGGGCCGAGGGTCGGTAACTGATCAAATCTGGTCCAATGAAGTTGAACTGTTTAGGGGCATCACTGGAGTCGCCCCGACTGTGGCTGAATATTGGATAAATGCCACAGCGAGGATAATGAATGATTTGGACTACACCCTTGAGCAGAAGCTGAAGGATGCAGTATCCTTGCTTCGCGATGAGGCATACAAGTGGTTGTTGACGGTTGAGGAGGGTGCTTAGCCTGAGCAGATTACTTGGGACTATTTTGGAATGCCTTCCAAAACAAATACGTGAGGGCAAGTTATGTGGAGGCTCGTAGACGCGAGTTTATGTAAAAAAAAAACAATTTGACTAACTTTTAAAGGTTAATGTCAAAAGTGACCCTCTCAAAAAGAAGAGTCAAAACAACCCCCCAAAAAATAAATATCAAAATGAATAAACATTACGAGGTAAGTGTCGAAACCATTTTGAAAACGAGTTTCGAAAATAATTTTTAAAATTAGCAGTCGCCACCAATCCTTTAATTTGGTGTGATTGGACCACCTAAAAGGTTTGGATTTATTTCGTAAAACGCTTGGTCTTCAAAATCCGAAAAGATAGGTTCGGGAGTAGGTTACATGCAAGGAAGGGTTAGCACCCTTACATGCCCGAAATCGGTACCTGATCGATTATTTAGTGTCTTAATTATAGAAAATCGAAAAGTCGAGTAGAAATTCAAAATGCCGTTCATAAATTAAATGTCGTAACAAGATGTTCAAATGTTTAAGTTCGAAGCAAGATCACACCCAGCACGTTAGGGCACGATTTTTGGATCTCCTAAAACAAAAGAACATCGAACGATTATAATTTTTAAGTAGTATACTTAATTATTTAGGTTTAAAGAAAAGATCGTACTCAATACATTAGAGCACAATCTCTCAAATCCCCTTAAATAAAAGAATATAACTTTTTATTTGAAGAAGTAATTTATATTCTTTGAAAATGATGAGTTTTATCTCTTTTTTTAGAAAAGGCTTTTTGCAAAAGGACGGGTAAAGATATATAATTTTGTAAATAGAATAACCACTATCGATTTTAATAGGTCATTTGATGTTTTGGGTTCAAAAGAAAATAACACCCAACACGTTAGGACGCTATTTTCAAATTCCCCGAGATAAATGAATTTTACCCACAAAATGATAATTTATGTATTTTTAAAGCTCACCATCTAGCTAAATTGTTTTTACAAAAAAACTAGAATAAACATGCATTTCATTTTCAAACTAATAGGGTAAAGGTAACTAAAACACTAAGACAATTGCATGAAGTAAATAAAACAATGACATTAAAAATGACAGTATAGTGTAAATAATTAAAGAAATGAATTAAAACTATATTAAGTAGAATAAAATTAAAAAAAAAAACTTAGGTCTTGATAAGACGAAATGATATAAAAAAAATATATGATCTTACCAAGAACCATGCATACTGAGATTCGAAAGTATGCTTCGAACGTTAGCATTATATATATATATTTTAAAGAAACAAAATGGAACTTGGGGTAAAAAAGAAAAAGAAACAAAAGTTCAAGACCCAAATTAGAAATTTCAAATAGAATGGGGGAGGGACGAATGGTTCAGGTTCAAAAGGATGTGAGATTGAAATAAAATTCAAAGATTAAGTTTGGATATGAAAAGATTAACTGAAAAAATAAAAAAAACGAAAGAACAAGGTTAAACCCATAAATTAACCTTTTATTCTTATTACTAGACGAAGGATCTATTTGGAAGAAAGGACGTCTTCCAGGGTCAATTTATAAATAAATTTAAGTCATATTCAAAACACAACCAAACAAAAGGGTTCAAAAGAGCAATTTCCATTTTATTTTTATTTTTTAAGAATCTGCCACTAAACGGCAGCGTTTCGAAACTGCTGTATTAAGAGTGAAAACGCTGCCGCATTGGCTTAAGTCATTTTTACGAGGATCAAATTCAAAACAAAGAAGAAAGAGAGGGACTGCGGGGCGCAATTTCCATTTTTTGGAAATGCGCGGATCCAGGAAGACGCGGGTCGGATCCTCGGGTTTGCAGGCCGAAACGACAGTGTTTTTCGCCCCCTGAATCCTTTTTGAAACGGCGCCTTTTACCTTTAAAGATTTAAGTTAAAATTTCAGAAGTAAAATACATTTTTCTATTTCTTTCCTCCAAAAACAGACTTTTCTCTCATTTCCACATTGAAAAACATTAGGTGCTTGTGACGAAGGCATGCTCCTCAGCCCACCATGGCTTCGTAAGCTGCTCCTTTTTCTGTCGACGACAAACCGCCCTCCACGATGGTCTGGTTAGGCCCCTTCCCCTTTTTTACATTTAAACCTCTTTCTCTTTTTTTTAAAGAACAAAGATCTGTACTAAAAAATTGTGCTAGATCTCCCAAAATATCTTTTTTGTCAAAAAGAGTTCAATCTTTGATTCCTTTTTTCGAAAAAAAGAAAACCGTTTTTTGATTTCTTGAACTTTTTCATGTATTGTTTTAAGAAAATTTTTCAGATCTAACTTAGATCTTAAAAAATAAAAAGAGTTTGGTAATCCCTTTTCATAAAATTTTTTAACAAAAATAGACTTAAGACTTCAAGAAGTTTTCGAAAATACCATTTTATTTTTAAACTTTTAACGTTTCAATCTCCTTTTCTATTTTTTAGGGTTTTTGAATATATCAGCATGTAATAACAATGTGACCACATACAAATATGCTTAAATTAATATACCTTGAAGAAAAACACTCTTGAATCGTTGTGTCCGAATTTGGGATTGCTTTTGTATTGAATTTTTGTATCTCTTCTCTTGATTTTTTTTCTTACAGATTTGAAATGACTTTTTATAGTCGAAATAAATTACAACAATACTGTTCTTTTGTCTCTTCTTTCTTCCTCTGTTGTTCTTTCTATCCCCGTTTGCAGGTATCACCAGGATGGATATCTCTTGTGGTCAACATCGGCGTCAGGAGCTGCGCCATGGATGTTTTGGTGCAAGGTAGATGAAGGAGCATCAGGCAGAGGTGAAACGTTAGGCAGAGAAACACCTCGGGAGCCGAACGGTTTTGGGAGCCGAGGAGTCAACGGTCTAGATGAGAAGTCACGTGGCTGACGTGACGCTGACGTGGCATGTGAGAGCTGACGTGGCACTGACGTGGAGCTTGCCGTGGCCAATGCTGACGTGGCATGTGACGGCTGATAGGAAAATTAGGGTTTTTGATGCTTAGTGGGTTTTATGGTTTTCTGATTTGGTCTTGTGATTTGGGCTTAGAATTTGGAATTTGTAAATGGACTTTTAAGTAAAAAAATTTTATTTTATTTTTATTTGGGTTTTATTTATTTATTTTCGGGCCCGATCAAAATTTGATTTCTACAGCTGCCCCTCTTTGCTCGTTGCTGTGTAACGGGAATGAAGCAAAGACTAATAGAAGACCAATTTTGCCCAATCCTGCTGAAACCTAGCTCCACTATTGATTATTTCAAAGTGACAACATTCGTAACTCGTAGTTCTATCCCACTCCACTGTGACTGCAGGGAGGGCGAGATCCAACTTTGCTGCATCTTCAAGTAGGATTTGACGTCAAAGTTTCATCTTGCTCTTACTACAACTTCAGAGCGATAAAGACTTGTTGTTTTGATCTGATCTACTATAGCTTCGTGGTAGAAGATTTGTTATTATGGCTCAAATCTGGCCCTCTTTGGTTTTAGAGTATGAGATTTGCCATTGTGGTTATAATGTCTTCGCGGTACTAGATTCGCGTTGCGGCTTGAATCTTTCCCTTCGTGTCTGCATGGTACTAAATTCGCCGTTGCGGCTTAAATTTTTTCTTTCATGTTCTGAGGTAAAAGGTTTGCCGTTGCAACTTAAACCTTTCCCTTTGTATCTTCGTGGTAATAGATTCGCTGTTACGGCTTAAATCTTTCCCTTCATGCTTTTGAGGTACAAGGTTCGCCGTTGCAACCTAAACATTTCCCTTTGTATCTTCGTGGTACTAGATTCACCATTGTGGCTTAAATCTTTCCCTTCATGCTTCTGAGGTACAAGGTTCGCCGTTGCGACTTAAACCGTTCCCTTTGTATCTTCGTGGTACTAGATTCGCCGTTGCGGCTTGAATCTTTTCCTTCATGTCCCTTAAGGTATAAGGTTTGCCGTTGCGACTTAAACCTTTTCCTTTGTATTTTCGTGGTACTGGATTCGTCATTGCGGCTTAAATCTTTCCCTTCATGGTAATGAAACCTATAAAATGTGCTCAGATGGGCCTTTAGGTAGGCCAGATTGTTTAGGATGTCATGATCAGGATGAATCAAATGTTCCTAACTAGATGAATGTGCATGATTAATGTTAATTTTCAAAAATTAATTTCTTTTGCTTCAGAATTGTCTCCTTATGTCTTCTCCACGACGGGATTTGGCAGAATATTCTTAATTTAAACCATTATTCCAAGTTTGATTCTTTTAACTGGTGGTCCTGTTTAGGGTCCCTGTATTATTTAAGAAATTTCTAAAATAATACTCGTAGATCTTTGCATTTTCGTGTGATATTAGTCTATTATCCATTATCTTGATATGAAAACACTTGGGCAGTGTGGGAAAGAATGAGATTGTATTAGAGTCAAAGCTCGAAGAAATGTTGGTCATAGAAAAATTGCCAAATATTTACAAGGAGTAAAATAATTACAAAGAACAATTTCAAATGCCTAGATATCAAATATGAGTTTCTCTGGTCTTAGAGTCATTTCCAACATGACATACATCTAGAGAACCTGGAGTACTTCGTTGATGCCTCAAGATATAAAATTTCTCCGTCTTCTCACATTTGAAGGAACAATTGATCACTCTCACTTCATGTTTGAGCTGCCCTTTTCGGTTTTCAACTCAAAACCCCTTTGGTTCCAAGATGCCTTTTTGCGGGTTTTCACCTTGACCTCTCTGTTTTTTTTAGGTGAAATATTTCTTCACCGAGTCTGAATTTACTGGGTTGTATAGCTCTTTGCCATCCATTTCAGTCAAAATGAGGGCTCCTCCAGAGAAAGCTTTCTTCACCACATATGGCCCTTCCCAATTAGGTATCCATTTTCCTCGAGAGTCTTTCTGTATGGGGAGTATTTTCTTTAAGACTAGATCTTCCTCGTGGAATTCTCTAGGACGGACCTTTTTGTTGTAAGCTTGCATCATTCACTTTTGGTACATTTGACCATGACAGATAGCTCTTAGTCTCTTTTCTTCGATTAAGTTTAACTGATCATATCTGGCTTGGACCCATTCTGCTTCAGCCAAATTTAGCTCTGACAAGACTCGGAGAGAGAGAATTTCCACCTCGATAGGTAAAACGGCTTCCATCTCGTATACAAGTGAGAATGAAGTTGCTTCAGTAGACGTTCTGACTAAAGTCCTATAAGCAAGAAGGGGCGAATGGTAATTTTTCATGCCAATCTTTATAGGTTTCTGTCATTTTTTCAACGATCTTCTTGATGTTTTTATTTGTCGCTTCCACTGCTCCATTCATCTTTGGACGATATGGAGATGAATTATGATGTTTGATCTTGAATTGCTCACAAACCTCCAATATCATGCTGTTATTCAAGTTTAATGCATTATCCGATATAATCCTTTTCGGTATTCTATATCGGTATATGATTTTATTTTTTAGGAATTTACTGACTATAGATTTTGTAACATTGGCGTAAGAGGCAGCTTGCACCCACTTAGTGAAATAGTCGATAACTACAAATATGAATCTATGCCTGTTAGAAGCCTTCGGATATATCGGCCCAATAACATCCATGCCCCACATGGAAAAAGACCATAGAGAAGTCATAACATGCAGATGTGATGAGGGTACATGAATTTTATCTCCATAGATTTGGCATTAGTGACACTTCTTGGCATAGCTGATACAATCACTTTCCATAGTTGACCAGTAGTATCCAAATCTCATTATCTACCTAGCCATTTTGAATCCATTGGCATGTGTCCCTTAAATACCTTCATGAACCTCTTCTAGGATTTTTTTACCTCGACTGCATCAACATATCTTAGCAACACCTGATCCTTTCTCCTCTTATACAAAATCTCCCCATCTAGGACGTACTCATTTGCGAGCCTTCTCATTGTCCTTTTGTCATTTTCAATAGCTTCTTCAGGGTATTTACGGTTTTTCACATATTGGAGGATGTCTTGATACCAAGGGTGATCGTCCCTTTCTTCCTCTTCAATCTCGTAGCAATGGACTGGAGTCTTGTAAGTGCTTATTCGAATGGGCTTCATATCCTCTGGCCTATTTACTCTTATCATTGAGGCTAGAGTAGCCAAAGCGTCAGCCATTTGGTTTTCCTCACGTGGGAGGTACTGGAATGTAACCTCATCGAATTCCTTGATCAACTCGAGGACCATCTTTCGGTAATCAATTAATTTGGAATCTCTCGTCTCCCATTCGCCCCTAAGCTGGTAGATCACCAAAGCTGAATCTCTGTATACCTCTAGGACCTTGATTCCTCATTCTATGGCTACTTGAATGCCCATAATGCATGCCTCATACTCTGCCATGTTATTTGTGCAATAGAAGTCGAGTTTACTAGTGAAAGGATAATGGTCTCCTTCTGGCGATACTAAAACTACCCCGATTCCATTGCCCGTAACGTTTGAGGCACCATTAAAATTTAATCACCAAGGATGCTCTGACGCGGTCCCCTCTTCAGTAGTTACGATATACATTAGGTCCTCGTTTAGGAAGTCAAATTTATTGGCTCATAATCCTCAAGAGCTCTACTGGCTAGGAAATCTGCTATCGCGCTCCCTTTTACTGCCTTCTGATTTACATAGACTATGTCGAACTATGAAAGTAGGATTTACCACCTAGCCATTCTTCCGTTCAATGCGATCGACTCCATCATGTATTTAAGAGGATCTAATTTCGAGATTAGCTAAGTTGTGTGGTATAGCATGTACTGTCGTAATCTTCGAGTAGTCTAAACTAACGCACAGCATAACTTTTCTATTGATGAATACCTCGATTCACAGTCGGTAAACTTTTTACTGAGGTAGTATATGGCTCTTTCCTTCTTTCCAGGCTCGTCATGTTGGCCCAGCACACATCCCATAGAGTTTTCAAAAACTGTTAAGTACAAGATCAATGGCTTGTTGGGACTTGGTGGCACTAAGATTGGAGCATCGGATAAATAATGCTTAACCTTGTCAAAAGTTCTTTGGCACTCATCATCCCACACACCGAAATTGTGTTTTCTAAGAAGACGAAAGATGGGATCACATTTCTTAGTTAATTGTGAGATAAACCGAGCGATATAATTCAATCTTTCGAGAAAACCTCGAACTTCTTTTTGCGTACGTGGTGGTGGTAATTCTTGTATGGCCTTAACCTTGTCTGGATTAATCTCAATTCCTCTTTGGTTGACCATAAAACCTAATAACTTGCCCAAAGTAGCCCCAAAGGTGCATTTGGCGGGATTCAACTTTAACTGAAACTTTCTTAACCTTAAGAACAGCTTCCTCAAGACCTTTACATGTTCTTCCCTTGTTCGTGACTTGGCGATCATATCATCTACGTAGACCTTAATCTCTTTATGCATCATATCATGAAATAACATTACCATGGCTCTTTGATATGTTACCTCTTTGTTCTTAAGTCCGAATGACATCACCTTATAACAGAACGTTCCCCACATTGTAACGAACGTCGCCATATCTTCAAGGTTCATTTTTATTTGGTTATGCCCAGAGAAACCGTCCATGAAAGAGAAAAGTGAATGACCTGCCGTGTTGTCTACCAGGGTATCAATGTGAGGTAGTGGAAGTTATTTTTTAGGATGGCTTTGTTCAAGTCTCAATAATCCACACACATACGTACTTTTCATCCTTTTTGGGAACGGGGACTATGTTGGCGACCCATTCAGAATATTTAACCACTTGGAGGAAACCCGCGTCAAACTGCTTTTGAACTTCTTCTTTTATCTTTAGCAACACATCCGGTCGCATCCTTCGAAGCTTTTGTTAGATAGGCTTGCATTCCTCTTTTATTGGGAGCTTATGGGCTACGATGTTGGTGTTCAACCCAGGCATGTCTTGGTAGGACCATGCGAAGACATCCTTGAATTCTCAGAGTAACTCAACAAAATCTTTTCGTGTTTCTGTCAAAATACTGGTTCCAATTTTCACCTCTTTCTTTTCATCTTCCTCCCTTATGCTCACAGTTTCGATTACCTCTTTATGGGCAAGATCTATTTTTCCTCTTGTTCCATCATTCGCAGCAAATCAGGAGACAAGTTACTGGCTTGGTCATCTTCAAAATCCTGAGGCTCTTCGAGACACATATCTTGCTCAAAATGAGACTCAGAACCAGTGACAACGTTTCTCATATCATTGATATCTAAAGATTTATCAAAAGAATGAGAGAGGTCCAATGAACAAAATAAATTTAAGAATGATTGTATGGCATGAGTATGAGTATATGCATACAGAATTTCAAAATGGTTATTTTGTGTAGGTTAAGTGTAAACAAATTGTTTGAATGAAAGAATATGAAGAGATATTTGCTAAATGGGATAAAACGCATTTTCATTAAAAATAATGGATAACAGTCAAATGCCCTTTACGAAAGATCTCTATTATTCTCGGGCATAGAGCAATAGATATGCATCGAGTATTACTTTGAAAAGATCCTAAAGGCTACAGGGAGCTCCTCCTCAGTCTAATTGTTTAGAACACTTCCTGGTGTGTATGGGGAAATTCGTGATAAGCTCTTTCCTTCGTCTTTTTTAGAGATGGCGTTAACGTCAAAGTTTGTCGCAATTCTTCCAGTCTTCTTCTCTTCTTCGATCCTCATTCCACTGGAAACAAAAGTCTTTGATATGTGGGGAAAGACCATTGGCTCCCACTTAATCTCTCCCCCGGTCAATCATGCTTTTCTCGTTTCTCGCTTCCTTTCAATCTCTTTCTTCTTTCTTTCATATCTGGCTTGTACCCCAGACCAAAATGATCCCATTTTCCTAGTGGTGCCGGTGCATTGATTGCCCCTTGCAAATGTTTTCCGAGCCTTTTTCTTGGCAGCACCCCTTTTTCGACTGTTAGTCATAGACCCATCTTCGTAGACCATGACAACTTTGGTTCGAGAATTTTGCTTCCTTTCGCAATCAACGTTGCATTAACGAATTCTAATGACCGAAAGGAGCATTCCACAGCCTTTTTGTTTCTCTGTATATACGGAGCGTTACTTGTCACGAATGCGAAAATATCATCTTCTGCATTTATTGTAACCAATCTTCCTTCGGTTACCAGTTTAAGCTTTTGATGAAGTGAGGATGGTATCACCCCTGCTGAATGGATCCAGGGTTAAACAATTGTACGAAGGCTTAATGTCCATTACCAAGAAGTCTACCTCATAGGTATTCGGGCTGATCTGCAATGGTATTTCAATTCGGGCCATCACTTTTCATTCCGTTCCGTCGAAAGCTCTAACTATATTATGACATGTTTTCATGTAGGAGTTGCCAACTGGTAATCGTTCCAAGGTGGCTAGTGACAATACATTTAAAGCTGAGCCATTATCAATGAGCACTCCGGGCAAAGTATATCCCTTGCAGCGAGTAGTGATGTGCAAAGCCTTTGTCGACCCCATTCCCCTAGATAGGATCTCGTCATCACTAAAGAAAATAAACTTATCGGTGTTGACGTTATTAATTAGGCGATCCAGCTTGCACACAGATATGTCATTAGCCACGTATGTTTCGTTGAGTACTCTTATTAGTGCATTGCGGTGGGCTTCTAAACTTAGCAACAAGGCTAAGATTGATATGCGTGCTGGTTGTTTGTGCAACTGCTCAACCACGCTATACTCGCTGTGTTTTAAGAATTTCAAGAATTCTTTTGCCTCTTTTTCTGCTACCGACTCATTTACTGGCTCAAGCTTGTTGGTCTCTTTCTCTTCTAGTGCCAAGGCCTTTCCTCTTGCAACTTCTTTCTTTTCTTCCTTCAGATCGTAAAATTTTTCACTACGGGTAACAAGGCTTATATCTTCTTTAGATTGCTCTTCTTTAGGTGTTATTATGTTACACCCGTAATTCTAAGGGACCCTTCTGCTATCCCCAAAAGAGAATGGTACAGGTTTTTGTATGATGACACAGGGTGTCATTAGCTTTCTTGTTTCGAAAACCTTGGGTGCAGAGATAATTATTATAGGGCGATCAGGCTTGCTCGTTCCTTTTTCCTTGGAGGCACAAATATCCTCCACCTCTTCTTCTTCGTCGAAAAATTCCAATTCTTTCCGATCTATCAGATCTTGTACCAAAGCCTTGAACTCCGTGCAATGTTGAATCTCATGTCCTTCAGTGTCATGAAAATCATAATAGTTCTCGGATGTTATCATTGTATCTTTATTATTTCGTGTGATTACCCTCTGTTAACCATTTGATGCCATACCCACTTTTAAGGAGGATGTGACCTCTCCGACATTGGTCTTAACCCTTTTACCTTTTGCTCCCGCGATCACATTTATCCCCTGATCGAGGTGAGCAGGTGAAGGGTTCCCAGCTACATTAGGTCCAGAAGGCTCATCGAATCTTGTACGCTTCGTCTTAATTAGTCTTTTCATTATCTTCTTGAAAGCGAAACAATTTTCGATGGAGTGTCCAATTACTCCTTCATGGTATTCGCACTGGGCATTTACGTCATACCATTTTTGAAAGAGTGGTTGTACTAGATCCGTGTAGTACGGGGCTACTGTATGTTTATCATATAATTGCTGGTAAAGCTCTTTATGTCACCGGAATAGAGGTGAACTGAATTCTTTCGGTGTTTTTTCTTGAGCTTGATTCTGACTTTAGAGGATTCTGGTAATTGCCTGCAGGGGTTTAGATTGTGTCATCATGGATTTCGCATAGTTTGGCCTGTACATGCCTACATTATTTATCTTAGTTTCTTTCCTTCTAGGGGCTACTATCTTTCCACTTTCCCCAGCGTCAATCTTACCACTCTTAATTGCGCTTTCAATCATTTCTCCAAACATAACCATGTCCGAGAAACTTCTTGTAGCATTTCCCAACAAGTGGTTGAGATATGGTGCCTTCAGCGTGTGGACGAAAAGCATAGTCGTCTTTTTCTCGGTTAATGGTGACTACACCTGAGTGGCCATATCTTTCCATCGTTGAGCGTATTGCCTGAAACTCTCACTCGATCTTTCTCTTTTCTCCATATTTTGCAAGGTGATCCTATCAGGAGCTATGTCAGTAACATGACTGTATTGCTTCATGAAGGCCTGGGCCAAGTCCTTCCATGAACTGATCCTCACATGGCTTAACTGATTGTACCATTTTACCGCAGATCCTACCAAACTGTCTTGGAAACAGTGGATCAGTAATTGGTCATGATAGACATATCTTGTCATTTTTCGATAGAATATAGTGATGTGAGCTTCTGGGCAACTTGTCCCATTGTACTTCTTGAACTCTGGAGCTTTGAATTTTGGGGGCAATACTAAGTCTGGGACTAGACTCAGTTCTTTAGCATCCATCCCACAGTAGATGTCAGCCCCTTCCATTGCTTTGACCTTATCTTTCAGCCACTTGTAACGCTCCTCTATCTGCTTGGAAACTTCTAGTTTTGTTCTCTTTATCTCCAAGATTTCATCAAAGTCAGGGTTGATAGGGTTTGCAGCATTTTACCCTGGATTAGACCCTGATTCAATCGTATAATTGGCTTGGTTTGAGGTACCAATGGGATGCTGTTGTGCTCTGATGAAGATGGGAGCCCCTCGCGAGTTTGTTTCTAGCGGAACTTGATTGTGCACAAGAGTAAAGCCAAGAGAGTATCGAGGGTCTTTATTCTCCTCCCTTGGGCTTGCTACTGAATTTTTTCCTTTTTCTTCTTCTTGTAAAAGTTGAGTCAATCGGTTGATTATAATCCCCTGAGACTCAATAATTTATTCTCTCATATCCTATTGGACCCTCGCCAATTAGTCTTGCAACTGTGCTTGCATTTGTTCTTGCATCTCTTTTTGTAACTGCTCCAACCTTTCTATTCTTTGGTCCATCGTTCTTCGAGTACCGTAAGGGTGAGTTCTCTATGTTTTCGGGTTAAATGTTTCAAATTTTATTTAGTTAGAGTTGTTACGTTAAAATGTGAGAATGAATTACGAATGAATGCATGTATACAATGCAAGAAGGTGTTGATTCTGAATTCAATTCCATTAGATAAACTTTACTAGAAGACAAATTTCTTTAAATAGAACAAGTTACATAAATGACTTTGCCTTAGTGCCTAAAGTCCTAATTTTCCTAAGAAGTTCGGCCAATTTTTGTCCTCGTGTTGACTTCGACTCATATTGTAGGCTTAACTCGTCAGCTTCCATGGCTAGCATCTGCACGTGATCAGCTGCCTCTCGCATTCGTGTAAGTGCTTCACCTATTACGTAGTCTCTTTCTCCCACTTGCCTTTGGGCCTGCTGGGTGTGCCATTCACTTGCTTCTAAGTTCCTTTCTAGAATTTCGACCCTTATTTCGTGGTTCTGGAGTAAAGCCTCGAGCTCTTGTACTACTTTCCTCAATTCTCTATTTTCGGCTTGGCTTGCCTTGAATTCTATGACAGAGTTTTGACTGCGGTGTCTATGTAGAGATTCCTTCAATTCAACGATTCTAGCCTCCATCTCGGTTATTTGGGCTTTTAATTCAGCTTTTTCAACTCATCTTTCTAACAATTCTCCCTTTATGGCATTTTCTCGAGCTTGACTGTCTTGAAAATTCTTCTTCCATTGCTCTGCTCGATCTCTTGTTCCCGAATCTCTCGTTGGCATTACTCAGAGGTCTTACCAAGTCCGGCATTCTTTACAGATTGACGAAGCTTCTTATAATGTTTCTTCAAATCTTCCAAGTCTTCCTCGGCTTTATTCTTCCCTTTTCTCAACTTTTTAGCCTCTAACTTGTGAATGTCTACATCGAGCCCTAACTTCATCTTATCCTCTTCCAAGACTTCTATCCTCTTCCCGAATTCTAAGCTCTTCCTTTCAACATCCTGCTTTACGATGTCCAACTCTGATGGGATTACTTGTAAGCATTCCTCTAATGATCTGGCATCGTCAGGGTTCGATGCTGGAATATTATTATTGACCCTTTTACTCCTCCACCAATCATATTCTGGCATCGTCATCGGGTTTACAGCGAATACCTTCATCCTATGTGCTTGCCTCCATGCATTTTTTTATCTTTCTGACCTTCTTCTTGTAGTTATCTCCCTTATAGGTGAACTCCCACTAGGCCAGACCATGTGTTGCTGGTATGATTTGCCTTTACTTATATTGCCTCAACACGAGTAGAGGGGCATATCCCACGGCTCCCCATACTCCAAGTAAGGGAACCCAGTCAAAACTACCTCAACGATAGAGGATCTCGTCGATGATAAGCCACAATGCCTTCCATTTTATGTCCTCTTCTCAGAGATTTTGAAGAACTGCCATCCATTTTTCTCCAGATATATTCAGCTCTTTTTGCGTCACTACAAATTCCTTCAAAGGCGAGTAGTCCACTGAGTATGCCTTATACGAAATCCTCTCTTTCTTTCAAACATGGCTATGAAACTAGACCATCAAAAGCAGTGCACAGCCAATGAACCTTCCTTCGCCTTCTCTCCGACAAGCAGTTAACGATCTGAAGGTCTCTACAAGGATTACCGGTACGGGTGTGATATTCCTACTAAGGCAGTCGAAGAGATCCACAACTGCATCCTCTATGTGCCCTAATGCTTTCGGGAAGATAATCAGCCCATAAATACTCAAAGCAAAAAGGTCAATACGTTTCTTCATATCCGGATGTGCTAATATCAGATCCTTCAGACTCTTCCAAGTGATGCATTTGTTGCCCCCTTTTACCTTAATTCTAGATGCCACCCACTATTCACGTATCTCGGTTATATTTATTAACCTATTCAGAAGGGTCGGGACACACGCAGCTCTTGAGTAAACTTTGTCAACTTGAATCTTCGGGCAACAGATTAACGCAGATATTCCTCCACGGTGGGTGTCATGTCGAAGCTCCCAAAGAAAAAGCAACTATATGCGAGATTCCAATGTTGGGCGAGAGCACAAAAGAGGTGCTTGTCTATTTTTACCTTGAGCAGGTAGGGTAAATCTCCATACTCTCTATAAAACACTTGCTTCATTTTATCATTCCATTGACCCCAAATGTCCCTTAACTCTTGCACACTGTTATGGGTCACATTTACTAGAGTGTGATCCCAAAATTTCGATA
Source organism: Gossypioides kirkii (assembly GCA_005610355.1). Taxonomy (NCBI): domain Eukaryota; kingdom Viridiplantae; phylum Streptophyta; class Magnoliopsida; order Malvales; family Malvaceae; genus Gossypioides; species Gossypioides kirkii. The sequence goes on along the minus strand of CP032253.1, from coordinate 36,166,478 downwards.
GATGTCCTTTTGTTAAACTGTCTCCGTTCTTGCGTTGTCTCCCTTCGGACCATAATCGCACAGCCATGTTGTCTTCTACTCTATCAAGAAACCCGTTTTCCATGTCAAAGCTCTCTATTTGGTATCGAGTATGAACCAACACTTTTTCTTATAATGGAAATGCAATGCACAAAATAAAACAAAGACAAAATAAGACGTGTTAGTACATTAATCACAAAGGTAAAATATAATCATGAAATTACAACTAAGAACAGACATAATAACGCGTCTTTCCTATTTAGGTGACCACTAAGGTTTGTTGCGATGTTTGGTAGTCTCCTAAGTCAACTACATGCAGTTTGACTTCTAAAGTATGGGTACCTGAACCAACCGATTCCACTATCCTCACCCATTATAAGCTCATGCGGACGAGTTCGGTTCAGGGGGATACATTTCCCGTATGTTTGCACGGAAGTGAAAACTTCATGAAAACATAGGTACGAATGTATTCCCGAAAACGATCCACTATCCTGCACGGAGGTGAAGACCTCACGAAGGCATAGTTTCACACTTCCACTAAAGGGGTAAGGTAACCAATCAATGCAAATGCATGAAACCCTCACTTTGATAGTAAACAAGTTAAACTAAAAAAAATGAACATGGGAACATAAAATGCAAAGACCACGAATTAAATCCAACTCGAATTTTGATTTTCAATCGAAAGACCAAAAATAATCGACTCACGGCTTGACTCTCTTATTGGTCCTCAGTGGAGTCGCCAAGTTGTCGAAACCATTTTGAAAACAAGTTTCGAAAATAATTTTTAAAATTGGGAGTCGCCACCAATCCTTTAATTTGGTGTGATTGGACCACCTAAAAGGTTTGGATTTATTTCGTAAAACGCTTGGTCTTCAAAATCCAAAAAGATAGGTTCGGGAGTCGGTTACATGCAAGGAAGGGTTAGTACCCTTACACGCTCGAAATCGGTACCTGGTCGATTATTTAGTGTCTTAATTGTTGAAAATCGAAAAGTCGAGTAGAAATTCAAAACGCCATTCATAAATTAGATGTCATAACAAAATGTTCAAATGTTTAAGTTCGAAGCAAGATCACACCAACACGTTAGGACACGATTTTTGGATCTTCTAAAACAAAAGAACATCGAACGATTATAATTTTTAAGTAGTATACTTAATTATTTAGGTTTAAAGAAAAGATCGTACTCAATACATTAGAGTACAATCTCTCAAATCCTCTTAAATAAAAGAATATAACTTTTTAATTTGAAGTAATTTATATTCTTTGAAAATGATGAGTTTTATCTCCTTTTTTAGAAAAGGCTTTTTGCAAAAGGACGGGTAAAGACATATAATTTTGCAAATAGAATAACTATTATCGATTTTAATAGGTCATTCGATGTTTTGGGTTTAAAAGAAAATAACACCCAACACGTTAGGACGCTATTTTCAAGTTCCCCGAGATAAACGAATTTTACCCACAAAATGATAATTTATGTATTTTTAAAGCTCACCATCTAGCTAAATTGTTTTTACAAAAATACTTGAATAAACATGCATTTCATTTTCAAACTAATAGGGTAAAGATAACTAAAACACTAAGACAATTGCATGAAGTAAATAAAACAATGACATGAAAAATGACAGTATAGTGTAGATAATTAAAGAAATGAATTAAAACTATATTAAGTAGAATAAAATTTTAAAAAAAACCTAGGTCTTGATAAGACGAAATGATATACAAAAAATATATGATCTTAGCAAGAACCATGCATACTGAGATTCGAAAGTATGCTTCGAACGTTAGCATTATATATATAAATTTTAAAGAAACAAAATGGAACTTGAGGTAAAAAAGAAAAAGAAACAAAAGTTCAAGACCCAAATTAGAAATTTCAAATAGAATGGGGGAGGGACGAATGGTTCAGGTTCAAAAGGATGTGAGATTGAAATAAAATTCAAAGATTAAGTTTGGATATAAAAAGATTAACTGAAAAAATAAAATAAACGAAAGAACAAGGTTAATCCCATAAATTCACCTTTTATTCTTATTACTAGACGAAGGATCGATTTGGAAGAAAGGACGTCTTCCAATGTCAATTTTATAAATAAATTTAAGTCATATTCGAAACACAACCAAACAAAAGGGTTCAAAAGAGCAGTTTCCCATTTTATTTTTATTTTTTAAGAATCTGCCACTAAACGGCAGCGTTTCGAAACTGTTGTATTAAGAGTGAAAACGCTGCCCACATTGGCTTAAGTCATTTTTATGAGGATCAAATTCAAAACAAAGAAGAAACAGAGGGACCGTGGGGCGCAATTTCCATTTATTTGGAAACGCGCAGATCCTGGAAGATGCGGGTCGGATCCTCGGGTTTGCAGGACGAAACGATAGCGTTTTTTGCCCCTGAATCCTTTTTGAAACGGTGCCGTTTACCCATAAAGATTTAAGTTAAAATTTCAGAAGTAAAATACATTTTTCTATTTCTTTCCTCCAAAAACAAACTTTTCTCTCATTTCCACTTTGAAAAACCCTAGCTGCTTGCGACGAAGGCATGCTCCTCGGCCCACCATGGCTTCGTAAGCTGCTCCTTTTTTCGACGACGGCAAACCGCCCTCCATGGTGGTCTGGTGAGGCCCCTGCCCCTTTTTTATATTTAAACCTCTCTTTTTTTTTTAAGAACAAAGATCTTTACTAAAAAATTATGCTAGATCTCCCAAAATATCTTTTTTGTCAAAAAGAGTTCAATTTTTGATTCATTTTTTCGAAAAAAAGAAAACCGTTCTTTGATTTCTTTATTTTTTTCATGTGTTGTTTTAAGAAAATTTTTCAGATCTAACTTAGATATTAAAAAATAAAAAGAGTTTTGTAATCCCTTTTCATAAATTTTTTTAACAAAAATAGACTTAGGACTTTACGAAATTTTCGAAAATACCATTTTATTTTTAAACTTTTAACGTTTCAATCTCCTTTATTATTTTTTAGGGTTTTTGAATATATCAACATGTAATAACAGTGTGACCACATACAAATATGCTTAAATTAATATACCTTGAAGAAAAGCACTCTTGAATCCTTGTGTCCGAATCTGAGATTGCTTTTGTATTGAATTTTTGTATCTCTTCTCTTGATTTTTTTTCTTACAGATTTGAAATGGCTTTTTATAGCCGAAATAAATTACAACAATACTGTTCTTTTGTCTCTGCTTTCTTCCTCTGTTGTTCTATTCTGTCCTCGTTTGCAGGTATCACCAGGATGGATATCTCCTGTGGTCAACACTGGCGCCGTGAGCTACGCCATAGATGTTTTGGTGCAAGGTAGATGAAGGGGCATCGAGAAGAGGTGAAACGTTGGGCAGAGAGACACCTCGGGAGCCGAACGGTTTTGGGAGCTGAGGAGTCAACGGTCCAAATGAGAAGTCACGTGGCTGACGTGGCACTGGTGTGGCATGTGAGAGCTGACGTGGCACTGACATGGAGCTTGACGTGGCTAGTGCTGACGTGGCATGTGGCGGTTGATAGGAAATTTAGGGTTTCTGATGCTTAGTGGGTTTTATGGTTTTGTGATTTGGGCTTAAAATTTGGAATTGTAAATGGACTTTTAAGTAATAAAATTTTATTTTATTTTTATTTGGGTTTTATTTATTTATTTTTGGATCCGGTCAAAATTGGGTTTCTACAGTAAATTTATCTTTATGCCATTTCCTTTTATAACCAATCCATTGCTCATTTTAAATTCATGTATGAAAATCTATGTTAAATATTATAATACTTCAACCAAAGCAAAGGCTAAATTGTGTGTATATGCTGAAAATAAATGTTTAGGAAATTATATTGAATTTTTAAAAATTTATCGATTTACGATATTTTTGAAGAAAAAAAAAAAAACACGTCATACAGAATGCATTTTCATTGATCTTCCAATGAAAACACACCACATAGAACACATTTTCTTCTCTTTCCAAAAAACGCGTCCAACGTGGTGCATTTTCTTTGGTTGTCATTGAAACGTGTCCCATAGGACGCATTTTTTGGCCAACGGTAACTCCCCACCAGCCGAAGTCCAATGGTTATTTTTTTAGTATATAAACCTTAAAATTCTCATTTTATTATGTTCAAGTCTCAACTCTCAACTTATTGTTCTAGATTTACTTTTTACCATTTCTTATTCTCAATTTTCAATTCTTGATTTTTTATCCTAAATTCCCAATTCACAATTTTTTTTAAAAAAATTTCTAAACCTTTGATATTATTTTATTATATTTTTTAAGACATATCAACTTATTCGTTTGGATGATAAGCACATCTTCGATGTTCAATTACGAACGGTAAGAAAATCTTATTAAATTATTTAATTTTATTTCGTTAATTATTTTGATTTTAAGAAAATATTATTAACTAGTTAGTTATTATGTTGTTCAGATTATTAAATGTTTATGTCTATATACTTAGGCCAAATATAGAATTTCGATAAATACATAAACAACTTAAGCAAAGGTGCACCAGAGGTCATTCATAGGCACTTGTGAGATTGAGGCTTTTTATACATGACTCGCATGCTTGGGGGGACTAAATTGGATCTCCCACTCATCAGTGTTTTGGTCAAGAGTGTTGGAAAAATAGGTTTAAAAACGCAACGGAAAATAAATTTAAGGAAATCAAAATTTTAATTTTTTTTTCACAACAAGATCTTAGTTGTGATATCTAAAGTAATAAACACTTAACTAAAATTGTACCTTTTCGATTTGTCTAGGATCAGCATTTCGATCGAGTAGTCTTCTCCGCTATCCTCGAGCTTATGTCTGTCGAGTATGGGTTCGTTTCGAATTAGAAATTTTTTTACAAAAATTACCAGTGAGGTAATTTCACAATTTCTCTAAATTTTTAGGTCAAGTTATAAATAAAAAAATATCCTTAGAGACTTTCTGAAATAATCTTTTCAGAGAACTTTCTTCCTACAACTTTTTCTTCAATCAAAAAAAAATGTGTGTAAAAAATAATGATCTAAGGCTCTCTTTATATAGGGAGAGTTTAGAGATCAGCTATGATTAAACTTAATCACTTTAATATTAAATTAATATAATATTTATCAAGATAAATATTAAATTAAATTTAATATTAAATCTTATTAAAATAATAGAATGTTTATTTATAATATAAACATTAAACTAAATTTAATATTAAGATAATTACTTTAATATTAAATTAATAAAATACTATTAAAATAAGTATTAAATTAAAATTACTATTAAATTATTAAATTAATAATATTTTTTGAATAGTTAATCTGACAAGTTCAATTACTTAGATTTTCCAAATTAGTTTTTCAAGAAAATATCATATTAATTTTAATTAATTTGATTAGTTTAATTTTACTTGATAAAAATTAATTTTCCAAAAATTACTTAGATTTTCCAAATTAGTTTTTTCAAGAAAATTCTTTAATCAAATTTTCTAGTTGAACAATTATCACAACCACCTAATTTAACTCCATATTGAATAAATTGACTCAATTAAATCATTTCCAAAGTCGTCGAATTTTCTTCTGATTCAATGCAATCCGATCGAGCTTCTATTGAGCTACCGGATGGACCAATCAGACATATACAATTAGACTCTAGTAATTGCAATTATGTCCAGAAACATCGCTTCGATAATTCACAATTATTTAATCATGGAGTCAGTCCACAAGAAGTACCATGATTGAAAACTTCTTATTGTATACTCTTTACGAAAGGAATTCATCCAACTGCTTTGTCCAATGATCTAGTCATGTGTGTGTCACCCTCATATGATACCCTTGATTCCTTTGAATTAAATCTGTTCACTCAATACAATCCTATTTTATCTCATTGTCACCATTGTGTCTTCTTAATAATTAATATGATCACTACCAACAAATGAATGTGATAAATCGCTCGTTCGAGAACAAGCAACCCGTGGCCCTGTTCCATATTTATCAGTCCACATAATGCCAATGAGAGGATATCACTAACTCTTTAATTGAGCTATGAATTCTACTATTGCTAGTAAAGCCATGCCGTACACAATTCATGTACCCAACATACCGACTATGGGCTCAATCATCTTTAAAGCATAAGCCTCTACTTATATCAAAGCACATGAGTTGTATACGCATGGTCAGTGACTAACTCAGGATTTAGGTAAATCACACCATGAACGTCACAAGCGAATTAATTCATAAACGGATACAAAATTAATTCATATAAGATCCAGTCGAATGTATACATCGATGTCTCTACCTGTGGATTCAACTACTCCGATAGCCAAGACTAGTTATCTCCCCAATTTGAATTGTAGACGACATAATAATCCTTCTCAATATTTGAATTAAACGCTCACTTTGATTCTTTTACGGGATTATGAACTCATTTAGATTATCTACTGAAGTAAATTATTTTCTCGCAATGAAGTTAGACAATCAATGAGCTAATATTTGCTTATCACAATTTCGCTATGCTTGCAAAATATGAAAGACAAAAAATACAAAATACATAATAATGAAATGTGAAATTAAATTTATTTATTTATTCGTTCAAATAAATAAAAAATAGTTACATATTTACTACAATATGGGCACATTTCTCAACAATCTCTCACTTGCCCTAGTGAAGTAAATATGTCATGTTTCGCATTCCCATATCCTCGACATGTTTATTAAAACTCCTAGTTACAAGAGTGTCGAAACCATTTTTTTGAAAAAAGATTCTCAACCAATCTTTTTTTCTTGGTGTGATTGGAGTACTTTAAAAAAATTTAAGTTTATCTAAAAACGTTTGGTCATCGAAATCCATAAAAATAGGTTCGAGAGTTGGTTACGTGCGAGGAAGGATTAGCACCCTCACATGCCCAAAATTGGTACTTAGTCGATTATTTAAGGTCTTAATTGTTGAAAATTGAAAACTCGAGTAAAATTTAAAATGTGATCCATAAATACGTAAATGAGATATTATATAGGATGTTCAATTACTTAGGTTCAAAGAAAAAAAAACCCATACCCAACACGTTATGCTACGATTTTTCGAGTCCCCTAAAATAACAGAACATTGAGTACTTATCGATTTTAAGTAGGATACTCAATTATTTAGGTTCAAAGAAAAATCATACCCAACACGTTAAGACATAATTTTTCAAATTCCCTAAAATAAAATAACAGTGCCTAATTTTTCTTAAAACAATTCATGTATTTAAAAAATGATATGCAACTTATTTTGTTAAAATGTTTTGCAAAAGATAGATAGATAACTATGTAATATTTTTTTTAAAAAAATGGCAATTATCGATTTAAGGAGGATACTCAATTATTTAGGTTCCAAGGAAAATCATACCAAACATGTTAGGGCACAATTTTTTAAATTCCCTAAAATAAAAGAGCATTGCCTTATTTTTGAAACAATTTATATATTTAAAAAAAATATACATTTTATTTTATTAAAAATATTTTGCAAAAGATGGATAAATCCATGTAATTTACAAGTAAAAATGACAATTATCAATTTTAAATAGGATATTCGATTATTTAGGTTCAAAGAAAAATCGTACCCAACACGTTAAGACACCACTTTTCGAATTCCCTAAAATAAAAGAATATTGCCTAAAATTTGTTTTTTTTTAAAAAATTCATGTATTTTAGAAAATAACATGCATTTTTTGTTAAAATATTTTACAAATGATAGATAAATATTCATGTAATTTAACAAAACAAAAATGAAAAAAATAATAAACAAAAGTATATAAATAACACCAAAATGCAAAATGCAAATTAAATAACGATTGAATCTTAAATGCAAAGCCACTAATACAAATGATTTAAAAGGTCGAAAACTTTTTAAAAAAATCAAAAGGACTTAATTTAAAACAAAAAAGAATAAAAGGGAGAGATTCAAAAGAAAAAAAATAAAAGGACTATTTTTGACTTAAAATAAAATTTTAAGTGAAAAATAAAAATAAGAAAAAGTACGGGGTTAAGCCCGTAATTTTTAAAAAAACAAGGGGCAGTTGATAAATTTTCCCAGGTACTACCACGTCAACTTTCTTAGGCATTCAGGGTTAGAGGACCAAGATGCAAAAAGAGCAAAGTTTTAGGAGGAAATTTGAAAATAAGTAAAAGATATATTTAGGGACTATATTGAAAACCAAGTAAAATACAGAAGGACCGCAAAAATAATTAAACCATTTTCAAAAAACACGCGGATCTATGTTCAGGTCCGGATCGAGTCTCGGGTTATGAGAGTGAAATGACGCCGTTTTGAGCCATGGGTAGAGGCTCCAAAACGACGTCGTATGGTGCCCCTATAAAAGCCATTTTTTTAGTTTTAAAATCATTTTAACCCCTCCCCTTTAAAAAAACACTTTAGAAACCTTTTTTTCTCTCAAACAAAAAACAAAGTCCGACCCTAGGCTCCCCATCCGTTCGCCGTAGGTCTGTCGATCACCAGAGCCGATCACCGTGGCTTACGGTGGTCGAATTTTCAAAAAACCCGTATTTTTAACCTTTTTGACTCTCGAATACAGATCCGATGTCGAAATTATCGAAAAACCAACCCAAACTCGAGAAAATGGAGAGAAACCCCTCGTTTTCTAAAGGTTTTTCCATTTTTGTGATATTTTTTTCTTCATCGGGGCTTGCTACAAATATGGATTTGTTCGGGGAGTTTTCGCCTCGATGACAAGCTTCCCTTCGATGACGGAAGAGTGCCGATCAACAAAAGATAGGTAAACCCTAATTTTATTTATTTTTATATTTTCAAAATGTAAAATAAATAACAAATATATTCTTTTTACCTTGAAATTTTCTTTGATTTCTATTCAAATCTCTGTGTAAAAACTTTCAATTGCTAGGTGATGACTTTTATAGTCGAAATAAATACATTTCATTTGTTTTTTTCTATTGCTTCTGTCTTGCTCTTTATTTTTCTTGCAGGTAACATCGGAAAGGTAGCTTCTAGGGTCAATGCCGACGATGGGAGGAGTGCCTATGCCATTTTGGTAAAAGGGGTAGATGAGAGGTCTGATATGAACATGAGCACGTGGCTGACTTGGCATATGTTGACGTGGCGCTGACGTGGCCATAGGGAGAGGGAAGGGCAGCGACGACGGATGACTTAGGAAGAATTAGGGCTTCCAAATGTTTTTATCATTTTGGGCTTGTAGGTTCATTGTAAATTTGGGCTAGGGTTTGACTTAGGTTTGGGTTTGTAAATTGGGTTGTAATTTGGACTTTTTGAGTAAAAGATTTTTATTTAATTTGTTTTGGTTTTGTTTTTGGTTTTATGGTTTTATAATCTGGGCTAGATAAATTGGACTTCTACAACTGCCCCTCTTTGCTTGTTGTTGTGTAACGAGAAGGGAGCAAAGACTTCAAGGAAGACCAATTTCATCCGGTCTTGCTGAATCTTGTCTTCTCTTCATAACCTATCTTCAATCTTCCCTCTGAAAAAGATCAGATGGTGTCTTCAATCTGCCCTCTGATTAGGGTAAAAGATTGGATGGCTTTAACCTGCCCCATGGTCGGGGTAAGAGATTAGATGATGTCTTCAATCTGCCCTGTAACGCCCCTAGCTCGATCCAATTACCGAATCCAAGCAATTAGCATTTACCTTAACATTTTTCTCAATTTGACATTCTCGCTATTATCCTTGTATTTTCTACCCCATGCCGAACAACTAAATCTTCTCGAAGTGTGTTCATGTCGAATATAGATGTGACACTGTGCCCCAGGTATTTAAATGATGCACTAATTATGTCATGGAGAGACAAAGACACAGGAAAAACAAAATCAGTAAAAAAATAAAGTCAAATGAAGCATAAAAAATGCGAAATTAAATCATAAAACATTGCGAACAAATTAAAACACAAAAAATACTAATAAATGCTCATGAGGTCCTATAAGGTATTATTACGAGGGTTAAGGTACGACTCTTATGTCTAGGCTTCACCTTTAAAATGGTCATTACATGCTAGTTTACGGCTGACTCTAATGCACGGGGAACCCAAGGCTTAAATACGACATCCATAGGGATGCGTTCCCTTTTAAAAAGGGTTGACCCTTGGGTGGTAAAACTTCCATAGCGTACATAGTAGCATTTGCTACACGAACATCTATGTCCATCTTAACCATGGAGTAGTCCTTAAACTTATGCTGTGACATATTGCCACATGAATGACAATTATAGTCATGGATCAACATACACATTAATCAATTTCATCGATAAAAAAATAAACAAACACATTGACATACATATCAAAATAGGATAAGCAAATAAAATGAACAAATAAATCAATATTTAACACATATTCAACAATTTAAAAAGACATTAGAAAATTAAATGTATTAATGCACGAATAAATAAATCTAATATGCACAAATAATAAAAACCCTAGCTCTCAAACCTAAGTAAGTCAACTCACTAATGTCCCTAGCGGAGTCGCCAAACTGTCATAACGTTGCCTACGTAAGAGTACGAAGGCCTAATAAGCAAAGCTAGACACGAACGACCTAAATTAATATAGAGTCACCACTAAGCAATTTGGCTAGGTTGGTTAGCCACCTATTGTCTAAAAGTCTAGAATTAATACTACGAAAAATTCTAAAAGTCTAGACTCGATCTCATCACAAAATTTCGGTTCGGGAGTACGGTTACGTGTGGGGAAGGTTATAGCACCCCCCACAACGCCTATCTAGGGATAGTCTTACGGGGTCTTAGGAGCTATTTTTTTATTTATGCATATTAGTATCTTAATTTAGGCTAAAATCTTATGTAAATCTTAAATAAAAACTCTAAAAAATGCCTCCAATTTACTTGTAACTTGACTAAGACGTGTTCACCAAACTTATCTAATTTAAAACATAAATTAGATATTTTTACTCCTAATAAGAACCCTAAAGGATACCTAAATAATTCTAATAAAATAGTTTCAATTCTTAAAATTAATTCTATTTTAGAATCCTAAAAAAAATTACTAATGAATTAAGAGAAATATTAAAATTCATCTACAACGTATTCGATCTTTTATCATTACTCCGATTTACTTGTAACTTGACTAAGACGTGCTCACCAAGCTTATCTAATTTAAAACTTAAAATAGATATTTTTACTTCTAACGATAATTCTAAAAGATACTTAAATAATTCTAGTAAAATACCTTCAATTCTTAAAATTAATTCTATTTTAGAATCCTAAAAAAAACCTAAAAGTTACTAATGAATTAAGAGAAGTATTAAAATTCATCTACAACTTATTCGATCTTTTATCATTATTATGATTTTAAAAGATTTAATTAATAACGTTGAACCTATCAAGATCTTACGAAAGTATCCTATGTCGGGTTTATGATTTATGTTACTTTAAAATTCTTGATCTAAATTTTAAATTTTTCAAAATTCTAAAATAATATATCGTAGATGACATTTATTAGTTATCTTAAAGAGTATCTAAAATAAAATACTTAAAAATGCCTACTCATGATTTACAATTCACCTACAAAAATCTTTAATTTTAATCTTAAACAAAGTCCTAAAGAATATTTACATATTAATTATCCTATATGATATTTAAAATTAGTTTAAAATCTTAAAAAAAATATCCTACATATTATTTATAATTTTTTAGGGTAAATGATAGATAAGCTCTTAAAAATTAACCTAAATTCAAATGTAAAAAAACATAAATATAAATAGACATGAAAGTAAACAAATATGAAATAAGAATAAACAAAAATTATGCAAGTGTGAAAAATATAAAACATTAAACTAAAATGCATGATTGGCATCAAATATATAAAGTATAAATACAAATAAAAAGAAAATATAAGTATAAATAACTTATTAAAATGAAAATAAAATGACATTACTTGATTTTGGGATTAAAAAATAAATAATGTGGAGGACAGAAAACTGATGTAGCAATTAAATTGCTTTTAAATTTGAAATTTCGGATTAAATTGAAGGTTTTATTAAACAAAAGAGATACGGGTGTCAATATGCTAGAGAGTCAGGGTATCACTACAAAAAACAGCGTATTTATTATATATTTAAAAAGTTAGGGGGTGGGAATAAAATACCCATTTTGGCACTTATAAATAAGGAACAAAAGTTTTCTTTTGATTAAAACAAAATCACTACTTTACTTCAAAATCAAAACTTTTATTTCGAAATAGTTAAAAAATCAAAACTTTATTTAAAAATTTAAACTTTTTTCTTTAAAATCACTAAAAAACAAATTTTCATTTTTTAAAAATCTAATTTTTTTAATGAAATTCACCACTCTAATTAAAAATTTAAATTTTTATTTTGAAATAGTTGAAAAAAATCAAAACTTTATTTAAAAATTTAAACTTTTTTCTTTAAAATAACTAAAAACCAGATTTTTATTTTTAAAAATATAAACTTTCTTTTTTTTTTAATGAAAATCACTACTTTACTTAAAAATCCAAACTTTTATTTCGAAATAGTTAAAAAAATCAAAACTTTATTTAAAAAATTACTTTTTCTTTAAAAAACAGATTTTTATTTTTAAAAATCTAAACTTTCTCTTTTTTAAAGAAACTCAGTATTTTACTTAAAAATCAAAATTTTTATTTCGAAATTATTTAAAAAAATAAAATTTTTCCTAAAATCAAGCTATTTTTCTTTTAACAAAAAAAGCTTTTATTTTAGCAAATGGAAAGGAAAAAAAATGAGATTTTTTGGGCTCTTAGGGGCGAAGGACCGATGATCCGATATCGTCCCTTTCATCGGAGCCCAAACCCCATGCTTAATGATATCTCCATGGCAAAAAAAAAAAAAAAAAAGAGAAGAGAAGAAGAAAATAACATGCTTGTTGTTGTTTTTTCTTCTTACCTTTTTTGTAAAAAATCAGAATATGAAAAGCTTCCTTTTTTCATTCATTTCATGCATATATATTGTTCATTAATCTTGTTTATTTGTATTTTTTTGTCATGTTTCATTTGATCTTTTGATTAATAACTTAGTACTATTTTGGATGTTTGTGATATGTGGCAAAAAATGAGCTATGGTTCATGAAACCATAATAATAATTAATAATAATAATAATAGTAATGATAATAATAATTTGAGTATTTGACAAGCCCAAAAAGAAAAGAAAAAGAAAAGAGAAACAAAGATCTCCATTTGACCCAAAATTGAGTGGGCTTCCAATGGGCCCAAGAAAGAACAATTGGGTCTCCAACTAGGCTCAGACAAAACTGAATGTCTACAGCGTGTATTCCTCTTAAAACAGTGTTCCGTAGACATACTAAAAGAAGTTCTCGAGTTCTGTAGTCAATCGTATTTATTTTAGTTTAAAATCTACATTTTTAAGGATTTGATGAACTTCTACCAGTACCCGATTGGACAAGTATCGGTAGAAATTAAGTCAGAAAACAAGTGAAAATACCTGCAGACTCCTACTGGTAGTAGAGAGAGTTCTACCGATACAAGTATAGGTACTATTGGAATAACCCATACTTCTACTGATAGTAAAAACTCCAGAGAGTAGAGTAAAATTTTGCTGCAGTTTCTACCGATACAAGTTAAATTAATTATCGATACCTCTACAACTACCGATACTAAAAAGGACAGTAACCATACTACAAATTTGCCCTATACTTCTACCGGGAGTCACAAGAGTACTACCGATATAAGTACACAGGTGTATAAAATCATTATTTCTTCAAGTTTACATTTCCAAAACATAATTCCTCATTTTTCCTAAAGATCATTCAATACCCACAAAACTCATAATGGACCTTTCACCTAAGTAATTACAAAAATAACAAAATATCCAACCCTATACATGCCATTTAGAAACCTAAGATAAGTAACCGAGAGCTACCAATTAGTGGTCCAACAGTGTGATGACGCTCCTGAGATCCAAACGATCAAGCTTTCCGAAGATCTACAAGAACACAAAAAATAATTATGTAAGCATGAAATGCTTAGTAAGTTCACATTTTGAAATTCAACTAAACTTACCAAATTACATATTCCATAAGAAATGTATGCCTGTTTATTTTTCATATTTCCCATGTATATACATAAAATTTCTTATCAATATTTTCATAATTTCTATCTTGTTTTATACTTCATATTTCAACCATATACTGTTATGTTTCTTGCATATATTGCTACTTGTGTACTCGCTAGATCTTTGGCAAAAATATATGGGTCATATCTGTATCATATTCACACTAAGTGTGCATGTAACAACTCGGTATTAGGTAGTGCTCACACGAGCTGTGGGTTGAGATGTTAGGTTACATGATGCTTCTTACACGAGCTATGGAGAATCCGTAACATATGTCGGATCTCAACCATCGGTAGGACATCTAAGACCAGTACCCATATAACATGTAATGCTCACACAAGCTGTGAAGTGGGCTTGCTCATACAAGCTGTAGGTCGAGATGTTAGGATACACGATACTGCTTACACGAGCTATGGAGAATCCACAACATATGTCTGGTCTTAGCCATCGATAGAACATCTAAGACCAGCACCCATATAACATGTAAATCCCAGTATTTCTCAGAATCTAAAGGGTTTATATCCATGTCATTTCATATTATTCTATCGTAAGGTTTAACTCTTCCCAACAATTTAAACAAGACAATCAAATACAACTATTCCATTTATATATATATATATACGAAAATAGAGAATTTAAATTCAAAGTAAGTTATGAACTTACCTCGGTTATACAAAACGCAAAAAGGATCGATGGCTATTCCGTAACCTTGTCTTTTCCTAGACTCGAACCCAGTTGTGGTGTGTCTTGATCTAGACAATCATGTGTTCATCCAATTATTCAATATTCAATTTAATTGACTAGAAGAGAGATAAGAATCTTTATCATGGTAATTTTACAAAATTACCCACAACATTTTACAATTGTGCTATTTAATCCTTAATAACATTTTTGACATCTTATCCTATACCAAGTACCATTCAAGACATCCTACTCTTCTTATTTCCCAATCTATACCCTTATTTTCTATTAATTCCTTTATAATCCTTGTATCTTTACCTATTTCACTAATAGGTCTTTGACCCTAAATCTCCCAAATAATTTCAACAACCCATTTATAAAACTCTCAAACTCATGGATTTAAATTAATAAATACTCAACATTCTTACCTCTTTCATGGTAAGTTTCTAAGTTTCAAACAAAATCACCTATCAACCATTGGGTTGCCAAAATCAAGTAGGAATTAACCTTGAATACATGTAAATCACCAAACTAACCTTAATAGCTCTCCAAATCCAAGTGAAGCTCTCAAGAAAAACTCCTTTCCCTTAACAATGGAGATACCCGTTTCTTGAAGAAGATAGAAAGATGAGATGAAGTCTTTTTTTTTCTTCTGATTTTCTTTTTATTTAATCTATATAATTTCCTAACACCCTATTCATCACTTATTCACCAACTAATCCTACTACCACCTTCTTATCATCATTTTCTAACTTTTATTTCAAATAATAAAAATAGAAAATCTCAAATTTGAGTTGAGTCTTGCCGTCCATCTCCCATGCATGGCTTATTGCCATTTTAGCCCCTTAATTGATCACTCCTTGTTCATTATGTATTTCAACTATGAAACCCAATTTTTAAAACTATCATTATTCTATCTTATCATCTTAAAAATTTATCATGATCTTACACTTTCTCTTTAATAATATTATTATAAAATACAGTAATAATATTTACTGATGTCCCTCGTCGAAATGTGTGGTCTCGAACCACTATTCTCTACGTCACAGAAAATGGGATGTTACAACTCCCCCTCCTTAAGGAATTTTCGTCCTCGAGAATCTTACCAGAGAATAAATTCAGGTATTGCGATCTCATCGCTTCTTCAGTTTCCCACGTAGCTTCTTCGATCCCATGCCGATGCCATAAGACTTTTACCAAAGCTATGCATTTGTTCCTCAATTCCTTGACTTCTTTAGCTATGATTTTCACTAGTTCTTCTCTGTAAGTCATATCCGGTTATTTTTCCACTTCAGTCGGCGTGATTACATGTGAAGGATTAGATCTATATCTCCTCAACATCGATACGTGAAAAACATTATGAATTTTCTCCAATTCCGACGGTAATGCCAATCGGTAAGCTACCGGTCCAATCCTCTCAGTGATTTTATATGGTCCGATGAATCGCGGGCTAAGTTTCCATTTGTGACCGAATCGTAATACTTTCCTCCAAGGTGACACCTTCAAAAACACTTTATCTCCGACCTGAAATTCGATGTCTTTCCTTTTCAAATCCACGTAGGACTTTTGACGATCAAAGGCAGCTTCAAACAGTCACGTATAACTTTAACTTTCTCTTCTGTCTTATGAACTAAGTCTGTACCAAAAATTTTCCTTTCACTTAACTCAGACCATTATAAGGGAATTCTACACTTCTTTCCATACAAAGCTTCATAAGGAGCCATTTTAATACTCAACAGGTAGCTTTTATTATAAGCAAATTCAACTAACAGGAGAAAATTTTCCTAACTACCATCAAACTCAAGAACATAACAACACAACATATCTTCAAGTATTTTAATTACTCGCTCAAATTGTCCATCTGTTTGGGGATGAAAGGTTGTGCTAAAATGTAACTTTGTGCCCAAGGCTTCATGCAATTTACTCCAGAACCTTGAAGTAAATAGTGGATCTCGATCAGAAATAATTGATAGTGGTACTCTGTTTAATCTCACAATCTCTGCTACATACAACTCAGCCAACTTTTCCATGGAATAATCCATTTCGACGGGAATGAAATGGGCTGATTTAGTCAAACGATCCACTACTACCCAAATAGCATCTCTTTTTCTTGGTGACAATGGTAACCCTGTCACAAAATCCATGGCGACCCTTTCCTACTTCTATTCTGGTATCATTATCGACTGTAATAACCTTGAAGTTAATTGATGCTCGACTTTAACTTGTTGACCGACCAAGCATTTTGACATAAATTCTGAGATTTATCGCTTTATACCCGGCCACCAATACATAAGTTTCAAATCGTTGTACATTTTATTATTGCCAAGATGAATAGAGTGTCCATTACTATGTGCTTCCTATAGAATTCTCTGTTTAATCTCTAAATTCTTCGAAATGCATAATCTGTCTTGAAAGTATACACTCCCATCTCCACCAAGGCGAAAAATTGAATCTGAAGTTTTGCCAATCTGTTCTTGCTTAGCATTTATTTCTATATCATCCTTCTGAGCTTCCCTTATCTGTTGTAGAAATACTGGCCTAGCCCTTAATTCAGCTAAGATAGATCCATCACTAGTCATTGTTAACCGTGTATCCAAAACCCTCAGAGAAAATATGGATTTCCTACTTAAAGCATCTGCCACAACATTGGCTTTACCCGGGTGGTAGTCAATAACCAAATCATAATCCTTTAGCAGCTCTAACCATCTACGTTGACACAAGTTGAGTTCCTTTTACGACATCAAATACTTTAGACTTTTGTGATCCGTGTAAAT
This sequence comes from Gossypioides kirkii, assembly GCA_005610355.1. Lineage (NCBI taxonomy): Eukaryota > Viridiplantae > Streptophyta > Magnoliopsida > Malvales > Malvaceae > Gossypioides > Gossypioides kirkii. The sequence goes on along the minus strand of CP032253.1, from coordinate 36,148,979 downwards.
GTGACATTTTCCCCGTACAAATAATGACGCCAGATTTTTAAAGCAAATACAATAGATGTCAACTCTAAATCATGTGTTTGGTAATTCTTCTCATGTGGTTTCAACTGTCTAGAAGCATGAGCTATGACTTTGCCTTCTTGCATTAACACGCACCCTAAACCATTAAGTGAAGCGTCACTATAAACCACAAATTCTTTACCGACTTCAGGCTGAACCAACACGGGTACCTCGGTTAATAGCATCTTTAATTGATCAAAACTTTGCTGGCATTTGTTTGACCAATTAAATTTCGCATCTTTATGTAACAACTTCGTTAAAGGCGAGGCAATTATTGAAAATCCTTTAACGAAACATTGATAATATCCGGTAAAACCCAAAAAGCTCCAGATTTTTGTGACATTTTTAGGTGGTTTCTACTCCAAAATAGCTGAGATTTTTCCCGGGTCTACCCTAATGCCTTCTGTTGACACAACATGCCCCAAAAACTCCATTTCATGTAACTAGAACTCACATTTACTGAACTTTGCAAATAACTGTCTCTCGCATAACGTCTGTAAAACAATTCTCAAATGTTGTGTATGCTCCAATTCATCTTTGGATTATACCAATATATCATCAATAAAGATCACCACAAACTTGTCCAAATACGGTCTAAAGATTCGATTCATTAAATCCATAAAATTGACGGGGGCATTTGTTAGATCAAATGGCATGACTACAAACTCATAGTGTCCATACCTAGTCCTGAAGGCTGTTTTCGACACATCAGTATCTTTCACTTGTAGTTGATAATACCTCGAACGAATATCTATCTTCGAAAATACGATCGCACCTTTTAACTGATCAAATAAGTCGTCAATGCGGGGCAATGGATACTTATTCTTAATTGTAACCTTATTCAACTGCCTGTAGTCATTGCACAATCATATTGATCCATCCATTTTCATAATAAACAAAACAGGTGCACCCCAAGGAGAAAAACTTGGTCGAATAAACTCTTTGTCTGTTAATTCTTGCAACTGTGTTTTTAATTCTTTCAACTCTTTCGGAGCCATCTTATATGGAGTGATCGATACAGGTGAGGTCTCCGGTATTAACTCTATTACAAAATCTATTTCTCTGATCGGTGGAATTCCCGATAACTCCTCAGGAAAAGCATCCACAAAATCACAAATAGTCAAGACTGACTCAAATTTCAATTATACGATTCTAGAATCTATCATATATGCCATGTATGCCTCGCACCCTTTTTGTATGCACCTCCGAGCTGTCAAGATAGAAATGACACTGACTGTACCAATAACACAGTCAGATTCAACTATAATCGATTCTTCATTCTGTCGCTTCAATACAGTTTACCTCTGCTTATAGTTTACTACGTCATCATGTAAAGTTAACCAGTCCATACCAAGAATTACATCAAACTCATCAAAAGGCAACAACATCAAATCAGCCGAAAAATAACAGCCGTGAATTTTTAGTGGATAATTTCGACACACCTTGTTTACTAACACATGTTTGCCTAGCAGATTGGTCACCTTAACTACAAACTCGGTTGACTCAAACTGTATATTTTTATTCATTACTAGTGTGGCGCATATATATGAGTGGGTTGATCTTGGATCAATCAATGCAATAACATTAACATTAAAGAGAGAAAATGTACCCGTAATCACATCAAGTCCCGTGGCCTCTTCACGGGCTCGTATGGCATAAGCTCTAGCTGGTACTTGTGCCTCCGACCTCATCGAGGAATCTCTCATTCCACTTCTATTGTTTCCCGTTATACTACTGAGCTTTGAAGGTCTTCCTCTTGATGGTACATAGTTGGAACGAGTCCTCTGAACTCTATCTTTATCAGACCTCTCAAGATAATCTCTGAGGTAATGATCAGGTGATCTGCATCTAAAATAGGATCCTGTCTTTAATCGGCACTCCCCGAAATGTCTTCGGTTACACAGTTAACATTCAGGTCTGTTGTCATGGTAGACACTACCAACACTAGCTACAAATGTGGTTTGAGGAATTGAACTACTCTGTTTCCCTCGCTCTTTCCCTGTAAATCTGGAGGGAGTGGACATGCGACTGTAAAATCCTTTCTCTTTCTTTATGGGAGATGAAAAGGATTTTCCAATGGCTCGTTTACCCATGTCTCGCGATTCTTGTTCAGCCCTCCTCTTTTCTATTATCAGTTCTTCAGCTTTACTAGCCCGATCAACTAGAAAAGTGAACTCTTTCAATTCTAAAATACTAACAAGTACCTTAATGTCTTCATTCAACCCATCTTCAAATCGAGCACATATTATCGCCTCACTTGATACACATTCCCGTGCATACTTACTCAATTGCATGCACTCTCGTTCATATTCGGCCATAGATTTTTGCCCTTGTTTTAGTTCCAAGAACTCCTTCCTTTTCTTGTCTAAATACCTCTAACTGATGTACTTCTTCCTAAATTCTGTCCGAAAGAAATCCCAGTGCAACATCCGCGTTTTTGAATAGGAGTTGGAACAGTAATAGTGTAACATCTGCGTGCTTGAATCGAATTTGGAACAGTGATAGAGTACAATTGAGAATTAGAATATATGGTTGAATTTAGAAAGGTTTGGAGAAATTAAGGATGTATTAGTAAAAGGTGAGAAAATAGGAAGGACTAAATAACAATTTATCCAAATTGAATTATGAGTCATCATGGAAATTAGATTGATTAAGGAGGGGAAAAAGAGTAATTTGGTGGAAGATATTTTTGGAGGCAAAGTTTTGGGCCAAAGTGTAAAGTTGGAAGGCCTAGGGACTAAAAGTGCAATTTTACCATTTTTATTAAGTGAGATATTTTTGAAGAAAAGTCTAGAGAAATTGAGAGATGAAAAATCAATTAAAGATGAGGATATCATCTTTTCTTCTGATAACCAACCGTCCATGCCTATATTCCCCATTTCCAACTTTTACTTTTATTTCAATTAAGTCCTTCCACCATTGTTAAACTGTCCAAGCATCAAAATCCTCCATTTTCTTTGAAATTTCCTTAAGAAAGGCATAGAGGGAAGCTAGTAGATACCTTAATTTCCTTATAGAGTCCACTTTGAAGTGTTAAAGTGGATAGGGATTGAATTAGAATTTTGGAAATTCAAGAACAAAGAAAGAGGGAGGAAGAAGAAGGACCAAATTGAAGAAAAAGGAAAGGAGAAAGCTAAGGTGTGAGAAGAAATTATCAACAAGTGAGGTAAGTACTACAAGTATTAAAAGACTTTGTAACAATTAAATTAAGGTGTTTATAATTTTAGTATATGATTAATGATGGTAAAAATGAGTAAAATGATATGTTTAGTTATAAGTATGGTGATTATATGTGATTTAATGAAATTTAGTGTAAAGAGACATGAAAAAGGAAACATGTCCATTAAAATAGTTTGGACAGAACAGAGGATTAACTTTTAAATTCACCAAAAATTGTATAAAAAGAGTTGGAGGTTGAATTAAATATTTAATTAAAGCTTATTGAGTGAAGTTTCATATGGAAGAAATAGTGAAAGAAAAGAACTTGTACATTCTAAGATAAATCTGATTTTGTGTAACAAGGTCAGAGTAGGTTCAAGCTCCCCTGTTCTGACTTTGAAAAATCGTAGAAAAAGTTAGAAAAATTATTAGAGACTTAAATTTATATGGTAGAATCCTTAATGAGTCTATTTTCAAAATAAATAGACGGGAATATTATTGGATTCTTTTACTAAAAGATAAATAATTTTTAGTAAAGAAAGGTCGAAACTGTTAGGCAGCAGAGAATGGGTAAATTGAAAGAATTTACTGTACAAATTGGCTAAAGTAAAAATTCTGAAATTTTTATGGAAAAAATATATTGAGTCTAATTTCAGAATCATCAAGCGGATTATAATTTTGAATTCTGTAGCTCAAGATATAAATAATTTAGTGACTGTGAATCAAATGTACAACTTTGAAAATTAATGTAAAAAAAAAAAAAATTGAATAGAAATGGAAAATTGATGCATATAAAGTGATATGTGATGAAATTGAGAAATGAGAATGAAATGGATAAATCAAAGGTTTCCAAAGTTATTAGTACCTAATTGTTTATGATATTTGATTGTTATTTGGTTAAATTGATTTGTTATTGATTTGTATTACTATAATCTGAATTATTGATTATTTAATGTTTATTTCGATATTTAAATTTAATAAGTGAATATAAGGTAAGCATTAATATTGAGATGAATAAAATTTATATTGAATTAATAGTATATTTGAATTGAATTTGAATGATTTGTGATCAAAATTGAAAGTGAAAGTGAAAGTGAAATTGGAATTGAAAGTGATATGAATTGTAAATTGAAAATCCCTATTAACTAATCGGGCTGAGTCAGATATAGTTGGCATGCCATAGGATTGGAAGAGTTCAGGGATACTTCGACCTTGAGTCGATGAGACACTGGGCATCATTATTTTACTTCAGATAGATTCGATGAGGTACTGGGTACCACTTTACTTCGGCTAGGTCAATGAGACACTAGGTGTCAATTTATTGCTTCGAACTATCCAATGAGGCATTGGGTGCCATTCTGGTGTGTTTGGTTGGATCCGTGTATCCGCCAAGGTCTGAGTCTTGTTAATAGGGTAAATAATGTGAAAAAGAAAGAATGTGCAAATTGTGACATTGAGGTAAGTGAAATGATAATCACATGAAAGGTAAGTGCAATATATGTATAATAAATCAAAGAATGATAAAACTAAGTAAGCTAAAAGATTGGAATGGCTAAAATGTGAAATGAGGAAAAATATGGAAATTCATAACACTACTGTAAGTTAAATATTATACACATAAAAGGTATGTATTTTACATGAACAAATAATTATATGAATGAGTTTGAACTGTGTGATTAAAAGATGAATAATTAATGACTCTTGTAGTACTTACTAAGCCTTCATCGGCTTAACGCGTTTATTTGAACGCCTAGGTATAAGACCTCTGAGAAGCTAAGGTTGGATTAGGTGCCTCTCATCAAATCACATCAACATCGGAAGATTGCAAGACAAGGTATATTTATTTTGTGTGAAATGACCCGTACAAATGGTATACCTATGTGTCTCTAATGAATGAGTTACTAATATTGTTTTAAAATTTTACATTAATTGAAAGAAAAATTTTATTATACTCATTTTTAATTCTCTAACACTGTATGTAATACTCTTATATCGGGTTTATACGTGTGGACCGGGTGAAAGGGTCTTACACCCAGCTTAATCGATCTTCTGGTAACGTTACCGTCAGTGTAGTCCACCATTGATATGCATAATCCTTAAGTAACGATATGGTGCATTGCAAGTAATCTATACAAGAGTAAGACAACTCTCTTAACACCCGAAGGTTATTTTCTAGCCAAAATTCCACTCTCTCAAGATCATCCTCGGCTGTACCCTGAAATTCTTCAGCTCCATTCTTGCGAAGCTTATCCACGGGAGGTCTATTCACCCGGATTTGTTCTTGTACTGTTGGAGTAGGAGGAACTGGTGGTGGTACTTGAGGAGGTAGAGGAGGTTGAGCCATTGGGTTAGTTCTCATATACTCCGTGAACCACTCAGACATCATATGGAAGAATGTTTCCTTTGTTTCACTCCTTTGGCCCTAGAAAACGGGCTCATTAGTAGCTGCCCCTTGAGTTAGGGCTTGCACATTACTTTCGATTTCATCAGGTTCAATCGGATTGTGTGACATCACTTATCAAATAAAAATTTTACTGTTAGTTTAATAAACAGGATGCATCACACTATCATAGGTTATATAAATGGTATGTACTATCTCTATACTTGCTTCGTTCAGTCCTAGAATCGACTAAATCGTAGCTTTGATACCACTAAATTTAATGCCCCTTGCCCGGTCCAGTTACCGAACCCAAGCAATTAGCATTTACCTTAACATTATTCTCAATCGACTATTTAAAAGTCCTTGTATTCCTCTTAGAACAGTGTTCTATAAACATACTAAAAGAAGTTCTCGAGTTCTGTAGTCAATCGTATTTATTTTAGTTTAAAATCGACATTTTTAAGGATTTGATGGACTTTTACCAGTATTCGATTGGGCAAGTATAGGTAATAATTTAGTCAGAAAACAAGTGAAAATACCTACAAACTCCTACCAGTAGTAGAGAGAGTTCTACCGATACAAGTATCGGTACAACCGGAACAACCCATACTTCTACCGATAGTAAAAACTCCAGAGAGTAGAGTCAAATTTTGTTGCAGTTTCTACCGATACAAGTTAAATTAACTACCGAAACCTCTACAACTACCGATACTTTAACATACAATTACCGATACTAAAAAGGTTAGTAACCATAGTACAAATTTACCCTATACTTCTACCGGGAGTCACAAGAGTACTACTGATACAAGTACACAAGTGTATAAAATCATCATTTCTTTAAGTTTACATTTCCAAAACACAATTCCTCATTTTCCTAAAGATCATTTAATACTCAAAAACCCATAATGGACCTTTCACCTAAGTAATTACAAAAATAACAAAATATCCAACCTTATACATGCCATTTAGAAACCTAAGATAAGTAACCGAGACCTACCAGTTGGTGGTAGGACAGTATGATGACGCTCTTGAGATCCAAATGATCAAGCTTCCCGACGATCTACAAGAACACGAAAAATAATTACGTAAGCATGAAATGCTTAGTAAGTTCACATTTAGGAATTTAACTTACCAAATTACATATTCCATAAGAAATGTATGCCCATTCATTTTTCGTATTTCCCATGTATATATATAAATTTCTTCTTAATATTTTCATAATTTCTATCTTGTTTTATACTTCATATTTCAACCATATACTGTTACGTTTCTTGCATATACTGCTACTTGTGTACCCGCTAGATCTTTGGAAAATAAATGGGTCATATCTGTATCATATTCACATTAAGTGTGCATGTAACATCTCGGTATCAGGTATTGCTCACACGAGCTGTGAAATGGGTTTGCTCACACGAGCTGTGGGTCAAGATGTTAGGCTACACGATGCTTCTCGCATGAGTTGTGGAGAATCCAGAACATATGTCGGATCTCAGCTATCTGTAGGACATCTAAGACCAGCACCCATATAACATGTAATGTTCACACAAGCTGTGAAGTGGGCCTGCTCACACGAGCTGTGGGTCGAGATGTTAGGCTACACGATGCTGCTCACACGAGCTGTAGAGAATCCGCAACATATGCTGGATCTTAGCCATCAATAGGACATCTAAGACCAGCACCCATATAACATGTAAACCCCAATACTCCTCAGAATTCAAAGGGTTTATATCCATGTCATTTCATATTATTCTATCGTAAGGTTTAACTATTCCCAACAATTTAAACAAGACAATCAAATACAACAATTCCATTTATATATATAAACGAAAATAGACAATTTAAATTCAAAGTAAGTTACGAACTTACCTCGGTTTTACAAAACGCAAAAACGATCGATGGCTACTCCGTAACCTTGTCTTTTCCTTGACTCGAACCTGGTTATGGTGTGTCTTGATCTAGATAATCATGTGTTCATCCAATTATTCAATATTCAATTTAATTGACTAGAATAGAGATAAGAATCTTTATCATGGTAATTTTACAAAATTATCCACAACATTTTACAATTGTGCTATTTAATCCTTAATAACATTTTTGACATCTTATCCTATACCAAGTATCATTCTAGACATCCTGCTCTTTTTATTTCCCAATCTATACCCTTATTTTCTATTAATTCCTTTATAATCAATGTATCTTTAACTATTTCACTAATAGGTCCTTGACCCTAAATCTCCCAAATAATTTCAACAATCCATTTATAAAACTCTCAAACTCATGGATTTAATTTAATAAATACTCAACATTCTTACCTCTTTTATGGTAAGTTTCTAAGTTTCAAACAAAATTACCTATCAACCATTATGTTGCCAAAATCAAGTAGGAATTAACCTTGAATACATGTAAATCACCAAACTAACCTTAATAGCTCTCCAAGTCCAAGTGAAGCTCTCACGAAGAACTCCTTTCCATAACAATAGAGATACTCGTTTCTTGATGAAGATAGAAAGATGAGATGAAGTCTTTTCTTTTTGTTTTTGATTTTCTTTTTATTTAATCTATATAATTCCTAACACCCTATTCACCACTCATTCACCAACTAATCCCACTACCACCTCTTATCATCATTTTCTAACTTTTATTTCAAATAATAAAAATAGAATATCTCAATTTTGAGTGGAGTCTTGCCGTCCATCTCCTATGCATGGCTTAATTGCCATTTTAGCCCTTTAATTTATCACTCCTTGTTTCTTATGTATTTCAACTATGAAACCCAATTTTAAAAACTATCATTATTCTATCTTATCATCTTAAAAAGTTATCATGACCTTACATTTTCTCTTTAATATTATTATTATAAAATACAATAATAATATTTACTAATGTCCCTCGTCGGAATATGTGTTCTTGAACCACTGTTCCCGATGTCATAGAAATGAGATGTTACATGCCCCATGATCGGGGTAAGAGATTAGATGGCTTCAATCTGTCCCATGGTTAGGGCAAGAGATTGGATGATGTCTTCAATCTACCCCATGATCAGGGTAAGAGATTGGATGGCTCCAATTTGCCCCAAGGTCGGGGTAAGAATTGGATGTATCTTCAATCTGCCCTATAATCGGGGTATAAGATTGGATATCTTCAATTTGCAGCACGGTTAGGGTAAGAGATTGGATGATGTCTTGAATCTGCCCCATGATCGGGGTAAGAGATTGGATGGCTTCAATCTGTAACACGATCAAGGTAAGAGATTAGATGATGTCTTGAATCTGCCCCATGATTGGGGTAAGAGATTGGATGGATTCAATTTACCTCATGGCCGGGGTAAAAGATTGGATGATGTCTTCAATCTGCCCCATGATTGGGTAAAAGATTGGATGGCTTTAATATGCCTCACGGTCAGGGTAAGAGATTGGATGATGTCTTTAATTTGCTTCATGATCATGGTAAGAGATTGGATGTTTCAATCTGCCCCATGGTCGAGGTAAGAGACTGGATGATGTGTTCAATCTGCCCCATGATTGGGGTAAGAGATTGGATGGTAGCTTTGGTTTGCTCTACTGTAACTTTAGAGAGATAAAAAACTTTCTACTATAGCTTTAATCTGATCCACTACAACTTCAGGGATATAAGATTTACTGTTTTGTTAGTCTATCATGCTATTTTCTGGGGAATGAGACCCGTAGAATATGCTTCTTTGGCATTTTGGCCATGCATTTAGGATTTTATGATCGAAATGAATCAAATGCTCCTAATTAGATGGGTATGACTGATGAATGCAAAAATGTCATTTTTGAGAATGATTTTTACATTTTTCAACAATCGTCTAAGTCCTATCATCGACGTGTTATAGTGGCCTCCTTTCAGGTATTTTAACATGAATATCAAACGGGTGATCATTATATGAACTATCAGCTTCGGGAAACTTTCCATCCTTCAGGTGTGGTTCTTTCCAACTAGTGGTCCTGTTTCAGGTCCTTATACTATTTAAGAACCTCTCAGAGTGATATGCAAACAATCTTTGTATATTTTATCACATTAATCCATTATCTGTTATTTCAATGCAACAATGCTTGGACAAAGTCATAAGGTGAATGAAATTGAATTTTATTGGAGACAAAACTCAAATGAAAGAACAGATTGAAAATGGTAAACATTTGTCAAAAATTGCCAAGTACAAAATGAACTAAAACGCAATCAAGTGCCTTAGATATCAATGTATGAGCTTCCCGAGCAAACTTGAGGAGGATCACTCTGAGCCTAATATGTGTTAGGAGACTTAGAGAGCCTTGTTGATGCCCCAAGGTTTAACGTTCCTCCTCCTTGTTACTTTTGAGGGAAGCGACCATTATAAGTCCATTCTTTATTCCAAATTCGAGCCGCCCTTTTCGACTTTTCAACTCAAAACCCCTTTGGTTTCAAGATGCCTTTTTGTGGGTTTTCATCTTGACCTCTCCCTTTTTAGGTGAAATATTTCTTTACCGAGTTTGAATTCATGGGATTTTATAGCTCTTTGTCATCCATTTCAGTCAGAATGAGAGCTCCTCTAGAGAAGGCTTTCTTTACCAAATAAGGTCCTTCCCAATTGGGCGTCAATTTTCCTCGAAAATCCTTTTTTATGGGGAGTATCTTCTTTAGAACCAGATCTCCCTCAAGAAATTCTCTGAGGCCGACCTTTTTGTTGTAAGCTTGCATCATTCGTTTCTGGTACATCTGACCATGACGGACGACTTTCAATCTATTTTCTTTAATCAAATTTAGTTGATCGTTTCTGGATTGGATCCATTCTGCTTCATCTAATTTCAGTTCTGACAAGACTTGGAGAGGAGGAATCTCCACTTCAATAGATAAAATTACTTCCATCCCATAAACCAATGAGAACGATGTTGCCCCAATAGAAGTTCTGACAAAAGTTCTATAAGCATAAAGGGCGAATGGTAACTTTTAGTGCCAATCCTTATAGGTCTCTATCATTTTCTCGATGATCTTTTTGATGTTCTTGTTGGCTGCCTCTACTACCCTATTCATCTTTGAGCGATAGGGAGATGAATTATGATGTTTGATGTTGAATTAACTACAGACTTTCGCTATCGTGCTGTTGTTCAAATTCAAAGCATTTTAGATATGATCCTTTCTGGCATTTTGTATTGACATATGATCTCTCTTTTCAGGAATTTGTTAAATGCAGTTTTTGTAACATTGGCGTAAGAAGCAGCTTCTACCCATTTGGTGAAGTAATCAATGACCACGAAGATGAACTGATTTTCATTGGAAGCCTTCGATGAAATTGGTCCAATGATGTCCATGCCCCACATAGAAAAAGGCAATGGGGAAGTCATGACATGAAGAGGTGAAGGCGGTACATGGATCTTATCCCTATAGATCTGGCATTTTTGATACCTTTTGGCATAGTTGATGCAGTCACCTTCCATAGTGGACCAATAGTAACCAAATCTCATTATTTTTCAGACCATTGTGAAACCATTGGAATGCATTCCACAAGCACCCCTCATGGACTTCTTCCAAGGTTTTCCTAACAAAAACAACATCAACACATCTCAGCAACACCTGATCCTTTCTCTTTTTATACAGGATTTCTCCTTACAAGACATAATCAATTTCCAGCCTTCTCAATGTTCGTTTATTGTTCTCGGTAGCTTGCACTGGGTATTTACGATCCCTTACATAATGTGAGATGTCTTGTACCAAGGATGGTTATCCCTTTCTTCTTCCTCAATGTTGTAACAGTGGGTAGAAGTCTCGTAAATGCTCATTTGAATGAGCCTTACATCATATGGCTTGTTTACTTTAATCATTGAGGCAAGAGTAGCCAAAGCATCAGTCATCTGGTTTTCATCTCGTGGGAGATAATGGAATGTAATGTCATCAAACTCCTTGATTAACTCGAGAACCAACTTTCGATAATCAATTAGCTTGGAATCTCTTATTTCTCATTCTCCTTTGAGCTGGTAAATTACAAACACAGAATCTTCATATACTTTTAGAATTTTGATCTCTCGTTCTATGGTTTCACAGATTCCTATGATACATGCTTCATATTCGAACATGTTATTAGTATAGTCAAAGTTGAGCTTGCTAATGAAAGGATAATGGTCACCTTCTAGAGATACCAAAACTGCCGCAATTCTATTACCCGTGGCATTCGAGGCACCGTCAAAATTCAGACTCCAAGGATGTTCTTTCGGAGCTCCTTCCTCGGTGGTTGCAGCGTACATTAGGTATTCATTCGTGAAATTGAAATTCAAGGGCTCATAATTCTCTAGAGCTCTACTGGCTAGAAAGTCCGCTATTGCGCTTCTCTTTACTGCATTTTGGTTCACATAGACTACATCGAATTCGAAGAGTAGAATTTACCATCTAGCCATTCTTCCATTTAGTGCGGCGACTCCATCATCTATTTTAGGGGATCTAGTTTTGAAATCAACCAAGTTGTATGATACAACATATATTGCTTTAATCCTCGAGTGGTCTAAACCAAAGCGCAACATAGCTTCTCAATTGGCGAATACCTTGTTTCATAGTCAGTGAACTTTTTATTGAGGTAATATATCACTCTTTCTTTTCTTTCAGACTAGTCATGTTAGCCTAGCACGTATCACATAGAGTTCCCAAATACTGCTAGGTACAAGATCAAAGGTTTTTTGGGGCTTAATGGTACTAGAATAGAGGTATTTGACAAATAGTGTTTGATTTTGTTAAAAGTCTTTTGCCATTCCTCATCCTACACACAGGGGTTATGTTTCTTGAGAAGACGGAAGATTGGATCACATTTCTCGGTTAACTGTGAAATGAATCACATGATGTAATTTAATCTCCCTAAGAAATCTCGAACTTCTTTCTGAGTATAGGGTAGTGGTAACTCTTGTATGGCTTTGACTTTATCTGGGTCAATCTCAATACTCGTCTTGCTGACCATGAAGCCTGATAGTTTGCCTGAAGTATCTCCGAAAGTGCATTTAGTTAGGTTCAACTTTAGCTGGTATTTCCTCAACCTTAAGAACAATTTCCTTAGGACCTTCACATGTTCTTCCCCATTTTAGGATTTTGCAATCATATCATCAACGTAAACCTCGATCTCTTTATGCATCATATCATGAAATAGGGTCATCATAGCTCTTTGATATGTTACTCCCGGATTTTTAAGTCCAAACGGCATCACTTTATAACAAAATGTCCTCTACATTGTGACGAAGGTAGTCTTCTCCAAATCTTCAAGATCCATCTTTAACTGGTTGTACCTGGAGAAACCATCCATGAAGGAGAACAATGAATGACCTGCCATGTTATCAACTAGGGTATCAAAATGGGGCAATGGGAAGTTTTCTTTTGGCTTGCCTTATTCAAATCCTGATAATCGATGCACATTCGTACCTTTCCATCTTTCTTAGGGACAGAGACTATATTAGCTACCCATTTTGAATACTTGACCACTTGGAGGAAACCGATGTCGAACTACTTTTTGACTTCTTCTTTTATCTTTAGTAGTACGTCAGGTCTTATCCTTCGAAGCTTCTATTGAACAGGTTTACAATCTTCCTTTATGGGGAGTTTGTGTACCACAATATTAGTGTTTAACCCAGGCATATCTTGATAGGTCCATGCAAAAGCATCTTTGAACTCTTGGAGCAGCTCAATGCTCAATAAGATCCTGCCTTGTTTCTGAAAAGATGCTTGTCCCGATTTTTATTTCCTTATTTTCCTCCTCATTTCCCAGACTCACGATTTCCACTGACTCCTTATGAAGCAGAATTTGTTTTTCATCTTGTTCTACCATTCTTAACAAATCGAGAGAAAGTTACAATCTTGGTTCTCTTCAAAATCCTGAAATTCCTCTGAACACATATCTTGCTCAAAAGGGGGCTCCGAGTCGACAATGGTGTCACTCATATCATTGACATCAAAAGACCTGTTAGAGGGATAAAAAGAGATCCAAAGAAACAAATGCATTTAAGAATGATTGATTATATGGTATGAGTATGAATGAACAGAACATTTTGACGAGAACAAAAATATTTTTCAAATTGAAAAAGAATAAATGAATTGAAGAATGATTAATTGTATGGTATAAAATATTTTTCAAACTTGGTAAAAAATAAATAGAATTGCAAAATGAAATAGGAAATGCATTTTTCAATAAAATAATTGATAATGATAATGTGCCCTTTTACAAAATATCCTTACTCCTCTTGGGCTTAAAGCAGTAGGTATATTTTGAGCATTACTCTGAAGAGGTCCTAAAGACTACAAGGAGTTCCTCTATAGTCCAGTTGTTCAGAGTGCTCCCAGGGATGTAAGGACGGATTCCCCACAAGCTTCTTTCTTCATCCCTCTCTTCAGACACAGCGTTGATACTTAAGTCCTTTATTATTCCTACTGCTTCAATCATTTTCCTATCCTTCTCCTTCGATCTTTGCCTTGAATTGAATATTCCACATGTGAACGTTTTGGATATATGAGGAAAGACCATTGTCTCCCACCTGATCTTTTCTCTGGTCAAATGTGCTTTTCTTCTCTCCTGCTTCTTTTCCAACTCCCTTTTCTTATCCCTCACATCTGTCTTGTACCTTAGGCCAAAATGATCTCATGTACCGTTAGTTACAGACCCATCCTTGTGTTTTGTGATATTTTTGGTGTAGGGATCTTTCTTCCTTCGACAATGAAGGTTGCGTTAACAGACTCCAAAGATCGAAAAGAGCATTCCAAGGCCTTTTCGTCCACTCCGATGTAGGGTGCATCATTTGCTATAGATATAATTATGTCTTCCTCAGCACTGATTGTGACCAGTCGACCTTCAGTTACTAGTTTTAATTTTTTGTGCAGCGATGATGGCACTGCCCTTGTCAAATGGATCCACGGTCTTCCAAGCAAACAGCTGTAGCTTGGTTTGATATCCATTATCAAAAAGTTTACTTCGTATGAGTTCGGACCGATTAACAATGGTATCTCGATCCTACCCATTACCTTTCTTTCTATCTCATCGAATTCTCTCTCTATATTATGGCATGCTTTCATGTGAGAACTATCGATTGGTAACCTCTTCAGTGTGGTTAGTGACAGAACGTTTAGGGCTGAGCCGTTATCGATCAATACACCAGGTAATGTGTATCCTTTACAGCAGGTGGTGATATGTAACGCCTTTTTCAACTCTATAACTCCTAAGGGTATTTCATCATCATTAAAAAGATGAAGCTGCCGGTGCTTACATTACTGACCAGGCGATCTAGCTTGTTCACTAAGATGTCGTCAGCAAATTGGTCTCATTTAACACTTTCATCAGCGCATTGCGATTTCTTTCGAACTTAATAATAGTGTTAAAATCGATATACAAGCCGGCTGTTTGTACAATTGCTCCACCATGCTATATTCAGTGTGCTTCAAGAATTTTAAAAATTCTCTAGCTTCTTTCTCCGTTACTGGCTTGTTGATCAGTGGTTGAGGTCCATCAGTCTTTCCTTTCTTGGGTTCTTCTAAGGCTCTTCCCTTAAGTGTTTCATTTTTTGTGCTTATGGGGTCATAGCTGTTCCCGTTGCGTGTGATGAGACTCACATCTTGAGCTCCTACTGATGCAGCTTTGGAACTCTCACCTCTTGATATCATCACATTACAATCATAATTCCGGGTACCCTTTTGTTATCCTTATAGGGAAAGGTTACGAGTTTTTGGATTATGACTTATGGCACTATTTTCTCCATTTCGTTGCTCCTCGATTGGGAGATGATTATCTTTGGGTGATTAACCCTAAAAGTTCTCTTGGCTATGCCCTCTTCAGAAGCACATACTTCTTCCACCTCTTCATCTTCTTCGAAAATTTCTAACTCCTTATTTTCCATCAAACCTTGTACAATGGTTTTGAACTCGATGCATTTTTGGATTTCGTGTCCTTTGGTAGCATGGAACTCACAGTAGCACTCTGTTCTCTCTACTACTTTCCCTGAATTTTGGACGATCAAACTCATGTTCACCATATTACGCTATACCCATTTTAGTGGGGATCTCACCTCCTTAATATAGGTTTTGATCTTTCTACATTTTTCTTCGACTATCGCATTCACCCCTTGGTCGAGATGATTGGGTAGCAGATTCCCTAATACATTGGGTCTTGTAGGGTTGTCGAATCTTAATATCCATACCTCAATGAGTTATTCAATCCACCTTTTTAAAGCCGCACAGTTCTCGATTGAATGCCCTATTATTATTGCACGATACTTGCATTAGGCGTTCGCATCGTACTTGTAACACCCAAAACCCGAACACCATCGCCGGTAAGGGTTCCGATGTCACATAAATCATTTATCATTGTTCACCTTTTAAATATCATGATATTCAATCTTATTTTATCAAGGAAATGTACCCAACACATCAATTAACATCATTTAATTATAAACGTAATTCAACAAGGGTAAAAAGGTTATTTTTAAGATTTTTGGAGAATTCTACTAACACCTTATGGATAAGTATCGGTAGATGTCAAGTCAGTAAACAATTCATGGAACACTGTAGACTTTTATTGATACCCTTGATAGTTCTACCGGTATAAGTGAGGCAACTACCGATACAAGTCATACCACTATCGATACTAAAAACCCTAGTGAGTTGAGAAATCCTACCCTGCAACTTCTACCGATACAAGCATACAATCTACCGATAATTCCACATACAGAACTACCGAATATTCAACTACCGATACAACCCAAGTCAATGAACAACCTCTCTCCTACCCTGCACTTCTACTGGAACATGCATGGGTTCTATCGAAACAAGTATGCAAAATTTCAAGAATCATACCAAAACACAAGTTCAACTCCAATCATTCATAACTCCAATTATGCATTAAGCTAACACAAAATACATGGTTTCCAAGTCATTACATGGTACTTTTGAGTCTATGTTCTACCTTGCACAATCATACATTCTACTTTCAACATTTCATCAAACAAAACAAGGTTTTCACAATCTCAAGTACAAAAAGCAAAAGATAATATCATCCTAGTACATGCCATATAACCAAGTGATGTAATAACTACCGAACAACTCTGAGATAGTGTGATGCTCCAAGATGATCCGATCTTTGAACAGCAAAATTGAATTTACAAAACAATAACAATTTCCTAGGTAAGTATTTCAAAGCTTAGTAAGTTCGTAAAGTTAAACAGATTTACCAAACTTCAAGAGTTGTAAAATCTAATCAACTGAATTGCATAAGCTATATATATCCGAGGTAAGTTTTATGCATATTTAATGCTCATGATGACACAGAGTCATCGGACCTTTAATCCGCAATAGGATTCATTTCATTTAATACTCACGATGACACATAGTCATTGGACCTCTTGTTCCTTAAAGGAATCATACACTTAATATGATGAATAGTCATCGGACCTCATAATCCGTAAGGGATTCATATACTCACGACGACACATAGGCATCAGACCTCATAATCTGTAAAGGATTCATATACCTAAGATGACACATAGTCATCGGACCTTAGTCTTTTATGGCTCAAAGCTTGTTAGCTTTTCCTTTCCTTTGTTCCCATCTTCCACACTTCTGCTCATCGTTAACTCACAGAAATTGTTTATAATACAACAATATGAAATTTAAGTTGGAATTTAACCATGCGAACTTACCGGACTGGATTGCAGTTGTGAATGGATTCTAGGGACTATTCCGCTAATTTTCCTTTTTCGTGATCGGTGGCACGATCGTAGTCTACATCCACAAAGCATTCAATTTCTCACATTCATCACACAATCAATTCATTTAACACAATCTAGTCTTTTTTGGTAAAATTATGATTTTACCCCTAATACTTTCCTTTTATTCAATCTAGTCCTTTCAACACAAAACGTGCAAAATACTCATTTTCTCCTCAACCCATACCAATCAAACATTCATATCTCTCATACAAGTCCATACAAATCCATTTATTTTACACCAAGTACAACAATATCACCACTTTAACATTTTAGTCCTTAAACCCTAATTTCATCAAAAATCATTTTACAAAAATATCAAACCCAACCATCAAGCATACAAGTCCATCTTAATCTTTCAAGAATAAGCATTTTCAATAATGAAAAAATATTTAACATTTGACTGAATCACAAATTGGTCCTTGGATTAGCTAGATTAAGCTAATACGGAATCAAAAACATAAAAATTACTAAAATCAGTTAAAATTTACTTAACCAAATCAAAGCTTAAAGTTTGAGAATGGAGAAACCCTAATATTTTCCCCTAATCGAATGAAGAAGAAGATGATGAGAAATTAGAGGAATTTTTCTCATATTCTTTCTTTTAATTCATATATATACCTAATGACAAACTTGTAAATTTTAAGACTTTTATGGTTAACTTAAAAAACCATTTAACTAACCTTAATTAATCCCCTTTATAATCAATATATTCCATTATAATCCACCTACTAATATACTTTAGGCAAATTTTCTCTTTTGGTCTTTCTAATTAACCAACTCTACTTTTACACCTTTTACGATTTAATCTCTTCTACTCAATTAACTATCTAAACATTAAAATTTCATAACCAAATTTTAATACGATGCTAAAAAAGTCGTAATTATTTAAATAAATAAATTAACGACTCGAATCGTCGGAGTTGTGATCCCGAAATCACTATTTTTGAAATCATTAAAAATCGGGCTATTATAGTACTATTTTGGGAATGGAGGTCGCAGTGGATTCAGATATGCTGGTGATATGCAGTGGGCATCGAACAATTTATGGTAAATTTCTTTGTATGTCATAGGGATGGGAGTGAATTGAGTCCTCTCTGTATTCGACCTTGTGCTAGACTCCTACCTCAAAGTTCTTTGGTAATTTTTTATTGTGACCTTGGGTGATGCCATTACCATAGACTTTGAATAATTCGTCTTGTATAGGTTTGTGTTGTCAATTTCATTTTCTTTTTTTTTCTAAGGGCTGCTCTCTTAACACCTTCCCCTGCATCGATTTTTTCGCTTTTGATAGCATTCTCGATCAGTTTCCCAAACATAACCATGTCAGAGAAACTTTTAGTAGTGCTTCCCAGCATGTGGTTAGTGAATGGGGATTTCAAAGTATTAACGAACAACATAGTCGTTTCCTTTTCCGACAAAGGTGGTTGTACTTGCATTATTATGTCCCTCCATCTTTGGGCGTATTTTCGGAAGCTCTCGTTTGGCTTCTACTTCATTCTCTGTAGGGTTAGTCTATCGGGTGTCATGTCAGTTACATGACTATATTGCTTCATAAATGCTTCACCAAATCCTTCCACGAGCTTATTTTGGCACAACTCAGTTGATTGTACTATTTCGCGGCAGATCCCACTAGACTGTCCTGGAAACAGTGGATTAATAATTGGTCATTATTGACATGCCCAGTTATCTTCCTACAGAGCATGGTGATATGGGCCTTAGGGCAGCTGGTCCCACTGTATTTATCAAAGTCAGGCGTTTTGAACTTCAGAGAGAGAACTAGGTTCGGGACTAGCCTTAGCTCCTTAGCATCAATCCCACAAAAGCTATCAACACTTTTTATTGCTTTCACTTTCTCTTTCAACCATTTATATCAGTCCTCTAGTTGTTTGGGGATCTCGAGCCTTGCTCTTTCCATCTCATCCACGTCATCCAAGTCGTGGACGATGGGGTTGGCTACATTGTCTCTAGGATTGGAGCCAGATCCCATTTGAAAATTGACAGGCCCTGACATGCTGTCCGGGTGTTGTTGTGCTCTTATCATCCTTGGTACCCCACGTGGATACGTTCCCTGTGGCGCTTGGATGTGCACGGATGTATAGCCTAAGAGGTATCTGGGCTCCTCACTTTCCTCCCCTAGACTTACTGCGGGACTTTTTCCATTATCAGCCCCTTCTCTTAGCAGTTGAGTCAGCTCACTTATGATGCTCCTTTGGGACTCTATAATTTGGTCTTTCATGTCTTGTTGCACCTTTTCCAATTGTTCTTGTAGTTGTGCCTGTATTTACTCTTACATTTTCTTTTGGATTTGCTCTAATCTTTCGATTATTTGGTTCATAGCTTTTCAGTAACGTAACAATGTGAGTTCTCAATGATTTCTGATGTAATTGTTGAAATTTAATTAATTAGGGATTTTATGTTAAAATTGAATGTATGTAAAAATGCAATGCTAATGAATGTATGCAATGTAAGAAAGGCGTTAATTCTTAATTCAACTCCATTGGAACAACTTCACTAGAAAAAAATTTCTTTACATAGATATAGTTTACATATATGGTTTTTCCCTAATGCTCAAAGTTTTGATCTTTTTGAGAAGCCTAGCTAACTCCTAACCCCTATCTGACTCTAATTCATATTTCACACTTAACACATCAACTTGAACGACCAATAGTTGCAGGTGGTCGGCTACTTCTTGTACTTGAGTCAGGGCTTCACCCATGATGTAATCCCTATCACTAACTTGTCTTAGAGCGAGTTGGACTTGTCCTTCATTCGTCTCCAATGTTCTTTCTGGAATCTCAATCCTTATCTCACAATTTTGTAACGAAGCCTCAAGTTATTCTACCCTTCCCTTCAATTCCTTATTTTATGCCTGGCTCGTTTTAAGTTCTGTAACAGAATTTGGCTGTGATGTCTATGTAGAAACTATTTTTGCTCGACTATTTAAGCTTCTAGCTCGGCTATTCAGGCTTTCAGCTCAGCCTTCTCAACCTGACTTTCTAGCAATTCTCCTTTTATAGCATTCTTTTGAGCTTTGACCATCTTGGAATTTCCTTTTCCATTGATCCGCTTGATCTTTTCGCTCTTGAATTTCCTGTTGCCATTGACCCGTTGTTTTGCCCAGACCAGTAGTTCTCATTGACAGATGAAGTTTCTTGTAATCCTTCTTCAAACTATCTAAGTCTTCTTCAGCTTTATTCTTACCTTTCCTCAACTTTTCGACCTCTAATCTGTGAATGTCGACATCAAGCCCTAGCTGCATTTTTTCTTCTTCTAAAGTCCCTATCCTCTTCCCAAATTCTAAACTTTTCCTCTCAAAATCTTGTTTTATAATATCCAACTCTGATGGAATCACTTGTAGATGCTCTTCTATCGGTTGGATGTTTTCAGGATTTGGTACGGGGATATTATCGTTGACCCTTTTATTCTCCACCAATCATATTCTGATGTTGTCATCGGGTTTTTAGCGGACACCTTCATTCTATGCACTTGCTTCATGCACTCTCTATTTCTCTGGCCCTTTTCTTGTAGTTGTCTCCTTTGTACACGAACTCGCAATGGGCTAAACCTTGTGTAGTCAGGATAAACTATCTTGACTTGTATTGCCTTAGCACTAGTAGAGAAGCGTATCCTACAGCTCCCCATACTCTGACCAGAGGAACCCAATCAAAATTGCCACAACGATAAAGGATCTGTCAGAAGTTAACCAAGGCGCACGTCATTCAATGTTTTCATCCCAAAGACTTTGAAGGATGGCCCTCCATTTTTCCTCAGATATACTCTCTTGTCTCTGTGTGGCTATGAATTCCTTCAATGGTGAGTAATCTGTGGAGAACACCTTATATGAAAACTTTGTTATCTTCCAGAAATGACTATGAAACCGATGAATCTTCCCTCTCCTTCCCTTCTACATGTGCTTAACGATCTGAAGGTCTCTGCTTGGATTGCTTAGACTGGTGTGGCTTTCTTATTAAGCCTGTCAAATAAATCAGTGACTGCATCCTCTACATGTCCCAATGCTTTAGGGAAGATAACAAGTCTATACATACTTAAAGCAAAAATGTCGATGCGTTTCCTTGCATTTGGGTGTGCTAGAATCGGGTCTTGTAGGCTTTTCCAAGTAATACACTTGTTATCCCCTTTTACTTTGATTCGAGCCGCAACCCATTGTTTGCTCATTTTGGTTATGTTCATCAATCTTTTCAAGAAGGTCGGGATACAAGCAACTCTTGAATAGGCATTGTCAACTTAAATATTTGGACAATGAAGCAATGTAGTGTATTCTTCCACTGTAGGCACCATGTCAAAGTTCTTGAAGGTAAAGAAACAGTATGTAAGATTCCAATGTTGAGTGAGAGCTCGAAAAAGGCACTTGTCTACCTTAACTTCGAGTAAGTAAGGTAGATCTCCATATTCCCTATAGAATGTTTGCTTCATCTCGTCGTCCTACTGATCCTAGATGTCCTTCAACTCTTGCCAATTGTTTTGGGTCACATTTACTCGGGCGTAATCCCATAATTCTGATACGTGCCCCTCTGACAAACTGTCTCCTTTTTCACGCTGTCTCTCTTTCCACCATATGCGCACCACCATATTATCTTCTACTCTATCAAGAAACTCGTTTTCCATGACAAAGCTCTCTATTCGATAATCGAATACAAACTAACACCTTTCCTAGAATGATAACGTAATGCAAAGAGAAAATAAGACAAGTCAGTATAATCATCACAGAAAACAAAATCACAAGTAAAGCAAAAAATCAAAGTATAAAAGCGCATCTCTCACTTATATTTATTTGGGTGACCGTTAAAGGTTCAGAGTGATCTATCTTAGGATGGGCTTCTAGGGTCGACTACATGCAGTTTGAGATCTAAAGTAAGGGTACCTGAACCGACAGATTCCTCGATCCTCACCCATTATAAGCTCATACGGGCCGAGTTCAGTTCAGGGGGATGCATTTCCGATTTGTTTGCACAGAAGTGAAGACTTCACTAAAACATAGGTACAAATGTATTCCCGAAAGCGATTCACTATCCTGCACGAAGATGAAGACCTTACGAAGGAGTAGTTTCTCACTTTCACTTAAAAGGGTAAAGTAACCGATCAATGCAATGCATGAAAAATCCTCACCTTCGACTCAAAAATAAATTGACAAACAAATTAAATTAAATCGAACATATTCGAACACAAAATGCAAGAAAGGATCGCAAATTAAATTCAAACCAAATTCTCAATTTTCAATAAAAAAGACAAAAAATAATTGACTCGCAGCTTGACTCTCTTATTCGTCCCAGTGGAGTCGCCAAGCTGTTGAAACCATTTTTTTGAAAAAAGATTCTTGACTTTTATTTTAAAACCAAAAATGGAGTCGCCACCAATATTTTTTACTTGGTGTGATTGGAGTACCTTATAAACATTTAAGTTTATCTAAAAACGTTTGGTCTTCGAAATCCATAAAAATAGGTTTGACAGTCGGTTACGTGCGAGGAAGGATTAGCACCCTCACACGCCTAAAATTGGTACCTAGTCGATTATTTAAGGTCTTAATTGTTGAAAATTGAAAACTCGAGTAAAATTTAAAATGCGATCCAAAAATATGTGAATGAGATATTAAATAGGATGTTCAATTACTTAGGTTCAAAGAAAAAAAACCATACCCAACACGTTAGGGCACTATATTTTGAGTCCCCTAAAATAACAGAACATTGAGCACTTATCGATTTTAAGTAGGATACTCAATTATTTAGGTTCAAAGAAAAATCATACCCAACACGTTAGGGCATAATTTCTCAAATTCCCTAAAATAAAAGAACATTGCCTAAAGTTTTTTATAACAATTCATGTATTTTAAAAACGATTTGCAACTTATTTTGTTAAAATGTTTTGCAAAAGATGGATAGATAAGTATGTAATTTAGAAAAAACGACAATTATCGATTTAAGGAGGATACTCAATTATTTAGGTTCCAAGAAAAATTGTACCCAACACGTTAGGGCACAATTTCTCGAATTCCCTAAAATAAAAGAGCATTGCCTTATTTTTGAAACAATTTATATATTTAAAAAAGATATACATTTTATTTTTTTAAAAATATTTTACAAAAGATGGATAAGTCCATGTAATTTACAAGTAAAAATGACGATTATCAAAATAGGATATTCGATTATTTAGGTTCGAAAAAAAATCGTACCCAACACGTTAGGGCACCACTTTTCGAATTCCCTAAAATAAAAAAATATAGCCTTAAAATTCTTTAAACAAATTTCATGTATTTTAGAAAATAACATGCAATTTTTGTGAAAATATTTTACAAATGATAGATAAATATTCATGTAATTTAACAAAACAAAGATGGCAAAAATAATAAAGAAAAGTATATAAATAACGCCAAATTGCAAAATGCAAATTAAATAACGATTGAATCTTAAATGCAAAATGCAAAACGACTAATACAAATGATTTTAAAGATCAAATCAAAAGGACTTAATTTAAAAAAACAGAATAAAAGGGAGAGATTCAAAAGAAAAAGGACTATTTTTGAGTTAAAATAAAATTTTAAGTAAAAAATAAAAATAAGAAAAAGTACGGGGTTAAGTCCGTAACTTTTAAAACAATAAGGGGCACTTTAGAAATTTTCCCAAGTACTACCACGTCAGCTTCCTTAGGCATTCAGGGTTAGAGGACTAAGATGCAAAGAGAGCAAAGTTTTAGGGGAAATTTTAAAATAAGTAAAAGATAGATTTAGGGACTAAGTTGAAAACCATGTAAAATGCAAGGCCGCGAAAACAATTAAATCATTTTCAAAAAACACACGGATCTCCCTTCGAGTCCGGATCGGATCTCGAGTTATGGGCATGAAACGACGCCATTTTGAATCTTGGGTAGGAGCTCTAAAACGACGCCGTATAGTGCCCTTATAAAAGCCATTTTTTAGTTTTAAAATCATTTTAACCCCTCCCCTTAAAACACTTTAGAAACCTTTTTTTTCTCTTAAACAAAAAACAAAGTCTGACTTTAGGCTCCCGTTCGTCCGTCGTAGGTCCGCCAATCACCGACGTTGGTCACCATCGCCTATGGTGGCTGGATTTTAAAAAAATTGTACTTTTAGCCTTTTCAACTCTCGAATATAGATTCGATGTCAAAATTACTGAAAAACCAACCAAAACCCTAGAAAATGGAGAGAAACCCCTCGATTTAGAGGGTTTTTTTTATTTTTGTGATATTTTTTTCTTCATCGGGGCTCCCTACGAACATGGATTTGTTTGGGGAGTCTCCGTCTCGATGACAAGCTTCCCTTTGACGATGGAAGAGTGCCGATTGTTAGAAGATGGGTAAGAATTTTCGAAACCCTAATTTTATTTATTTTTATATTTTCAAAATTTAAAATAAATACACAAATATATTTTTTTACCTTGAAATTTTCTTTGATTTCTATTCAAATCTCTGTGTAAAAACTTACAATCAGTAGGTGATGGCTTTTATAGTCGAAATAAATACACTTCATTTGTTTTTCTATTGCTTCTATCTTGCTCTTTATTTTTTGCAGGTAAAACTGGAAAGATAGCTTTTGGGGTCAATGTCGATGATGGGAGAAGTGCCTTTGCCATTTTGGTGAAAGGGGTAGACGAGAGGTCAGATCTGAGCCTAGGCACATGGTTGACATGGCATTGACGTGCCCATAGGGAGAGGGAAGGGCAGCGATGATAGATGACTTAGGAAGAATTAGGGTTTCCAATTTTTTTTGACATTTTAGGCTTGTGAGCTCATTGTAAATTTGGGCTAGGGTTTGGCTTAGGTTTGAGTTTGTAATTTGGGTTGCAATTTGGACTTTTTGACTAAAAGATTTTTATTTATTTATTTTTGGTTTTTTTTTAGTTTTATGGTTTTATAATCTGGGCTGGATAAATTGGGCTTCTACAAAGAGTCTTAGTAAATGGATACTCAAGGTTATCTTTAGAAGCTACTTTCATTACATCTACAATTTCTTTGACTACTACCTCTCGTATAAAGTGATACTTCTGATCAATATGTTTCATCTTCTTTAGACTTCTCATTTCTTTGTTATTAGCTATTGCAGCATTGTTATCACAATGCAATGTTATAGTTTTTTCCATACCAAGAATGACTTCAAGATTGGTTAAGAACTTTCGAAGCCATATTGCTTCTTTTGTTTCCTCAGAAGCAGCCACATACTCGGCCTTCATAGTAGAGCTAGCAGTGCAAGTTTGTTTTACACTTGTCCATACTATGGCTCCACTGCCTAAAACGAATACATTTCTCGACATTGATTTCCTCAATCTTTACAAGTTTGGAAGTCTGAGTTTGTGTATCCAACTGGAGTAAGGTTCTCCCTAGAATACTCAAGCATATAATCCCTGGTTCTTTTAGGATACCATAATATATGTTTTACAGCTTGCCAAGGCCAAAGACCTGGATTCGTCTGATATCGACTAACCATTCCTACTACGAAATAGATATTTGGACATGTGCAAAGCATTGCATACATAAGGCTTCCAACTGCCGAAGAATATGGAACCTTATTCATAAGCTCTCTTTCTTCCGCTGTCTTTGGATAGTCAACTAAAGAAAGATGAAAACTTAATGTAGTTGGCTTGATGCCCGGCTTTGCATTGGCCATTGCAAATCGTTCCAGTACGTTATCCATGTATGAAACTTGAGATAAAGCTATCATTTTATTCTTTCGATCCTTAAGGATTTGAATTCAAAGAATATAACTAGCTTCACCGAAGTCCTTCATGCTAAACTTAAGCTAACCATAGTTTAGCCGATAACAATTCTCCTACATCATTCCCAATAAGTAGAATATCATCGACATACAAAACAAGAAAACCACCTTTTGTCCTTTATATGCTTGTAAACAAAAGGTTCATAGGCGTTTCGCTCAAATCCAGAAGTCTTGATCGTTTGATCAAAACTCTTATTCCATTAGCGGGACGCCTGCCTAAGTCCTTAAATGGATCTTAGCAGTTTGCAAACTTTTGCTCCTTTCCTTTGACAACATAGCCAGTGGGTTGAACCATGTAAGTGTTGATAAGTGCTAAATGTAATAAGTTTTAATCCCATTCTTAATGCGTTTTTGGATTAGTGTTTGATGTAAAATGGTGAATTTTATGCTCCTAATCCTTTAAATTTATGTTTCTATACTTAGAAGAGAGTTTGGGAGCAAAACGAGTGAAAACTAGAAGATTTGCGCAAGGTACAGGGGCCACACAAGTTGCACCCAAGCCACACGGGCTGGATACATGACCGTGTAAAGTTCATGAACTGGACTTCAAAACATGTTGAAAACGTAATTTTTAGGTTTTTTTAGGCATTCTAAGACGTATAAATGCCAAATATGAGAAGAAGGGAGTAAGTCATCATAAACTATTAAAGAAAACAATTTGGAAAACACCATTGACGACATCTCTGAAAATATATTTGAAAAAAAAATCAAACCTTGAAGAGATGCTTGCTAAATTTATGTTGATTTCTGAAAATATATTTGAAAATCATATTGGACAGCTTGCTAAACTAGTTTCAGAAAGACCACAAGGTAGCCTACCTAGTAACATTGAAACTAACCCAAAGGAGGAAATCCATGCAATCACTGTTCAAAGCAAGGAAGAGTTAGTCGAGCCTAAACAAAAGCTGAAGCTAGAAGCTGTTGTGAAAAATAATGAGGTTGAGGAAAGCAAGAAAGAATATAAGCCAGTGCTTAGAGAATACAAACCTCGAATTTCATATCCAAAAGCATTGAAGAGAGACCACAGTAAAGGAAAATATGTTCAATTTCTTAAAATCTTAAATAATTGCATATTAACTTACTTTTTTTTGAAGTCGTTTCGCAGATGTTGAAGCATGTAAAATTCTTAAAGGAGCCGTTAACAAATAAGAGGACATTAGATGACTTGTTGGTTGTGGAGCTTAATGCAATTTGCTCGGCTATTCTCCAAAATCGTGTGACCAATGGGGAGTAATTTTATTTTAATTCGAAATGGCAAACGACCTCGACACACTGGCGTGTGCCTGATAGTATTAGAAAGAACCATTGATTTCTCCCTATTTATTGTTTAAGTTGTTCCCATTTGGTCATTCTTAGCGCATATTTTTAGCATTTTTAATTTAGTTATTGCATTTTCTAACTTAATAGACCTTAGCCTAGTTACCTTTGATTTTATAATATTTTTACTACTGATGTCGCTGCATGAGTCTATTCAACATTGAGCCCAGAATTATCGCTACAGGAACTTATTCAGAATTATCACTGCGTGAATATTTCCAGAGTTGTTGCTGCATGAGTAGGTCCAGAATTGAGTCCAAAATTTCTACCAGCATCAGACAGCTGTCTGGTTAAAAAAACAAAAAATGCATGAGCTGCATAGCTGGTGTAACCAATTGGTACAACCAGAGATTGTTAGATTTGAAGGAAAGGACACCTGAACTATTGAGCTGAGGATAAATACTCATGAGGAGAGAGAAAAGAGGGAGTATTCTTTTGAATATTTTCTTCTAAACTCCTTCTTTGAATTTTATGGCCATGGAAGCTTAAACTTCTCAACAGTGACCTGACGGGAAGAAGGAGGCAGATCTGCACCAGATGTAACAACCAATTTTTTTGTGGTGTCGAAAATAGTGATTTCAGGACCACAAACCCGACGAGAAAATTTTTATAATGAGTGCTTAAATTAAATAAGTCAATAATAATTTATATGGAATTTTGAATTGAAGAATTTTAATTATGGAATTAAAAGTTATTTAACTAGTTTGGTTCAAAAGTCAAGTGATTTTAGAAAATGATGTATTGAGATCTCGTTTTTGAAATTAAGGGCTGTAAATATTTTTATTAAATATCTACAAAGTCTTATTATATGTGAATTGAAGTTCGATTGGGTAATTTTGATGATTAATTGCTTAATTAAGGAAAAAGGAGTAAATTGAAAAAGGGTAAAAGTTAATTGCTATTGATATAAAATAAAAGGGACCAAAGTGGTAATTACACCAAGCTCAAAAAGTCCAAGCGGTGGAGGATATGATTACCTTCCATTAACTTTTGGGATATTTTTTCATTTAGAACTAAGTAGTTTAAGGTTAAATTGAAATAAAGTTTTTTTAGTTGGAATTTAAAATAATTGAAGGACCAATTGTGAAATTGGACCCTTCTTAAATGGCTTAATAATAGGAATGAAGTGGAATTCTTTAGATTTTGATAAATTGCTATTAAATCATAATTAAATGAGGATTTACTAATCAGTCTTTTTTTATATGATCGAAAATGGTGATTTTGAGGTAACGACTTCGATATGTCAGACTGTAAATACTAATTATTAATATTTATGAGGTCATTAGTATTGTATTAAAATTTGGTTGTGAAATTTAATTGTTTAAATAGTTAATTAAATGAAATGGATTAAATCGTAAAAGGTGTGAAAGTTGAATTAAAAGTATTAGGTGTCAATTGGAGGTTTAGTTGAAGCATCTAAATGGTAATTAGACCATCAATGAAAGTAGTAGACGGTTTTGGAGTTGGAAATGTTGAAATTGAATATTATAATTAAGGGTACAAAGGTAAATTAGTAAATAAAATGATATTATAATAAATAATAAAAAGAACAATTAGATGAAAAGTGATTTTCATCTTCTTCTTCATTCTATTTTGTAAGAAAACCCTAAAGAAGAGCTTGGACATTCAGTTGAACTTTAAACCTTGGTAGGTATGTGAAATCTCGCCCGTTTTTAGAAATTTTTATGTTTTTGAGTTCATTTTAGCTTGATTAGCTAACTCGGGGACTAATTTGTAAAATTGTTAAACATTTGGGTTTATTCCATTAATGAGTTAGTGTGATTTTGAAGTTTTATGATAAAATATTAAGCTTAGTTGTTAAATAAAACTATTTTGTAAAGTAATTTTTAGTAAATTTCATGTTAAAGGACTAAAATATAAAAGTAGTAAAAGTACAAAGACTTATTGTTAAATAAAATAAATATGGGAAGTATTGGATTTTTATGATATTCAGCTGAACTTGTGTTTAAGGAAAAATGGTTAATTTGCAAGTTTTGTGCTAAAGGACTAAATTGAATAAAAGTGAAAAGTTAAGGGTAATTTTGTAAAAATACCATAAAGGCTTATTTGCATAAAATGACTAAAAATTCATGTTGATTTAAATAATTGAATGAATTTATTGTCATAGATCAAGATCGTGCCCCGATCGTGGAAAACGAAAATTATGAATTTGCCCCAAGAGTTCATATTAACTGCAAGTTCGTCTGGTAAGTTCATACAGTAAATAATTTATTTAATTTCTTTTTGTAAATTATTGAAATGATTTAAGTATGTTGTATTTAAATTTATTTTCTTAGTAAATATTAAATTGAGAAATTGAATTAAATTGAAATAAAAGTGTATTGAGGAGTATGATTGAAAGTAACAAAATGATATAGTGAAATCAGGTGACAATGAAACGCTTATATGATTATGTGTTGTGTTTATTATTATTCATATTACGAATGAATAAATTTGGTTGATATATGACAAATAGAAATTGAACTAAATGACATAGTCAGTTAATTCGATATTATGTCTAATAAATAAGGATTACATGGATGTTTGCTCGAAAAGGTATAATGTGATGAAAGTTAATTTAAATAGACATGGAATATGACACATATGAACTTCGTGAATATTTGGGACATAAAGGACATGTTATTAGGGGCTATACAGTTTCGGGAGCTAGACTTGGATGTCTTACTGACGGATAGTCCCTATACTTGAGCCAATACTACAAATCAATCCGGTAAGTTCGTATTGTTAAATTCCAATTTAAATTTTAAATTCTTGTATTATAAACAATTTATGTGAGTTGGAACGATGATCAGAAGTGATAAAGACAGAAACAAAGGAAAAGAAGAAATAACGGGCTTGAACCGTAAATGCAAAAAGGTCCGATGACTCTGTGTCATCGTGAGTTATATGAATCCTATTACGGATTAAAGGTCCGATGACTATGTGTCATCGTGAGTATATGAATCCTTTATGGATTATGAGGTCTAACGACTATGTGTCAACATGAGTATATGAATTCTTTACGGATTATGAGGTCAGATGACAATGTGTCATCGTGAGCATATGGATCTTTTTATGGATTTAAGGTCTGATGACTTTGTGCCATCATGAGTATTAAATGAGAAATGAGAAATGAATTTAAAATTTTGGATTATAGGCCCTACGATGGCTATGATTTATGCTTAAATGCATATTCTCGACAACTCGTGTGAGCAGCATCGGGTACTGATAACAGAAAAGATATAGATAGGAAAGTTGGAATACCGAATATGGCTTGAGGAAATAACAGTTCATCTTAGCTCGGTTAAGTTATAACTGCTTAAAGCAAATGTTTGGTAACTCTTTAAACTCTTCGAACTTATTAAGCTTTGAAGCTTACAAAAAATGTTATTGTCATTTTGTAGATTACTTTGTTGTTTGAAGATTGGATCATCTCCACGAAGTCACATTATCACGGAGCTTGTTTAGTAGTCTTTCATCACTTGGTTTTGTGGCATGTACTAGGATGATGTTAACTTTTGTTTACTTGTTCAAGATTTTGATGATCTTGTTATACCTTAATGAAATATTGAATGTAGTATATGCATGTTCAAGATAGAATATAGTCTTGGAAGTACAATGAAATGACTTGGGAAACTATGAATTATGTAATTGTCTAATGCATTTTGATGTCATGAAGGTTATGTGTTGAAAAACTTATGTTTTGGTATGATTCTAGAGATTCTACTTACTTGTTTCGCTAGAACTCATGCATGTATCGGTTGAAGTACACGGTAGGAAAAAGGTTGTTCACTGGCTTGAGTTGTATAGGTAGTTGTATCATGGTATCGGTAGTTCTAGTTACAAAAGTATCGATAGCTCGTATAGTTGTACTGGTAGAAGTTGTAGGGTCAGATTTCTTAACTCTCTAGAGTTTTTAGTATCGGTAAAAGCAAGACATATTTCGGTAAAAGTCACACTTGTTTTGATAAAAGTCACACTGATATCAGAGCCACGGTTTAGTCGATTCTTGGACTATGTGTGGTGTGAATAAAGTTTAAAAAGTTCATGCCATATAAACCTGTGATAGTGTGATATCGATTGATTCGATCTAACATCTATTTTATTGCAGATTTTAAAGATGTTATCTGAATATAATCGTGATGAAATTAATGAAGCTAATGGTAATATTCTGACTATTGATTCTGGTACCAGTCATAATATACTGGTTTCATGAATATTTAAAAACGAAAAGGTGAGTCAAAGTTTATCAGTTTTATAAATGCCTGATGGTAAAGTCAAATGTCTTGTAAATTTAATGAGAGAGTGATTTATAGAAATTGAGCAAGTCAACTCGCACTACTTCTACACTTCTTCATCTTTCTTCTCAAAAATAATTTATGAAATTTGAGTTTTTTTTCTCGAAATCTTCTTCATACTCCTTTATCAATCCACACATTTGTCATCTTCCCCCTTCCACCATCATCTCAGACGCTAAACATTACTCCTCCCGCCTTCAATCACTCATCCACTCCACTCTCAAGCTTTTGAACCATGAGCCCCAGATTGTATGGAAGACCTTTCCTTCCTTGCCAAGGACAACTGCTCGACCAAGCAACCAATTACCACCTTAAAACGTAGCCTGGGAAAAATTCCTGTTTAAATCTTAATCCTAGATTTTTTTCTCTTCTACGCCCTTCAACACCCCCACCAAAACTAGAGTTGATTGAAAAGAAAGAAAATGGATGTTTTGGGTTTCTCCACTCAAATAAAATCAAAGAGAAAAAAAAAGTAGAGGCAAAATATTGTACTGACTTTGGTGATGAGATGAGAAATTTTTTATATGGGTTTGCTTAGAATTTTAAATGCTCAACTTGATTTAATGATGAAGAACAAAAAGAAGATTTAGGTTTCCTTGAAAAGAAGAATATTTCTTTGAATTTGGGTATTTATTTTTTTTCTTTTTGCTTTACAATTACAATATGTATTACTAAAAATTACTATACATGGACTTAATAATGTGATTTCAAACAAAATCAAAGTTTCGAGTGTCTTTTACAAAGGAAAAAATTATCACCAACAAAACTGGTAAAAAAGTTTATGCAAAGTAACTGTATATTTGTAGTTTCTTTTGTCTAATTCCAGATACTCCTTGTCGATGAGAGACTGTTATTTTTTTCAAATCGACTGGTTTTATTCGAAACCTAAGTTGTTAGAAAATATGAGTATTTTGCATTTGTTTTACTAGTTTATTGTTGGAAAATATTTTTTTTATTAACACTTTACATACACAATTCATCATTTTCTCAAGAAAAAAATCTTGAGAGGAAGAAAGAAAAAAAATTGATATCAAAATTAAAAAATCAACCCAATACCAAACTTTTCATTTCCATTTCTTTTTCTAGTTCTTATGTAATTCGATCTTTTGAGGTAATGGAGTTATTTACATCTATATTTTTTTATTCTTTCTAATATTTTTTCAAAAAACATAAAAAAAAATCAATTAATCCAACTAATCAAAAATAGAAAAAAGAGAGAAAAAAAATTAAATGCGAAAATCCAAGTTAAGTTAACTTGTACACTAATAATGCAAACCTTAATTTAAGCTATCTTAAATGTTTTTGCAATTTGCTAAGTACGGTTGTCAGCTAAAAAAAGTAACACATTAAATTATAGTATCATATACATGATTGCATGGTAGGGGTGGATCTAGAGGCTAGCATGAGTCCTAATCCCCTAAAATAAAAAAATTATCATTTAAATCTTTTAAAAAATTTTAAAATTTTAAATTAGTAAAAATAAAATTACATTTTAATCTCTTAAAAATAATAAAATTTTGATTTAATTTTTTAAAAAATATATTTTACTATTGTAAAAATTATAATTTAATTTTGATCCCTAAAATTTTTTTTTTTGACTTTTCCCCTGTTGTATGGCCAATAGTCTCCAAGGAAATCCTTACAACTTATCAAAGGAAATTGAATGCCTATAACAGTTTTTCCTCTATCTGGGTTCCCCATATTTAAGATAGCTACCATTCAACAACTCCCTTTCCTTTCTACATTTGCAAGTTGGAGATGAAGTTGTATGAGACTGCGGCCATAATATTCTCTTTGTAATCAAAAGGTAGTTTTGTTGTAGGTACAGAAAATGTTTTAAGTTGGCTGATAAAATCCTTTAAGCTCCCATTATTTTTAAACCAAGTAAGTCCAGTTAGCCTTAACAATAACTTAGCCATGGATGAGAATTTGGAGCTGAGGCTTGTTGCAGAACGAGACGAAGAAGAAGAGAAAAATGATCTGAAGAAAAGAGTTTGGGTTGAAACAAAGAAAATATGGAGGATTGCTTTCCCTTCAATGTTGGCTAGAGCCACTAGCTTTGGAATGATTGTTGTCACACAATCGTTTCTTGGTCACATTGGGGAAGTCGAGCTTGCCACTTTTGCACTCATTCAAAGCATTTTCGTAAGGTTTATCAATGGTATTCTGGTTAGTACTAATCTACAGCTCTAATTAGTTAACTTCACATTCTGTTTTTCTTTTTTTTTTTATTAATGTATTTGATCGAATGCTCTCTAATTAGTTTCATGTAATTTGAAGATTGGGATGTCGAGTGCGACTGAAACACTATGCGGGCAAGCATTTGGAGCAGGGCAATACCACATGATGGGGATATACCTGCAACGATCCTGGATTGTGGATGGCCTTATGGCGACGGTATCAGTCCCGCTATTGGTTTTCGCTTCACCAATCTTCAAACTACTCGGGCAGGAAGAGGAGATTGCGGAAGCAGCTGGGAGTATATCTCTGTGGTTTATCCCAATGCTTTACCAGATGGTGTTTCAACTAACCATGCAAATGTACCTCCAAGCTCAACTCAAAAACTTTATTATTGGATGGATAAGTGCGTTTTCATTTGCGCTTCACTTGTTATTGTCATGGATCCTGGTCTACAAGCTAAACTGGGGTGTTGCTGGGGCAATGGGTTCCTTGAATATATGTAGTTGGATTATGGTTGTAGGGGAGTTTGTGTTCGTCTTCGGAGGTTGGTGCCCCAATACATGGAAAGGATTGTCCAAGGCTGCCTTGTATGATTTATTGCCTATAATAAAGCTGTCCATGGCCTCTGGCCTCATGATTTGGTAACGTATTATATGATGCTATCTCACATTGTTACTGCTTTTAGGATATACTTGACATGATATCGGTAAGTGATTGATTTGGAATTAACAGCTTAGAGTTGTGGTACACTGCCATTCTTGTGTTGCTGACTGGATATATGAAAAATGCAACCATTGCCATTGATGCATTCTCCATCTGGTAACTTAATTCTTTAATTTTCGTTTTTTTTTTTTTGCTCCAATATTATACTAAGTAATCAAATTTATCTGCAGCGTCAATGTCAATGGGTGGGAATTTATGATCTGCCTAGGTTTATTTGGTGCAGCAATGTAATTTCTTTCTCTATATACAGTTAACTCATAATATTTCTTCCCTTTTCCCTCGTTGTATATCATATAAATTTTGTGTTTTTGCAGAGTTCGGGTTGCCAACGAATTAGGAAGAGGAAATGCAAAAGCATTGAAATTTGCAATAAAAATAATAATGAGTCAATCAATGTGCATTGGAATGGTATTCTTTATATTGTGTTTAGGGTGTTGGCATCAAATTTCCTACTTGTTTACAAGTAATGAACAAGTTGCACAAGTTACATCATCTCTGTCTGATCTTCTTGCCCTCTCAGTCTTGTTGAATAGCTTTCAAGCAATATTAACTGGTAATAACTAAAACTTATCCCATTCTATATTTTTTACTTCTATTTATATTTTCTTTTTCTGGTTTTTCTCTCGAGACTTAATTTTTCTTGTGTCTGTGTTTATGTTGAAATTTATTTTTATATCAATGTTGATAAAATTTTATTTGCGTAATTCAATATTAAATCTATGATTGTTGATTTTATTCATTAATGAATCCACTATTAAAACAATATTTTTTTTATAATAATTTAATGTCATTCCAGCATTTTCATCTTGAACAAAAAATCAAATATAATATGATAGGTTGAAATTTAGGATGAAAATAATGAAGTAACATTGAATTATTGAAAAAGGATACAAATAACATGATATTTCAGTTTCATATAATCATTTTTCTATATTCAAGTATGTAAATTTTTTATTTGAAAAGGTGGTTTAATATGTAAAGTCTAAAATTGATGTTCCAGGTGTAGCAATTGGGGCTGGATTCCAAAGTATGGTAGCAATAGTGAACTTGGGATGTTATTATATTGTAGGATTACCTATTGGAGTTGTGTTGGGTTATGTACTGAATCTTCAAGTTACGGTAAGAATAATAAACATTGTTTTATATAGGTTTATTGTTATTTAATCTTTTAAAGTTAAAACAAGGCACATTTTGCTCCGGTAACATTATTTTACGTCAAAAACTAATTTTTGTGATTAAAATCTCAGATTTATCAAATTAAAAAAGTAAAGATTTGAAAGTTGAATTTTTAGGTGAAATAATTTTAGTATGTTTAAAATAATTTAGATTATTGAAAATTTTATATGTTTTGAAAAAGTAAAAAAAAAATGATTATTTATTTATTTATTTATTTCAAAATTGTGAAGGATTTTATTGATGTTTTAATAGGGATTATGGATTGGAATGCTTATTGGGGTGACATTACAAATCATCATTCTTGGGTTCATAGTTTGGAGAACAGATTGGGATGAACAAGTTGAAAAGGCTTCTCAACGTCTCAACCGTTGGTTTATAAAAGGAGAAGAAGAAGAAGAAGAAGAACATAATAATCAAATTCAAAGGCTACCTCAAGCTTAATTATAACTTGAGATTTTCATCTTGATTTTTAGTTGCTTCACCTACAACTTTATTTTTTTAATTGTGTTTTTTATGATTAGATTGTTTGGAAAGTAATCACTTTAGGTTGAAAATTTTAAAAAGAGGATGTTGAACTATTATAAGAGTCCTAATGTAATATCTCAAAAACCGAGTTAAAATAAATTGGGTCACGGGAACCAAAAGGGGTTATCTCTTGATTTTGAGTTAAGATTTTGAAAATTTTTACAAGTGATTTAATTTGATTCAGTTGTTAAGTTCTCTGGATGTGTGTTTGAGATTGTGTATTCAAATCCCTTCTTTGGAATTTTTGTTATTTTTGTCTTAACCTGTATCCATGATCATCTAGCATAAATAATATTTTTGATCAATTAATATGATGAGTTTAGTGGTTCAGTTAAGCTTTTGTATACCATTTAGTCTCGTGTTTGAGTCCTTGTGAAAGCAACAAGAAAAATATTTTTTTATGTTGCCTTGTGAATTTGTTTTATTTTTTATTATATTTTAAAATAACTAAATTACTTTTTCCAAAATCTTCCTTGTTCACATCTATTTCTCTTCTTATTGTTGTTCTCTTTCTTTTTCTTCTTGATAACTCTGCTACTTGTTTTGTTGAAGAGACTGCACTTTTTGGTTTGATTTAAAGGTTGACAGAGTAAGTCTTCGCTGTTGAATTTTTGATAATGTTCTCTCTCATTTTTTTTTTCAAGATTGAGATTTTCTGCTCTTTTCGCTCTATTTTTCTTGTTAAGTGTTCAGGTGGTTCTTTTCTTAGGCGAGGGGATTGCGAATCAAGTTTCTCCGGCGCTCTAAGTTTCTGTGTTACTTTTTTACATGTGACGGTAAATGCTTGACTTTCGATTTGGGTTTGGGTCTAAATTTCTTCAACATAACTTCGGTTTGGATGCTAATTCAAGCGATTTGTTTCGGTTTAATCGTTTTATTTGGTCAATGTAATGTTGTTTTTAGGTTCCAGAATAATCTATGTTGCTTCTACGTCAAAACCATATCATGTGTGTAACGAAAACCCGAAAAATCAGTGAACGGTTAAAGCCGAAAACGGGACTGTCAAAGCCACACAACCGTGTGTCAGACCGTGTCGTAGGTCGTGTGTGGCACTATGTTGAGCCACACGATCGTGTGCCTGGGCCATGTGAGCCACTGACTTGAGCCACACGACTGTGTGTCAGGCCGTGTGTCAGGCTATGTGAGCGACTGATTTGAGCCACACTGTTGTGTGCCAAGCTGTGTGGGCTACACGGGCCAAACATGTATGTGCCGTGTCAGGTGACACGGGCGTGTGGGTCAATATTCTGAAATTTTTCCTAGGGCCGTAAACGACGATTGGATAGAACTTAGGCCCTCTGTAGGGCCCTTATGGTCTGTATTAAGTGATAAAACTTGATATCTGGTGATCTATTAGTGTATAATTCGTTATCTATACGTATGTTTGATATGGTATAAGCTAAGTGAGTATGATTTGTTAGCGTATAATGTGCTTTTGTTTGGGATTTGTTTAAGGTATGTGAGTTATTCAGATATGATTTGTGTTCTATTACTTTTTATGGTACATTCTTGTGTTACCTTGTTAGATGAGAACATGTGATATCCAAATATGTTGATTTGTTTGATACTAATTCTCATATATAACCATGCATGTGACTTCATTGCAAAACTGATATGTTTCATTGAGGTTTGATAAATTTGTTCTGCAAAGCATGGACTCCCATGCCTTTTGCTTTCTGTTATCATGAGACAGCATATCCTACTTACTTATAATTTTGATTCTATATATGCATGCCATGACACATTGCATGGGGCTCGGGAAGATGTGAAAGGAGGAAGTTTCTGGCAGTTTAATGATCTGCATTATCTGGTGGTTTACCCACAATTTTGTTCTGACAACTTGGCTATAACTGGAACTATGAAAATGTCCAAGTGTACACAATCGTATTCAAGTAATAAAGTAACAAGTAATGTCGAGTATCGTACCCAAAGGGACTGTGCTATGAAAAGTATTTATGAAATAATTAATAAACAATTTGGTTAAGAACAAGATAATATTGGTGAATGATATTAATCTAAAGTATTAATCTAAACTAAAATAATCTAAGCTAAAACTATATTAAATTCCTATGCACGATTTCTAAAGGTTTTAATGAATATGTCATAAATGTGTCAGGTTAATTGCTTTAATTACTCAATTAAATCTAAACCATGTTCATGCTTGTTACGAAATAATATTCACGGCAACTCGATACTCTTCTAACTTAGGAACAACATCACTTAGTAAAATTCTTTCATCTCTTGAACATATCTCTATGTCAATTCAACCGACTAAATCAATTTTAATAAGCAAATGTGTTATTGCACATACATATTATATGAAAGCTAAAGAATCTCTTAAACATATCTCTATGCCAATTCAATCGACTAATTAACAATCATAAGCATGTAAACGATCAAGTGAAGTAAAAATCATATCTCTATGTTGAAACAATTTAATCACAAAAATCTTGCAAGTTATGCAAGGCTATGTATTGTTTAATACCATCACAATTTTAACCTTCAGTTCCAATAGAAGATTAGACATGCACAAATTAAATAGTGTGTCAATTAATCACAATTTTAATGCGCTTAAACGATTAATTGAATAGTTATATCACAAGGGTAATGCAATAATAACTTAGGGATGATAATATTTAATTACACAGAATATTCAGGGCCTATAACAATATAAATATGGAATAAATATAAACAAGCAATTAAACACAATCAACCCAACACTTAAAGAATTTAAGCCATTTTAATTAAATAATTAATATCATTCATAATAGAATTCATCATAATAACAAACAAGAATCTAAAATAAAGAAAAAGACTAGGATGAAATCTGTCGATTTCTAAGAACTGCTGTCGCGTTCTTCGTCATTCTTTCTCGATTCTTCTCAGATCGAGGTCTCTGATGAACACTCAACAAAGGCTATGGAAGGGCTAAAGAATCAGTCTTTCTCAAGAGGGGAAATCGGCAAAGGAATGGGGAAAAACTAAGATGGAAAGCTAGAGAGAAAAGTAGAGAATGGTGAGTGAATTGGTGTGTTGAAATGAGATGTACGAGGGGGGTTTTTATAGGTGATATTTGATGACTATATTTAGTAAATAAATATCAGCCACTCACTCCTAATGGCCGGCCACCATTCAAGCACTTTGACTAGTTCAAAGTTTGCTTAATTTGGCTTGGGTAAGAATTTGAAACCACCAAAACTAGAGGGATATGAATGGATTTTGGGTAAGTTTAGGGGCTGTTTTGCAAGGTTGAAGTGGTTAACATATCATCTGATTACATCACCATGTGGACGGCACATGGCTAGCCCAATTAGAGGTGGTTCGACCCTCAGTTGCGTGCACATCGACCCACTTCACTTCAACCTTTATAATTTATTTTTAATCCAAATTAATTGAATTAAAAATATAATTATAAAGCATAATTTAGCTTCATATTGGACCGATCTTTGGCTGAAAAAAATATTCTTCTTAGCTCTTCATTGACTTGGTGTAAAAATTCCCTCAATGGTTTAAGTTGTCAGTAGTGTTTGTCAGATCAATTTTCACCAATTGTGCAAATCTGTCAAAAAATATCAAATTCATGCTTAATATTTATAAAAATAATTAAAAATCAATATATTGGAAATTTTTGCACAAATTAATTATTTTATAATTAAATTGTATTTTTCGATATTAATTACTCAAAATTTGTATGAATTTAGGTTAAAAATGGTATGAAATAGTCTATATATTTTTATCGTTCCACACCCTCAAACTTAATTCATTGCTCTTCCCAAGTAATGCACAAATCACAAAATAATTGATTATTCCTTCTCATGCTTATGAATTCAAAATAATTAAGTATAAAAAAATTAGAAATTATGTAGCTCAAGTATTTTTTATTCAATTATTATCATGCTTATCTCAATAAAAACATGTTAAAATCCTATCACTTAATTTCTATTCCCTAGTTAAGACTAAACTGCAATCATTAAGTTTAACTTATGTCTTTATATGTTGAACATAGCAATTTCTCTCCACTAATATAGGTAGCATTGAAATCTTGAATCAAATAGTTCGTTTGCATAGGTTGTAATGGGGCTCGACTAGGAGTAAAGAAAAGATAGATAAATTTAAGCTAAAACCCTAAACTCAACTTATAGTAGACCTTCAATTTCACCAACTTTTTTCGAACTTTGAATACTCATGCTCTTTTCTTTTTCTTTTGAGTACGTATGCTCTATTCTTTTTTTTTTCTGAGCATCATTTTTGTATGTACTATACTTTTGTTGAGCATTTTGGTACTTCTTCTTAACTCCCCAAGCTTATTTTCAAAACATAATCTTGATAGACTGAGTTGGGACAATTTAGAGATAAGTACAAGAGATAAGATGGCTTATAATTGTAGGGTACAAAGAAAATCAGGCCATATAGTCTCAAAGTTGGCTTCAAGGGATAACATTTATTAAGGTTGGCTTGAAGGATTCAAATGGTCCAAACAAATGTTGCCTAAATCATTTCCAAAATTTCATGCTTTCTATGATTTCGCCTTAAGAAATTACTAAGTTAATTCTAGTGACTTAAACTTTCATGCATGTTTAACTTTTATAATGAATTAAAATTTCATGGTTCAATTTACATGTTTTATTAAGACTAGCATTTATGTCATGATTCAGCTAACATCACAACCATTGAGATAATTGAACATTATTTATACTAAAGCTTAGCATAATCAATAAAAATTTAATTTTCTAAGTAAAATTATGAAAAAATTCATAAAATAAGAAGAAATAATGCTTAAAAGAAGTTTTCAATTTTTGGTCCCCCCTATTTAAGATGAACTATGTCCCCATTGTTGGAAACAATAGAGAGAATGCAAAAATAAAAGTGAATAGATACTGTACACTAGGTAATATCAAGGGAGAGGAGGTGAGTCAAATTTGACTGCTTAAATACCAAGCTCTTCCAGGGTCCAATCCTAGACTTGTAGATATTTATTGTCACACTTTTATTTTTCTAATTGTTCAATTTTATTATTGACTTCAACCTCTGAATTTATTATGCAAAAATTGAAAACTAACCTAATGACTTAAAACCTAATCATAAATTCATTTAAGAATTAAAAGCTTGAACTAATTTGAGAAAATAAAGAAAGAAAAATAATAAATTCCCCCTTTTTTTATTAATTTGTGTCATCCCCTTTTTTCGAGATTTCTACAGCGTGGGGAAGTGATGCTGCGACGAAGGGAAAGGGCAACATGTGTTGGATATTTTTCTCCTCGTCACAATTCTAAGCCTCAAGCTCAAAACTGCAACAATTTTATTACCTACACAAACTTGACAGAAATAAACTAATTAACCCTTGGGTCAACTTGACCCTCTTATTCAACATAAAAATAAACTTGAAATTGAAAACAAAAATTAAAGTTCCTTATAGGCTACTTAGAAAATTTTCCTCAAAAAATTACATTCAATTAAGTTCCCAAGAAAGGTTGGAGGGGTCACAAATGGTCTCACTTAAGTTCCAATCTCCTTAGACAGAATTAATTAATGTACTAATTCAAGAAAAATTTTCTAATCATGTCATTTATTCAAATAAAAGAAAAAAAAACTAAAAATAAATTAACGGTAGAGAGAGTGAAGGGAACTCCCTCAATGTTATTGGTAATTGTCACTAACAAAGGCGATGTCGAATGACCATTTATCATACCAACCGTATCCATCTAGAAAAAAGATAAGGCTACCCAACAATTGCATTCAACATTTGATAAAAAAAGTAGCAGCGAGAGATGGACTTTCTTTATTTCTTTGCTCGACTTCCTTTCATTAATACAAATCTGCCTGCCCATGATGATCCTCAATAAAGTCAACTCATTATCTGTGAGATATTCTTTCTTTGGTACAAGTCCCACCCACTAAATGTCATAGATGGGATCCATGACCCTTGCTCTTAACCCTTGAGACTCAAGTTTCCCAGGATCAAATACTCGAGATTGACTTACACTCTTCTGTCCTTCGATAAAACTCTTTTCAGTATCTAATGACCTTTTCAAAATCGGTAAGTCTAACTCGAGTGGCTCTTCTCTTGATGGGTTGGTTTGCTTGTACTTATGTAATGATAGCTCTAATGATTTGAATTGATCTTTTGAACTGAATCCTTTCGCGTTAGCTTCCAAACATGTATCATCCTCATCTTGATGCGGAGAGTCAGATGAAATACCTTCTGATGGATCTTTGTATCTTAATTTTGCGTGAGCTAACAAATCTGCCTTAGAGACAGTAGAACAATCTTTAACCTCATTAGGAGATCTTACGGCCTTGAGTACATAAAAGGTCACTTGTTCATCTTGAACTCGCATGGTTAGTTCACCTTTTTGTACATCGATTATTGTCCTGCCGGTTTCCAAGAAAGGTCTTCCTAAGATGATTGGTACTTTTTTATCTGCTTAAAATCTAAGATAATAAAGTCAGTAGGAAATTTGAATTTATCAATACGTACCAAGACATCCTCGATCTTTCCTTCTGGATATGCCAAAGATTTATCCGCCAATTAGAGTGTAACTGTAGTCGGTCTAGCCTTTCCAATACCTACTTGTCTAAACATAGACATAGGCATTAAGTTGATACTCGATCCCAAATCACACAAAGCCTTATCGAAAAAGGATTCTCTAATATTGCAAGGTATGGTGAAACCTCCTGGATTCTTCAACTTAGGAGGCAACCTATTCTAAAAGAATAAGCTACATTCTCTAGTAAGGGTTGCAGTTTCAAATTCCTCCAACCTTCTCTTCTTAGACAGAAATTTCTTCATGGGTTTCGCATAGTTCGACATTTGCTCCAAAGCTTTTACCAATGGAATGTTGATACGTAGTTGTCTCAACACAAAAATTCTCCTAAATTGCATATCTTACTTATGTTACTGGAGTCTTTGAGGGTATGGAGGTTGTGGGACCTTCGCTTGAATTGGACAACTCTTTCGAGGTAATAAATTTGCATCTGACATAGATGTTAGAGTCTCAGAATTGACAAGTTCACGGTTTACCTCAACAAAGTTTTCAAAAGTTTGTTCCTGGTGGCATGAGAGTTCCAATTTTCGATTGAACCTATTCTTTTTCTTGAGCATCAGTGGACTTATCTTTGACCTTGACAACATTGAGCTCTAGTGTTCTTCCACTTTGTAAGGTGACTGCTTCGCAATTTTCCTTGCTCGATTTTCTTGGGTCCTCCATGTAATTAGGCAAAACTCGTTGTGGTCTATTTCGAAGTTCATTAGCTAAGTACCCTATATGGTTTTCCAAATTCCTCAAAGTTGCATCATTCTTCTCTATGTATGCATCCAATAAGCTCTCAAGATTATTAGAAGACTCGGCTC
This sequence comes from Gossypioides kirkii, assembly GCA_005610355.1. Lineage (NCBI taxonomy): Eukaryota > Viridiplantae > Streptophyta > Magnoliopsida > Malvales > Malvaceae > Gossypioides > Gossypioides kirkii. Next base: position 36,105,352 of record CP032253.1, on the reverse strand, counting down.
ATGGAGGATTTTCTATGTTGCTTGGCACAACTCCTTGATGTTTGCTTCTAAGCTCGTTAGCTAATTGTCTCACTTGATTTTCTAGACTCTCCAATGTTGTTGCTTGGCCTTGAATCAATGCATGATTTCTAGTAATGTATGCCTTCAACAAATTCTCTAAATTTTTGGACTATTTAACTTGTGGTGGTTGAGCTACAACATGATTAAAATCATTAGTAGTAAACTGTTTCAACATTGAAGAGATAAACGATACCTGAGCCGAGAGTGAAATGAGGGCATCTACTTCATGCAATATGGCTACTCGTCTTCTTGAAGTTGTTTGATTTGTTGGCCACTGGTAATTGTTACTAGTGATCCTCTCGATAATTTTGTAAGCCTCATTATAAGACTTCGATAAGAGAGCACCATTCGTAGAAGCATCTACCACCAACCTTGTTTGTGCGTTGAGACCATTATAAAATGTCTCCAAGGTGAGGGCACTTACGAAGTAACTCTTTGAATCTCTCCTATGCCTTGTACAAGGACTCATCATCTACTTGTTGGAAAGTAGTGATCTCGATTCACAACTTAGCAATTTTGTTAGGTGGGAAATACTTTAACCAAAAGCGTTCAGCTAATTCTTGCCAAGTTGAAATTGAATTGGATGACAACAAATTAAGCCATGCTAGTGCTTTATCTCGTAATGAGTATGGAAACAACTTCAATCTCAATGCATCTTCAGTTACATCGGCTATCTTAAAGGAATCACTCACCTCTATGAACAGTCGAAGGTGAAGGTGTGGATCTTCTATGGGCATTCCACTAAATTGGCCTATTGTTTGAAGCATTTGAAACATCATAGGCTTCAATTCAAAATCATATGCCTCGATCTTCGGTCCCCGAATTCCCGGATTTAGCTCGTTAAAAAATTGCACAACATATTGCCTTATAGCACAATCCTTATCATTAACAATAAGGATTGGATTACGAACATTAGCGGCTCTATTCCCTTGAACATCATTTTGATTCTCAAGGTCCATCTTTACTTGCCTCTGGGCTTGTCTTTCTCGTCTTCTCTGTCTAAATGCTTGCTCGACGCCATGGTCGATAGGGAGTAAACCAATGATTCGATCAATACCCATAACCATATGAAAAGGAAGAAAAAAATTAAATTAAAGAATTAGTTAGTAAAATAAAATAAAAATAAATAAATAAAATGAAATGAAAACCAATTTGAAAAGAAATAAAAAAATAAATTAGTAAAGTTAGAAATAAAATAAAAACCAACTTGTCAAAAACTAATTCCACAAATAATTTTAATAGTCCCCGGCAATGGCGCCAAAAACTTGGAACGATGAAAATGTGCAAGTGTACACAATCGTATTCAAGTAATAAAGTGACAAGTAATGTCGAGTATTGTACTCACAGGGACTGTGCTATGAAAAGTATTTATGAAATATTTAATTAAAAAATTGGTTAAGAACAAGATAATATTGGTGAATGATATTAATCTAAACTAAAATAATCTAAGCTAAAACTGTATTAAATTCGTATGCACGATTTCTAAAGGTTTTAATGAATATGACATAAATGTATCAGGTTAATTGCTTTAATTACTCAATTAAATCTAAACCATGTTCATACTTGTTACGAAATAATATTCATGGCAACCCGGTACTCTACTAACTTATGACCAACATTACTTACTAAAATTCATTCATCTCTTGAACATATCTCTATGCCAATTCAACCGACTAAATCAATTTTAATAAGCAACTGTGTTGTTGCACATACATACTATATGAAAGCTAAAGAATCTCTTAAACATATCTCTATGCCAATTTAATCTACTAATTAACAATCATAAGCATGTAAAGGATCAAGTGAAGTAAAAATCATATCTCTATGTTGAAACAATTTAATCACAAAAATCTTGCAAGTTATGCAAGGCTATGTATTGTTTAATACCATCACAATTCTAACCTTCAGTTCCCTTAGAAGATTAGACATGCACAAATTAAATAGTGTGTCCATTAATCACAATTTCAATGTGCTTAAATGATTAATTTAATAGTTATATCACAATAACTTGGCATGATAATATTTAATTAAACAGAACATTCAGGGCCTATAACAATATAAACATGGATTAAATATAAACAAGAAATTAAACAAAATCAACCCAACACTTAAAAGGATTTAAGCCATTTCAATTAAATAATTTATAGCATTCATAATAGCATTCATCATAATAACAAACAAGAATCTAAAATAAAAAAAAACTAGGATTAAATCTGTCGATTTCTAAGAACTACTATCGCGTTCTTCGTCGTTCTTTCTTGATTCTTCTTAGATCGAGGTCTCTGATGAACATTCAAAAAAGGCTATGGAAGGATTGAAGAACCAGTTTTTTCAAGAGGGGAAATCGACAAAGGAATGAGGAAAAACTAGGATGGAAAGCTAAAGAGAAAACTAGAGAAAGAAGAGAGAATGGTGAGTGAATTGGTGTGTTGAAATGAGATGTATAAGGGGGGTTTATAGGTGATATTTGAGGGCTATATTTAATAAATAAATATCAGCCACTCACTCCCCATGGTCGGCCACCATTCAAGCACTTTGACTAGTTTAAAGTTTGCTTAATTTGGCTTGGGGTGAGAATTTGAAACCACCAAAAGTGCAGAGGTTTGAATAGAATTTTGGGTAAGTTTATGGTTGTTTTGCAAGGTTGAAATGGTAAAAATATCAGCTAATTACATCACCATGTGGACGGCACATGGCTAGCCCGATTAGAGGTAGTTCGACCCTCGGTTGCATGCACATCGAGCCACTTCACTTTAGCCTTTATAATTTATTTTTAATCAAAATTAATTGAATTAAAATTTAATTATAAAGTATAATTTAGCTTCATATTGGACTGAATTTTGGCTGGAAAAATATTCCTCTTAGCTCTTCATTGACTCGTTGTAAAAATTCCCTCAATGGTTTATGCTGTCAATAGTGTCTGTCGGGTCGATTTTCACCAATTGTACAAATCTGTCAAAAAATCATCAAATTCATGCTTAATATTTATAAAAATAATTAAAAATATACATTTTGGAAATTTTAGCACAAATTAATTATTTTATAATTAAATTGTATTTTTTGACGTTAATTACTTAAAATTTGCATGAATTTAGGTTAAAAAGGGTATGAAAAAGTATATATATTTTCATCGTTCCAATAACATTATGGCTTGACCACATATATCCTATATGGTAGTTTTAACTGCAATTCTGATGGCACTATCCATAATTATCTGTTGGTGTGATTTGGTTGGATGAGTTCTAGGGAACTCCATTTTGGTGTGTAGCGGAGGTGGGTAAGTTGTTTTCTGAAAAATATGCATTATAATTTTTTGAAAAATACCGCATTGGCATAATCATACATTCTCCAATATGTTTATATGTTCGTTATGAAAAATACTGCAATATGTCTATATTACAAGACCATACATTGCCTTTTGTGTCAATAAACTTAGTCAGTTTATGAAAGCTCCACAAGATGTACATTGGAAGGCTGTTAAAAGAGTATTAAGGTATCTCCAAGGCGCAATGCACCATGGTTTGTTTTTTATAGAAGCAGATACTGAGCTATTAGGCTATTTTGATGCTGATTGGGCATCAACTGTAGAAGATAGACGCTCAACATCAAGGTATTACATCTATCTTGGTCCAAATCTGGTTGCTTGGTGTTCGAAAAAGCAACCTGTTGTCTCAAGATCCTCATCAAAAGCAGAGTATCGAAGCTTGGCTAATTGTGTTTCAGAACTACTCTCGATAAAGCAGTTGCTAGTAGAAATTAGAATTGCACTAAGAAAGTCTCCAGTAGTTTGGTGTGATAACACTTCTACAATTTCAATGGTAGCAAACCCAACACATCATGCAAGAATGGAATACGTGGAGATTGATCATCATTTTGTTATAGAAAAGGTACTGGATGGGATTTTGCAGGTGAATTTTGTTCCTTAAAGAAGCAGGTGGCTGATGTTCTTACAAAGCCATTCACTCCAAGGCAGTTTTTTCCCTTTCGTGATGCACTAAGAGTATTACCCTTGAGCAACAAGATAACTACACCAAGTGTTCAAAAAGTTAGAAAACCAAGAAAATAACAGAATAAACAGTCGTATTAGTTGACTGTTTATTAAGGGTGGTTAGTTAGTTGAAGCAATTAGTAAGTTAAGTTAGTTGTTAACTGTTGTTAACTACTCAAGCTATGCTCTTTATAAGCTAAGCTTCCCTTGGTTGTAATTGAAGTCTTTTGATAAATAAAAGATTACATGTTCAACTACTTATTTTCTTGTATAATCTAACAGGTATTTCATTTTTGTAACTGACTGACTATAAATAAACGATCATTTATAGTAAAATATAACACCAAAAATATAAGAATTTAAAAGGACTATGTCAACAAGTGCAAGGGTCTAATTGTAATATAGTTTAGTACAACGAAATACTTGGAATGTAACTTCCCCAACCTAACCTAGACGGCAGCTGAAGAGATCACATTCGCCACCGAAGTGGCTTGATCTTTTTTACAAGTCAATTTTCAATACTTAATTTTATATTATGTGAGTGAATACCTCATTTTATCAATCCAAATCTAACATGAGCTTTAACAGTGGAAAATAAGTCAATAATCTATAAATAATAATTAACCCTATTTAAACCACTTTAATAAATAAATACCATTTTGATTAGGTAACTCTTAATAAAAGTCAAATAATAAAATAATTTTAAATCATTAACCATAGTAAATAAATTTAATAAATAACATGCATCCTAAGCAATGTAATAAAAAATAATTATCTCATACTACGGTTCTTAGTAAAATAAAATGACAATAATAGTGATGAATAATAATAATAATAATAATAATAACAATAATAATAATAATAATAATAAATCGTTTGTGTGAACAAGCTAAGACCTTCCGTGTGTCAACTCCATGCCTAGTTCGTTAGATTATCTAAAAAGATAGGAAAAATAGGGGAGTGAGCTTAACAAGCTCAGTGTGAGACCCTTTACAATAAATCCAATCAATATTCAAATATGCATGTCAATAATAATCTTATTTTCTTATAAGTTCTAATAATACGATAATTTAGTTTCTATTACACAAGATAAACAGAACAACCAACATTCAAACGAATTCAATGATGGTAACACAATTATAAAGTCATAGAATCTTTAACGTTGCACATTTTTAAGTTCGAATGATTTATCATATATTTTTCCAATGAGAATGCATGGTATGTTCATGCAACAATCGTATAACGTATCATATGAAATTCAAAAATCCTACCCTCGACTGCTATACGCCAAATAGGGAGTTCCCTAGAACCCCTTCTTCCTTTACACGCCACTTATACATATAGGTGCAAACGAGCTGCTGGATGGTTGAGGATCCATAACCCCTCGCAGGCAAAAGTTGCCAGAGAAAGTTGTGAATACTTCATATAAAAGTCGCAGTTTGAATCTGCTAAGTTGTGAATACACAGAGGGTGAAGACAAGTTGTCATATGGTTGAGGATCCACAATTCCTCATAGATGAAAGCTGTCAGAGAAAATCGTGGATGCTCCGTACATATAGTCGCAATTGGAATCTGCTTAAGTTATGAATACATAGAGATCAAACATATAGATGCAATAATACTATTGTATACTTCCCCATTTCATAATCCCTCTTACATATGCATAACATACATATCTTAAAGTTTGAACATCCATAAAGATCGTACAATGTTCCATCTTATAGTAGAAACTTATTGGTGAGCGAAACATTTATCAGAAATGCATTTCATTTAGCATAGTCAATCGAATATTTATTACCATTCATTGGTTTGAATAATCATTCTTACGCAGGCATATTATATAATACATCATAGCATCAAATGCAAGTTTATGCCATAAAATCATAGAACAAATCATAAATTCATATCATCAATCATAAGCATATAGTTCATAAAATCATTCATCCATGTATTTATCTTTCCTATTCCTCATCCATGACCTAATTATCTAATCTAGTTCGCTAGATGCCATTAAAAACTTAGTAAGGAACTGATTTGCATTAAATAAGCAAGGGTTGGGCAAAACTGAAATTTAATTTCAGGGGCCACATGGTTGTGTGTGAGCCCTCAAGCCATGTGCGAGACTGTTTGTGAGGGGAAACAAGGGGACACGGCTATGTGAGAGGCCGTGTGTCCTACAAAGGCGGGCGACACGCTCGTGTGGTAGATCATGTGTACCTAGGTAGTTTCGAATTTTGATCCAATTTTTCATAAGAAGTCATCCACCTTACTGTTCTAAGACCTCAGATGACCACCCCACGTTCAAGCTAGTTCCAAACACCTACAAGGGTCGATCTTTGATGAAAATTCAACGATCTAACGACTCCAGTTTCAACAATTTGGAGCTTAACAATTGATAAGGATGTTATTGAATTTTCAAAAGCTTTAGAAATATTTTTCAATAAAACAAAAGGGTTTTAAAAGAGGTTTGAGAAAGAGAATAATAAGATAAAATTAGGATATAGAGAGAGTTTAGGGTTTTAATTAATATAACAAATAGGGAACTTTAGTAGAATTAGAAAAAGAAAAGAATATAAATATAAATAAAAAGAATAAGTTCTAGTAAGATTAGAAAAGGGTTAATTTTGAATCTCAAATTAAGATAACTAGTTAAAAAGATAATGAAATTTTAATTCTATTTGAATTTAAAAAGGATAAGATATTATTTCAAATTAGAAGATAAAAAGATATAGAATTTTAGTAAGGAGTGGATTGGGGTGAGTTTCTAAGATTTACAAATGTTTGGGACATTATTGTAGCTTTTCAAAAATTTGAGGGCTTTATTGCAATTTACTAAAGTTTGAGGGTATTATTGCAATTTTATTAAAGATGAGGGCTAATGGGTAAATAGCCTATTGGTCTAAAAATCACCTAAAATAAGTGAGAGTAGCATGGATGAAACCTAGGATTGTGAGGGAGGAATTGGGAAGGCTTTACCATTGGGCCAATGCATACATTTTTGCTTAAATCATACACAAAAAATTACTTAAACTATATTACCTTAGGCTCTATATGTGAAAAAAATTAAAGAGGTAAAAAGAATCAAATTCATAAGACTTGAACCTAAGTTCTCAAGGCTTCCTACTAGATTTTTAACCACTAATACTATGTTTTGATTCTTAATAATTTTAAAAATTCTAACCCATAATTTTTTAGGGATGTTACAGTTCTCCCCTCCTAAAAGAAATCTTTTCGTCGAAATTTTTCCTTCAAATGTACTAATCACTTAGCTACAAAATTCATTATTCACACACCAGGCTATAACTGCGCTACTCTTATTCGTTATTTACTATCACAAATTGTCTTTCGGTAACTTAACTAAGAGTTTTTTTTCTATCTCAAATTCCCATTTTAACAAAATCACTATCATTCATTTTTTTATTTTTATTTTTTTCAAGTCTAAAGTTTTACTACAAAGTAAAAAAACACCAAGCATTAGTCATTTTTGCTAAGTGTTCATAATCCAAAATCTACAATTTTTAAACAAGAATTCAAAATCCAGCTAGAGTATATATATAGTTTAGGAATTTCAATTCATTCACATATTATAAACAAACAAGAATTTCTATTCATTCATAATAAAAAAACAATCAAGTAAGTAAAACTACCGTCGAACTGACACCAGAGTCTGAAGCTTGTTTTCTTGCAAATAAGTCAATTTAAAAGATTTTCGTGGCATGGTTTTTCCCCAAAATATTCTTTCAATGCATATGCATACATTTTTATATATTTTTATGGCTCAAGTTTTTAAAAAACCTAGACTCTGATACCATGAAATTCAACCTCTCCAAACTCAACCGAGACGGTAGACTCGAGTTGGAGAGATCACATTCGCCACCGAGATGGCTATATCTTTTTTACAAGTCAATTTTCAATACTTAAACCTATGTTATATGAGTGAATATCTCATTTTATCAATCCAAATCTAACACGAGTTTTAACAGCGAAAAATAAGTCAATAATCTATCAATAATAATTAACCCTGTTTATATCATTTTAATAAATAAATATCATTCTAATTAGTTAACTCTTCATAAAAGTCAAATATTAAAGTAATCTTAAAACATTAATCACAGTAAATAATTTTAATAAATAACATGCATCCTCAGCAATGTAATAAAAAATAATTATCTCATACCACAATTCTTAGTAAAATAGAAGGATAGTAATAATGAATAATAATAAATCATTGGCGAGAACAAGCTGGGACCCTTCGTGCGTCAACTTCATGCCTAGTCCATTAGGTTATCTGAAAAGATAGGAAAAATAGTGGAGTGAACTTAACAAGTTTAGTGGGAGACCCTTTATAATAAATCCAATCAATATTCAAACATGCATGTTAATAATAATCAAATTTACTTAGAAGTTCTAATAATACGATAATCAATTTCTATTACACTATATAAAAAGAATGACCAAAATTCAAACAAATTCAATGATTAATTATAAAGTCATAGAATCTTTCACGTTGCACATTTATCAGTTCGAACGATTCATCATATATTTTCTAATGAGAATGCATCGTATGTTCATGCAACAGTTGTATAACGTATCATATGGCATTCGGAAATCCTACCCTCTATTACTACACGCCAAATAGGGGGTTCCTAAAACCCCCCTCTTCCTTTACAAGCCACTTATACATATAGGTGTAAATGAGGTACCGGATGGTTGAGAATCCATAACCCCTCGCAGATAAAAGCTGACAGAGAAAGTTATGAATACTCCGTATAAAATTTGTAATTGAAATCTGCTAAGCTGTGAATACACAGAGGGTGTAGACAAGCTGCCGTATGGTTGAGGATACACAATTCCTCACAAATGAAAGCTATCAGAGAAAATCATGGATGCTCCATACATATAGTTGCAATTGAATCTTCTTAAGCTGTGAATACACAGCGATCAAACATATATATGTACTAAAATTTTCGTATACTTCCTCCTTTCAATCCCCCATGCATATGCAAAACATACATATCTTATAGTTCGAACATTCAGAGATCGTACAATATTCTATCTTATAGCACAAACTTATTGGTAAGCGAAACGTATATCAAACATGCGTGTTGGTTAGCATAGTCAATCGAATATTTATTACCATTCACTGATTTGAATAATCATTCTTATGCAAGCATATTATATCATATATCACAGCATCAATCACGAGTTTTTCTATAAAATCATAGAACAAATCACAAATTCATATGGTCAATCATAAGCATATAGTTCATAAAATCATTCATCCATGTATTTATCTTTCCTATTCCTAATCTGTGACCTAATTATATTATCTAGTTTGCTAGATGCCATTAAAAACTTAATAAGGGATTGATTTGTGTTAAATAATTAAAGGGTTAGGCAAAACTAAAATTTCAAAGTTTCAGGGGCTACACGGTCATATGTACAGGCCGTGGGCGAGCCCCAAGCTTTGTGCAGGACTGTTTGTGAGGGGAAACAAGGGGAAACTGTCATGTGTCCCACACGGGCAGGCCACACACCCGTGTGGTTGACCGTGTGTACCTGGGCAATTTAAAAATTTAACTCGATTTTTCATAAGAAGTCACCCACCTTACTGATTTGAATAATCATTCTTATGCAAGCATATTATATCATATATCATAGCATCAATCACGAGCTTTTCTATAAAATCATAGAATAAATCACAAATTCATATGATCAATCATAAGCATATAGTTCATAAAATCATTCATCCATGTATTTATCTTTCCTATTCCTAATCCGTGACCTAATTATATTATCTAGTTTGCTAGATGCCTTTAAAAACTTAATAAGGGATTGATTTGCATTAAATAAGTAAGGGTTAGGCAAAACTAAAATTTCAAAGTTTCAGGGGCTACACGGTCGTATGTCCAGGCCGTGGGCGGGCCCCAAGCTTTGTGCAGGACTGTTTGTAAGGGGAAACAAGGGGAAACGATCATGTGTCCCACACGGGCAGGCCACACACAGGTGTGGTTGACCGTGTGTACCAGGGCAATTTAAAATTTTGACTCAATTTTTTGTAAGAAGTCACCCACCTTACTATTCTGGGACCTTGGATGACCACTTGATGTTCAAGTTCGATCCAAGCACCTACAAAGGTCAATCTTTGATGGAAATTCAATGATCTAATGACTCGAGCTGTAACAATTTTGGAGATGAACAATTGATAAGGACTTTATTGAATTTTTAAAATCTTTAGGAATATTTTTCAATAAAACATAAGAGTTTTAAAAGAGGGTTGAGACAGAGAATAATGAGATAATATTAGGATATATAGAGAGAGCCTAGGGTTTTAATTAATATTATAAATAGAGGACTTAAGTAGAATTAGAAATGGAAAAGAATATAAATATAAATAAAAAGAATAAGTTCTAGTAGGATTAGAAAAAGATTAATTTTGAATTTCAAATTAAGATAAGTAGCTAAAAAGATATTTGAATTTTAATTCTATTTGAATTATCTTTTAAAACGGATAAGATATTATTTCAAACTAGAAGATAAAAAGATAAGAAATTCTAGTTTAGATTGGATTGGGGTGAATTTCTATGATTTACAAATGTTTGGGGCATTATTATAGTTTTTACAAAGTTTGAGGGCTTTATTTCAATTTTGCTAAAGTTTGAGAGCTAGTGGGCAAATAACCAATTAGTCTAAAAATAACCTAAAATAAGATAAAGTGGCATGGATGAAACCTAGGATTATGAGGGAGGAATTTTTAAAGCTTGACCATTGGGTTAATGCCCACATTTTTGCTCAAAACATACACAAACAAGTACTTAAACCATATTACCTTAGGCTCTATATGAGCAAGAAAAATTAAAGAGGAAATAAGAATCAAATCCATAAGACTTAAACCTAAGTTCTTAAGACTTCCTACTAGGTTTTTAACCACTAATGCTATGTTTTGATTCTTAATAATTTTAAGAATTCTAGCCCCTAAATTTTTTTGGGATGTTTGCGAGAGTATGCCCAAAGACCAATCATGAGATGATTGTAATCACATACTTATTTTACCTTGTTTATTAATAAAAGACATTATCATTATTATTTCAGTTTCTTTTTCTGTGTGTTTAAATAAACTTGTTTATAATAATGTCCTGAGGATAATATGATTATTCTTAAAAAGTCCTTAGTCAAATATTTTTGTGGGCTTGGATAACAATAATGCATTGAGACTAATATGTAGTTGATTGATGACAAAGTGTTGCCATTGACATAGGAATGTCAAAATCAATACATTAGTATGTGTTAGAGAACAACATATTAGACTGACCCGCTATGAGTATATTTCTTGGATTATTATGTAATAGTCACGACATTACTCATAGTGATAACTATGTATACAATTCTTAGACTTGAGATAATCATTGTCCCAACATAGTTAATCGTATATTTTAATATAGTCAAATGTCTACTGTAACAAGTTTGACTATAAAGATTGATGTTGGGTGTGCCACAATCTATGTAGTGGGATATGATTGATCAAGATAGGATTTGTCCCTCCTAAGTAATGGGAGCCATATCTTAGGCCACTTGATGAAGTGAGACTAGAAATGCATGGCCATGCTCAAATAAGTTAATATGAGATATTACACTTATTTGTTTATTGTAGTCCACTTCGTATATCAAGAAACATTCAATTAGATTATGCAAGTGTGACTACTCTATGTCTTGTGTCCAATCTAGATATAAAGGACAAAAGGATATAATGCATACGAATTTATCAGAGAAAGGTTATGTCGAACCACAACTTCTTGTAACTTGGGTAGCAATGATGCATTGCTAGATGCCACTCATTGCTTGTAACATTAGAATTGTTCTAGTATTACTACCAATGTTACAAGAACGAACAGGGTCACACCTAATGGTTGAAACGAACAGAATCTTAACAAAGTTGGTATTAAATTTAACTATCATGAGAATTAAATTGTTTACACATTTTATGTACTAATTTGTTGTACAAGAATAGAGAACATGACTAAAATAAATGTATGAATTTGATTCATATAAATATTAACTATGTAATATTATTTACCAAAATTTTTAATTATAATATAATAATTTCGGTTAAACAAAAAATATGGAATTAATGTCGTTTTAGGAAGAATATAAATTAAAACAAGGAAGCTTATATTTTTGGAAAAGATATATGGTTTTAATGCTTTCCATATTTCTAAAAACGGGAGAATTTCCATTTATTTGTATTTAATATAAAATGAAAAATACAAAACCCTAATGTGTGTGTGTGTGAAAACAAAAAAAATTACAAAAGAAAATAAAGAAAACCTAAGTCTAGTAGCTATAAAAGATTTTCTTTTTGGAATTCTCTCTAAAGTGTTTAGAGAGAATTTTTCTATTCGTTCTTGATCAGGTGGATTACGTAGAGGCCAGGACAATTTTTATTACGGCTTGAGATCGAAAGCGAGCATAAGAGGATTTCATAGCACCGTTTCCAAGGGTTTTCCAGATTTCGAAAGGTATAACTCCCCTTCTTTCCCGATTTGTTCCTCGCACATGGATCTAGGGGTAGGGATCCCCGAAATAATTTTTCCGCTGCATCACGGGGCATATTGGTGACCCAACAGTGGCATCAAAGTCACTTGTTTTAAATGGATTCGGGGTTAAATTCTATGGTTGACATTATTGTATGTTAAGCATGTTTTTTTTCGATATGCTTGATCTGTCATATGTATGTTTGAATGCATGATCTCCCCTTCATTTACCCTTACTTTACTTTTTAATAATCAATTTAATAATAATATCATATGTTAAAATTACAAGTACATTGTATGTTTTGTTTGACATGCACAGTGTTTGGAAATGTATGGTTACAGCCCGATAGCCCATTTAGTTTATAAATTTCAAATTTTGTAATTTTATAAATACGGCCTACGTGTCGTGTCTTTTTATAGTTCGATTGTACTTCTCTTCTCATCTTACTCCCTCGTATGTAAAATGAGTTTCTATAATTTGTAAAATTGTTCTAGATGTTATGGGCTCAAGGAGATGAAGATGGAGCTATGTAATGTTAAAAAGAAGCTTGAAAAGCGACTTGTACCCTTCGGATCTCTTTCGGTTCTCCCATTGGCTTGGAGGAACCACATTAGTTTTAATGGGATCAATTAAAATATTAATAAGCCAAATTGTTTATTAATGGTGAGATAATTATTACTTAAAAACCCTCAATAAAATATTAAGTTAAGATAGCCTTCCAATATTTACCCTCGTTAAAGCCTCGATCGATACAATGTGAGTTCTGCTAAAGCGAAGTACTTGTATCTATCTTGGTCAAACGCGAAGAATAAGCAAGTGATATTCATTGATTATAATATTGGTTAATTACTTAACTAGGTTACTCTAATAGGATTAGAAATCTAGAGGCAAAAGATTTGGATAATCATTAGATGATTGGAATAAGAGTTATTCACCAAATAGTAAGGAGCTACATACGATGTAATTAGCAAGCGTTGCTGACCTAAATAACCATAATCTTTAGAGTAAAGCTAAAGCTGACTTAAGAGGAGATGAAATACGAATCCTTACCCGCTAGAAAAACTTTAGAGAAAGGATTTTCTAAAATTAATATATGAGGGTTATTAATTTTGAATAAAATAGTGGGAGCATCATTTAATAAAGTTTTTTAAATGATTATAATAAACTTGGTAAATTTACTTATGCAAATATTTCATTCTCGTAGATTTATTATGGCAAACAACACAAACTTATTATCACTACGATCTGTCCTTGAGAAGGACAAGTTGAATGGCATGAACTTTCTTGATTGGTTCTATCACTTGAGGATTTTCCTCAAGCAAGATTGAAAATTATATGTCATTGAAGAACTCGTTCCTAATGAACAATTGCTAATGCCTCTAGAGTTGAAAAGGATGCTTGTAAGAAGCAACTTGATGATATGGTTGACATATGATGTTTAATGCTTGTTACAATGACTCTTGAGCTTCAAAAGTAATATGAGGATATGGTTACTTATGATATGATCATACAACTTAATTAGTTATATGAGGGGCAAGCACGTCAAGAGAGGTACGAGACCTCCAAAGCTCTGTTCTGATGTAAAATGGTGGAGGGAACTCCAGTGGTAACTCACGTTCTCAAAATGATAGGCTATATTGAAAGCCTTGAAAAACTTGGATTCTCTCTAGGTGAGGAATTGGCCACTAATGTTATATTGCAATCGTTATCAGATAGTTTTAACCAATGTGTCCTTAATTTCAATATGAATGAGATTAATAAGACTTTGCCACAAGTACTCAGCATGTTGCAAACTGCTGAAAGTAACATGAAAAAGGTTGGACCTAAGCCCATTCTGATGGTTCGCAAGACCAAGGGAAAAGGTAAGCTTGAGGCTAAGGCAAAGCCTAAAAACAATGGCAAGGCCAAACCAAACAAAGGAAAGGCTGTATTGAAACCTCAAGGAGGGGTTGCTAAGGAAGGAAAATGCTTTCATTGCGGTAAAATCGAACATTGGAAGAGGAACTACCCTATCTACCTTGAAGAGGTGAAAAAGGCTAAGGCAAGTGGAGCATCCACTGTAGGTATTTATGTTATTGATATTAATTTATCAATGTCTACTTCTTAGGTATTAGATACTAGTTGTGGTTCTTATATTTGTACCTCTATACAGGGACTGCAAAGGAGTAGGAATTTGGCTAAAGGAGATTTGGACCTGCGAGTTGGAAATGGAGCAAGAGTTGCTACATTAGCTATAGGAACACGTATTTTATCCTTGCCTAGTGGACTTGATTTGTGTTTGGAGGATTGTTATTTTGTGCCCAGTTTAGCTAAAACCATTATTTCAATTTCTTCTTTAGACAAAATTAGTTTTGAGAAATTTATTAAGAATAATTATTGCTCATTTTATCTCAATAATATTTTCTATGGTTTGGGACAATTAGTTAATGACCTCTACATTTTGGATCAGGATATACCCATTTATAACGTAAATACCAAAAGATCAAAAATAAATTACTCTAATCAAACTTATCTTTGGCATTTTCGTTTGGGCCATATAAATGAGAAGCGCATATCAAAGCTCCATAAAGATGGGTTTTTGGATTTTTTTGGTTTCTGAACAAATTGATATATGTGAGTCTTGCTTGTTGGGTTTTAATAGTAAAAGTGATCGAGCTAGTGATTTATTGGGCTTAATACATAGTGATGTATGTGGGCTAATGAATACACAAGCTAAAGGGGGTTTTCAATACTTCATTACTTTCACTGTTGACTTCAGTAGATATGGGTATATTTATCTGATGCACCATAAATCTGAGCCATTGAAATGTTTAAGGAATTTAAGAATGAAGTACAAAACCAACTAGGAAAAAATTATTAAGACACTTTGATCAGATCGTGGAGGAGAATACTTAAGCTTAGAGTTTGATGAGCTTTTGAAGGAGTGTGGGATTGTCTTACAACTTACACCTCTTAGTACTTCATAGTGCAATGAAGTTTCTGAAGGTGAAATCGAACATCATTAGATATTGTTCGATCAATGATGAGTCATGTTGATCTTCCTACTTCCTTTTAGAGACATGCACTTGAGACAACTGCCTTCACACTAAATCGTGTTCCATCTAAATTGGTTCAGAAGACAACATATGAGATGTGGACTGGGAAGTGTCCTAGTATGAATTTTATGAAGATTTGGGGTTATGAAGCTTATGTTAAATGTTAGATGATAGTACTAGAAAGAACCATGGATTTATCCTTACTTATTGTTTAAGTTGTTCCTATTTGGTCATCCTTAGCATACATTTTTAGCATTTTTTATTTAGTTATTGCATTTTCTAACTTTAATGGAACTTAGCCTAATTGCCTTTGAATTTATAATATTTTTAATTCGCTACATTAGTCTGTTTAGCATTGCGCCCAGAATTGTCGCTGTAGGAACTTGTTCAGAATTATCACTGTATGAATATGTCTAGAGTTGTCGCTGCATAAGCAGGTCCAGAATTGCGCCCAGAACTGTTGCTGCATCTGACAGTTGTCTGGTCAACACACCAAAAATGCATGAGTTGTACAGCTGGTGTAACTAACTAATATTGTAAGAGATTGCTACATTTGGAGGAAAGGACACTTGTACTATTTAGCTTAACTTTCTCAAGGGAGATCTGACGTGAAGGAGGAGGCAGATCTACACCTGACGAGGAGCTCTTAAGTGCGGCATAAGAGGAGAGTAAGGGAGCAAGTCGAGTAGCCTAGGAATAGTATTCTCCATTTATTCTTTTATTACTCTTTCTTAAACGCTGGTGATTCATGTTATTTCAAGTTTGTTTGGAAGTACATTTGATATTTAGACTAAATGATATCTTATTCAAGTTTTCCTTTACTGTTTAATCTCTGGGTTTGAATGTTTTGACCACGGAAGTGTTATTGCAATCACTATCACTGGAAGGTATAGCGACAATTTAAGCTAATAAGCAAGACAACGGAAGTTGCTTGGGGATTGAAGGAATTTAATCCACTTGTTCTTGGATATGTTGCATTGCCAACACTAGAAGGTGTGGTTAGTATGCATGTTTAAGTCTTAGATCTAATAGAGAAGCCAAGTTTGGTAAGACATTAATTGTGCATTAATGCAGTGATAATCACCTTGTATTTTAAACCTTGTGAGCCACACTTAGTATTCTACCGACTATTTATGTCAGGGACCCCATTTCATTATTATTTCATTTCATCTTTAATTTTACATTATTGCTTGGACAATCAATGTCACAAATTTATTGCATTTACTTATTCATTGCACCGACAATTATAGACAACAAACATCCATCCTCGTGGGATCGATATCTAATGGATTAACATCTGTCTACTATACCTGCATCGATAGTGTACGCTTGCACATATTTGCTATGACGTTCATAATGCGATCAAGTTTTGGTATCGTTGTCGGGGTTTGCATTTGTTTGATGTTTATTTTTATTTTTACACTTATTCTTTCTTATCTAACCTTTATTTTTTTACTAATTTGTTTTCTTTTTGTTATTGCTTTTACTTTTTTCTTTTAGTTGTTTTATGACTCGGATAAATCCTAAATTTATTGTTGGCTTAGATCCAGAAATCGAATTCACCATTCAAAGGAGACGACAAGAACAGCGGAATATGGCTCTGCCAGGAAACGATGCAGCCATACCATAATTGCCACTATAAAATTCTATTATACCTCCTATACAGCCACAAAATATTAATAATCCACCGCTACCGTAAGAAGATCAGATGCATAATTGACCTATTCAATATTTTGCTGTTCCTGTGTTGGTTGATTTGTAGCCAAGTGTTGTTAGGCCAACTACTCAAGCTGGAAATTTTGAATTAAAGCCAGTCATGTTCTAGATGCTAAACTCTAATGGGCAGTATGCTGGACTGCCACATGAAGATGCGAGAGAGCACCTTAAATACTTTTTACTGATATTTTCTTCCTTCAGTCAGCAAGGCGTTCCTGATGACACCTTGAAAATGCAATTATTTTCTTATTCATTCAAGGACGGGCTCGTACCTGGTTCCTTGGGTTACCTACTAGATCAATCACGTCAGGGAATGTGCTTGCAACTCAAATTGTTTTGCATTTCAACCCGCTGACTATGAATGCTCATCTTAGAAATGATATTACTACATATCATCAGCTGGATGATGAAAATTTTGCATACTACGTGAGAGCGTTATAAATCTCTGCTTCGACACTGTCGCATGCATGGAATTCAACAAGAGACGCAGATTGAAATTTTTTACAACGGGCTGCACACACAAACAAGAAATCTTGTCGACGCATCTACTAATGGTCCTTTGTTAGACTGTACATACGATGAAGCTGTTAGAATTCTAGAGAGAATTTCTCAGAATGATTATCAATATCCGATCTCTCGAGCTGCACAAGTGAAAGCAAATCCTAGAGTTATTGAACTGGAGGCTATATCTGCTCTAAGTGCATAAGTTTCTTTGCTCGCATGATAAAAAATATGAAGGGGACTAGTGACGCTGCACCCATTCAAGTTGCTCAACAAATTGATGTCCCTACATTTTATTGTGAAATTTATGATGACAACCATGGTTATGAAAATTGTCCACAGCACGCGGAGAATGCTTTCTATGTCAATAATATCCGTGGAAATTCTTATGGTAACTCTTATAATACTTCTGCGAGAAATAAACAGGCTTGGGGAAATCAGAATGCCGCGACATTCAGATATGGAAATTCATCAAATCAAGGCAATTATAGATAAGGGAATTACAATCAACATCACCAAAATTACAGCCAAAATACTCAGATGCATTCACATCATGATTAAATGCAGCCATACCAAAATCGTGTACAACCATAACAACCTTCGATGCCAAAAATGTTCAAGGACAAGCAACAATACACACAACTAAATTTTGATCCGTTAGCAGCCCTCAAAACCATAATGCGTGAGCATATAACTCGAACGGAAGCCATTGTACAAGGAAATTCATCCTTCATCAGAGCGTTGGAATTATAATTGAGGCAAATTGCTTTGAATTTAAACACAAGACCACCAGGTGCATTACCCAGCGACATAGAAAATCCAAATTCAAAAGGGAAGGAGCATTGCAAAGCAATCACACTTCGAAGTGGTAGACAAACTGCCGAGCCAGCTACTAGCTCTATTGCAGCATCTATAGTCACTAGTGAAGTGGATCAAGGTGAGAGAGCTGTGTCTGAAGAAATGGTAGATGAACTAGAGAAAGAAGCTCCACAAATTGTCACTCCCATGCCTACTATTAGACCGACGAAATTGTCGATGCAACCAACAATGTCGATGCAACTTGATGTATCCATACCTTTACCTTTCTCACAAAGATTTAAAGAAAAGGAGCATGATAGACAATATTAACAATTTCTGACAACATTAAATCAACTTCATGTTAATATCTCTCTTGTGGATGCTTTTGTACAGATTACCAGTTATGGGAAATTTATGAAGGAGCTATTGTCCAAAAAGAAGAAGTTGAATGATATTGAGACAATTGCACTCACAGAAGGATGTAGTGTAGTCCTGACAAATAAGTTACTGCCCAAAATGAAAGATCTAGGAAGCTTTACGATCCCATGTACAATTGGCAACCACTACTTGGGTAAAGCTTTATGTGATTTAGGCATGAGTATCAACCTTATGCCGCTGTCTACTTTTAGAAAATTAGGGATTGGTCATATGAAGCCCGCTGCAATTACATTGCAGTTAGCGGATGAATCGTTGGCGCAATCTGAAGGACAAATTAAGGACCTATTAGTTCGCGTGGATAAGTTTGTGTTCCCGACGGACTTCATTATACTTGACTATGAAGTATAAAAAGAGGTACCCATAATCTTGGGACGCCCATTCCTAGCTACCAGATGCACTCTATCGACAGGGTGAATTAACCATGAAACATAATGATGAACATGTCAGCTTCAGTGTTTTTGAAGCTATTCTCTACAAGGATAAAGAAGAATGTCACACTATTGATGTGCTAGACACATTAATTGAGGAGGAATTTAATGAGAGAAGCACATTATTTTATAAGAATTTACGGTGACATCGGATGAAAATTTTCTAGCTAATTGTGACAGCAAGGTTGAAATGAACAATATTGAGCTTAAGCGTGGATGGCAGATGGAATCTCTAGACATAACCAATAGATCGACCCTAGTCTTTAAGCCATCTATTGAAGAAGATCGTACTTTGGAGTTGAAGCCATTGCCTGCTCATTTAATTTATGTTTTTCTTGGCAACAATAACACTCTTCCAGTTGTTATCTCTACAAGACTAGATGTAATTTAGGAGGAAAAATTGATCCATATCTTGAAACAGCATAAACGTGTGATTGCCTAGAGTATTGCCTACATTAGAGGCATTAGTTCCTCCTTTTGCATGCACAAAATTAGGTTGGAAGATGAAGGAAGGAAATTGATTAAACAGCAAAAGAGATTGAATGAGAAAATGAAGGAGGTGGTTAAAAAGGAGATTATCAGGTGGCTTGACGCGGGCATTATTTACCTAATTTTTGATAGCAATTAGGTAAGTCCAGTTCAATATGTCCCTAAAAAAAGTGGTATCACTATGGTGAGCAATGAAAAAGATGAGCTAATCCCTACACGCATCCCTACGAGTTGGCGAGTATGCATGGATTATCATAAATTTAGTGCAATCATAAGGAAGGACTATTTTCCACTTCCATTCATCGATTAGATGCTGGATAGGTGATCGGTGCTTTTACGACACACGATTGTGCAAGCGTACACATGTCGATACAAGTATAGTTGATAGATAGAGCTATCGGATATCGATCCCATGAGGAAATGATTTTTGATGTTTTAATGTTAAAGAAATTAATAGAATAAAAAATAGTATAATGTGAATAGGGTTGTCAGCACAGTTATATCAGTTATGCACACTAAATTAATCATTATTGTCATTGTATTAAAGTAAAATCTTAGAAGTTAGATGTCAATGTACCCAAAATAAATCAAAAAGTGTTGAGCGTGAGTAATGGAAATTTAAATGCAAGAAATATAAAAGTGATCAAGTGTAAAGGGTGGAAATGGTATACTAATTCTATAGGTTGCAACGCTGGATGCATTAACAAGGTAAAATGTAGATGAATTATCGCAGCAATGAAGTCCTTTCGAGCTCTTATTCACAATAACTCTCTACTTAATCCTAACTCAGATACATTACTCCACCTCTCGATGCGAGAAATGATGTGTATCCAAGAACAAGTAACTAGAGTCTGTCCAAGTCCCTAGCAGCTCTCGCCTAACCCATTTGTTAATCTAACCTGTCATCACATCTCTAGATGTCGATGTACTATAATTTCACTTTGTGTTTGGAGCGGTTAAATCCAAGAATAAGCAGACAAGTAATGTAAAATAAAAATCGAAATAATATAATATTAAAAGATACTCTCTTATTCATTTAACATCAATAGAATCCATCATCGTTTTAGAAGAAATAAAGAGTACAATGAAGCTTACTATCTCTAGACTACTAGGCCCACTCTTTACTTGTTCCTCTTGCTCAGCATCAAGCACCTCTCGTCAGAAGTAGTTGCAGATGTGGTTCATCAGCTCCTCGATTCCAGCTCAAATCTTTGATTCATGAAGAATTTTTAGAATTTAATCCCCTTGTTCTTGATGATGTTTTTCTCATTTTTTTCATCTATTTATAACCCCTAAATATTTGCAGATTTCGTCCTTCATTCTCAGATTCAGATTTGGATTTTTCTGTAGCTGTCAAAGTTAGTTAGAGTATAGTTGTGCACTCACGTAGATTACATGTTTTCTTTAAAGATCTGCAGATTGTCGCTATACTATTAGACGCATTTTGATGTTGTAATTACAGCGACATCTGTGATATTCCTGCGCTGGTGCTTCTAGTGTAAACTCAGCTTAACTCTACTCATTTGAGGTTCAACTTCAATGCAGCAAGCTAGTTTTGTGGCTGCATTCTGTCAATGTTAATCTTCTTAATTGAGTTCCTGTGCTAACAATCTTAATATACAATATACCATCTGCTTGCGTCGACATTAGTACAAAATATATAGAAATAACGAGAGTTTAAACTAACTAGCAATGTATTAGAAAATATAAAAACTAATTATAAAATGCTTATGATGCATGCTAAATGAGATACAAAAGAAACAATAAAAGTACTAAATTAGGGAGAAAATATATGTCATTTGTAATACCATCACACCCCAAACTTAAGTTTTTACTTGTCCTCAAGTAAACAAAAATTAACAAAGTCACAAGCAAAAAAAATGTTACCACAATTATTATCCATGCAACTTAAACTCTCTAAATTCCTAATGTACAAATTGTATTCATATGAAAGAAGAATGTACCGACAATTTATAGAAATGAATGTTCAAAAATTGCAACTTCATAAATGTTAGTGATATGATCCTAATTTTCCTTAAACCATTACAGAATTTATTTATTTTTAATGACTAAGAGATGTCATTGCATTACTCTACCTTTGTTCCTAGGCAGTAACGAAGGGGTGCAACAAACCCCCAGGAGGTATGTAATTACGCCGACACACACTCTTGTAGTGATAGCCTTTTGCTAGATGATTTTTTCTAATCTTGCAGCAGCGTGTTCTCCCTTGAAAAGTCATAATGCACTCATATTGGAGTGTCTTTTATAAAATGTAGCTGCAGCGGGTCAATTAGTTCAAGATTCAAACATAAACACTAATCATTCATTGCTGAAACAATTCCAATCATTCATTCGAAAATAGTAGATTCACCATTCATTCACATTCATCCAATGTATACATCAGCATCCAAATAATTTAAGAATTACGCATTAAGATAAAAATTGTAAGCACATTCAAGTTGAAATTTTGTGAACTTTTATTGACTAAAGAAACAAATAGAATTTAAATATGTGGGCGTAATTGCATTTCCATTTCACATTATCTCCCCCCAAACTTAATGTATGCATTGTCCCCAATGCACTGACAATATTATATAGAAATAATGTAAATGCAACTACAATGCAACTAAGTTAACAAAATGGTGCGATGACAAAATAAAATGCATTAAAACTAAAAATTTTGTACCAAGTCATTAATTAGTGGCTGATGTAGCGGTTGTCTTTGCTTTCTTATTTTTCTACTTTAGGTGCTCTCCATTGTCATGGTTCTTCTTCGCTTTCTTTCCTTTGCGCTTCTTTCTTTTCTTGTCCCTCGAACCAACTGACTTGGTAGATTGCTCTCCCTCGGCAGGTTGGGTGATGGTCTCATCAATTGTCACATTAGATGGATGGATTCCGGTGAGTGGTGATATGTATGGTATAATAGCTAGAGGATTCAGTTCCTTTTCTTCGCCTGTGACAATTTCAGCCTGACTCGCAGCAGGTCGAGTCACTTCTGGGCTAGATGCTTGCACATCATCCTCCACGATCAATGTTGGAGCATTATTATATTCCTTATTTTCCTGCATTTCTACAGACTCTGTTTCTTCCTTCTCAGTCTCATTTTCTTCCTCCGTTGCTTGCTCATCTACTTGATTAGCTTCCTCTTCCACCTGATGTTCATCCTCATTTGGGCCTTTGTCATCACTGTTAACTATATCGACATCTTCTCCTGCAATATCTGCTCTTTTAGCCATATTTGCGCCTAATCTGTTTGAGAATTCTTCCTCAAACAGATCAATGATATTGCGACAACAATCTTCCTCAGCGTTTGACTGCTCTTCATTATTGTTATCATTAGAGATGTGAACTCCTGTTGCCATTTGATTGGGCCTACCATTAGTAGTAGGCTTATCAGATAAAAATTGTTACATGTGAAAGAAGATATCAGGAAATTTTGGAAATTCTGGCAGTGGTCTGGTGTTGATAAGATGCAGTGCAGTGACAATGGCCTCATTCCAGACCTTTGTATAGGCATAAAATAAATGTTGCCTATAATCCAAATCTTCTAACACACTTAAAAGACAGATTTTTTGCACATCAACACAGTCAAGAAAAATTTCCAAACTAGCCAATCGTCGTAATATTTTTAGATCAGAGGGTGTATGAGTCTGTTCTTCTTTCTCTTTCCCTTTTTCTTTGTTTTTCTTTGTAGAAGCTTCTTTAGCCACAGGTGTATCTTGGCCTCTGGTCATTCTTTCAACAGATATATCATTGATCGGACCCTTATTTTCCACAACCTCTTCATCCTCTTTTGGCACAATGCCCTTATGTTGACACATTAAGATAATAAGAGATGGAAAAGGGAGAATATCATTTTGTCTGCCAGCAGCTTCCACAATCTGAGCATGTATGATTTCCCCAATGTCGATGTGACGATGGTGTGATATTGAATGCAACAAGCACATACGGTCTAGAGTGGCTGTAGTACTATGTGTAGAAGGTATCACACGACGGTTAATAAAGTGAAACCATACCTTACAAAAAGTTGTCAAATAGCACCGATGCATTGTAAAATTGTGAAAGCCGCTACTTGTCCATGTAGCATTGTCGATGTAAAGATCTTTAATCATCGCAGCCAGAGAATCTTCAGTCATGCTGTGCATGAAGGGTGAGTGACTATCTACCCTTTCTGGTATACGCAGCAGCAAAACACTAATATGCGCCACAGTCCATGGTATCAGCCCTTCTTGAACAAAAACAAACTCTTATTCCTTGTCTACCAAGTTAGCATAAAACTCCCGAACCAAAGTAGGGGAATAACCAGATGGATGGTCGCAGAGAAATTCCCACCCCATGCGACTGATGGTGTGGTGGACCTGTTTTCCTGGGGTTAAGTTTGGTGAAAGTTGGATGCCATGCTCAGGATGTATATTGCATTTCATCATTATGTTGTGATATCTGTCTTTGGCCGCAGTCGTTAAAAATAAAACTAGGCCTGTGGAGGAGGATGGTGGTGTTGTGGGTGGAATCTCAATAGGGTTGTTCGGGGTATTTCGAGATAAAGGTTTTGGAGTGTTTTTGGGAGTATTTTTGGATGCACGAGTTTTTGCCATGGTGCAACTATCAGAGAATAAAGAAAAGTATTGCTTTGAAGTGAGAAAAGAAAATCGATAGAGAAGGTTGATTCTCAATAATAATGGCGATTGTGAAGAAAAAGAAAACTGCAGTGAGGGTTTTGTAATCTAGGTGTAATGAGTGAAAACATATGGGGAAACGATGCGCCTGTAGCCATTTATTGCCAGGCTACAAATAGTACCAAGTTTGTTTTGATCCAATGGCTGGGATAAAAAAGAATCAATCAGCATGATTTTTGCTGAAAAGGTAATGCTGACTCATCGTTGAATGCACCGAGAATATATTTGCTAAGAATATGAAACAACACAACGAAAAGTGAAATAACTGAAAAGTGAATAAAATAAAAAGATTAAAATAAAATGCGTCGACATTAATTAAATTTTACTAGGTTGATGACTTTGTCTGGTTCTCGAATGTTTAGGCTCACATAGTGTTTAAGACGTTGGCCGTTCACTTTGAATTGTTGTCCATCTTGCAAAGTTTCAATTGTTACCGTATCGCTTTGAAATGCTTCGACAACCTTAAAAGGACCTGACCACCTTGATCGAAATTTCCCTGGATGTAGTTTTAAACTGAATTAAATAAAAGTACCAATTGACCAGGATGAAATTGTCTATGCAAAATGATGTGTCATGCCATCTCTTTGTCTTTTCCTTGTATATCGCTGCATTCTCATAAGCATGGCGTCAAATTTCTTCTAATTCGGTGATGTTCAACATTCTTTTCTTACCAGCTGCATCATAATCCAAGTTTACCTATTTAATTGCCTACATAGCTTTATGTTCAAGTTCGACAGGTAGGTGACAAGATTTTCCAAATACCAACTGATACGGTGACATTCCCAGAGGTGTTTTGTAGGCAGTGTGAAGCACCCATAATGCATCATGTAACCGCATTGACCAATCCTTCCTAGATGGATTAACCACCTTTCCAATAGACCTTTAATTTGACAATTGGATACTTTGGCTTGACCATTAGTTTGCGGGTGATACGAGGTAGCCATACAATGCTTCACACATATCGTTTCAATGCAGTCGCCACTTGATTATTGTAGAAATGAGTGCCTTGGTCACTTATCAACGCTCTTGGGGTTCCAAACCTTGTGAGGATGTATGTATGAAAGAATTTCAACACTGTCTGAGCG
Organism: Gossypioides kirkii; assembly: GCA_005610355.1. Taxonomy (NCBI): domain Eukaryota; kingdom Viridiplantae; phylum Streptophyta; class Magnoliopsida; order Malvales; family Malvaceae; genus Gossypioides; species Gossypioides kirkii. The sequence goes on along the minus strand of CP032253.1, from coordinate 36,079,606 downwards.
TCATCTTTTGGTACCACAATAGCTTCGATCCACTTGGATACGTAATCAACAGCTACTATGATATACATGTTTCCAAAAGAGTTTGGAAATGGTCCCATAAAATCAATACCCCAAACATCGAAGAGTTCCACTTCCATGATAGGTTGTTGGAGCATCTCATTACGTCTAGAAATAGAACTAGTACGTTGACAACAATCACACTATTGCACAAAATTATGGGCATCTTGAAACAAATTGGGCCAATAGAATTCGGATTGCAGGACCTTTGCAACAGTCCTTGTTCCACAAAAATGACCTCCATAAGGAGCGTCATGACAATGTTGCAGTATTGACATCATTTCTTCTTCAGGAACACATCAGCGAATTATATTGTCAGCGCATACCTTGAATAAGTATGGCTTATTCCAATAATATTTAGTAGCATCGCGTATGAACCTGATTTTTTTATGACTAGTTGCACTCATGGGTAGCTTTCCACATACAAGATAATTGACTATATCAGCATACCATGGTGATGTGTCAACAGTGAATAATTGCTCATCGGGAAATGCTTCGACAATTTGAGTCTTTTGTCCATCTTCGCTTCCACTTTCTAGCCGAGATAAGTGGTCAGCTACCTGATTCTCAGATCCCTTCCTATCCTTGATTTCAACATCAAATTCTTGAAGGAGTAAGATCCATCTAATAAGTCTAGGTCTAGTGTCTTTTTTGTTGAAAAGGTGTCTCAAAGTTCAGTGATCCGTATATACTGTAGTCATTGCGCCGACAAGATAAGAACGGAACTTGTCAAATGCGAAGACCACTGCTAGTAACTCTTTTTCAGTTGTAGTGTAATGAACCTACGTTTCATTTAGTGTTTTATTAGCATATTAAATAGCATGAAATACCTTTTCTTTCCTTTGCCCGAGAATAGCTCCTACAGTGAAGTCGCTAGCATCACACATTAATTCAAATGGTTGAGTCCAGTCTGGTACTATGATAATCAGAGCTTGCACCAACTTTGTCTTTATTATTGTGAATGCATTCAAACAGATGTCATCGAATACAAATTTTTATTTTGCTCTAATAAAGAACATAAAGGTTTAGCTATCTTTGAGAAATCTTTGATAAATCTCCTATAAAAACCTGCATGTCCAAGAAACCTTCTTATTGCTTTGACAGTGGTAGGTGGTGGTAGTTTTTCGATGATTTCTACATTTGCTTTATCGACCTCAATGCCTTGACACAAGATTCGATGGCTAAGGAAAATTCCCTCTGTTGCCATGAAGTGGCATTTTTCCCAATTCAGAACCAAGTTTGTTTCTTCACATCTTCTCAAAACATTTGCCAAGTTGTCAGCGCATTGATCGAAACTCTGTCCGTAGACTAAAAAATCATCCATAAATACTTCGAGTGAGTCTTTAATCATATCTGAGAATATCGTTATCATATATCTCTGGAAGGTTGCTGGCGCATTACACAAACCAAGCGACATTCGTCGAAAAGAAAAAGTTCTAAAAGGACATGTAGATGTGGTTTTCGCTTGATCTTCCGATGCAATAGCTATTTGGTTGTATCCAAAGTAGCCATCCAAGAAGCAATAATAGGCTTTACCAGCTAGCCTATCTAACATTTGATCGATGAAAGGGAGTGGAAAATGGTCCTTCAATCATCAGTAATCCATGCACACACGCCATCCAATTGTGATGCGAGTAGGGATTAACTCATTTTTATCATTGGTTACAATAGTAAAACCACTTTTTTTTGGAACACATTGAACAAGGCTTACCCAATTACTGTCAGAAATAGGATATATTATGCCTGCATCCAACCATTTGATGATTTCCTTCTTTACCACTTCTTTCATTTTCTCATTGAGTCATCTTTGTTGCTCAATTGATTTCTTCCCTTCTTCTTCTAACCTTATCTTATGCATGCAAAAAGAAGGACTGATGCCTTTGATGTCTGCTATGCTCCAAGCTATTGCTTTCTTATTTTCTTTCAGGATTATGATAAGCTTCTCTTCTTGTGCGGCGTTAAGGGTTGCATTGACAATGACAGACAGTGTCTCATTGTCACCAAGGAGTACATATTTCAAATGTGTTGGCAATTGTTTTAACTCCAAGGTAGGTGCTTGCTCTACAGATGGTTTAAAAACTAGAATTGTCTTGTTGGATAAATCCAACGATTCCAATTACTAATATCTTCACAACTCATGGTTGTTCACTTCCTCTTTGTCAATACAGTCCCCTAAGATATCATCAGCAGATGTCACTGCATCAGTATCAACCAATGTTGAATTCCTGATGCGAAACTCTTCAGAAATAATTTTGTCCAAAATATCAACATGGTGACATTATTCTTTGGGCCCTGTCGGTGCTGCTTCAAACACATTGAAGGTTACTTGGTCATTATTATGATGCATCACTAATTCTCCCTTAAACATGTCGATAAGTGTTCGTCCCATTGCCAAAAATGGCCTTCCCAAATAATAGGTACTTCCTTATCAGCTTCGCAATCTAGGATGATAAAATCAACAGGAAACACCAACATATCAACTTGAACAAGAATATCTTTGATTTGTCCCTCCTATTGTGCTAAAGATCTATCCGCTAATTACAATGTCACCGCAGTGGGCTTCATTGATCCGATTCCTAGTTTCCTGAAAGTAGACAAAGGCATTAAGTTAATGCTAGCTCCTAAATCACATAATGCTTTACCTAAGTTATGATCTCCAATGGAGCATGGAATTGTGAAACTATCAGGATCTTTCATCTTTGTTGGTAATTTGTTTGTGAGTACAGCGCTGCACCTCTCTATGAGCACAATCGTCTCGATGTCGGATAGTTTCTTTTTCTTTGATAATAGCTCCTTCATGTATTTCCCATAAATGGGTATCTGAACAAGAGCATCTATTAGAGGTAGATTAATATGCAATTGTTTCAAAGTAGAAACGAACTTATGGTATTCTTCATCATGGACTTTTCTTTGAAATGTTATGGAAATGGTAAAGGAATTGTTACAGTAGGGTAGTGTGGATGATTCTGCTGCTTAAATAGTGATGGTTGTGTCGACAGCTTATCTGGACAAACTGTAGGCAGAGATGGTACTACCGTTGGTTTTTCCACATTCTTTTGTGCTTGACTTTCTTCAATTACAACCTCTTCTTGCTGTTGTGAAGTAGATGCTTCGACATTGTCTTGACCAGAATTACTTATTTCTACTTTCTGTTTTCCACTTCTTAATGTGATTGCTTTGCAATGCTCCTTCCCTCATTGCGTTGAATCTTCAGTATCACTAGGTAGAGTACCTGGTGATCTATTGTTGAGATTAGAGGCCAACTGTCCAAGTTGTGCTTCCAATGCTCGTATTGAAGAAGAATTTCCTTGCACTATCGCTTCAGTTTGGGTAATATGCTCGTGCATCATTGCTTCAAGATCAGCCATAGGATCTACCTTAGATTGATTAAATTGCTGCTGTTGATGTTGATGATGTTGTCCTTGCATTTATGGTAAAACAGATGGTTGTGGTTGTAGTCGTAATTGTGGTTGCATTTGAATATGTGATTGCATTGGTTCAGTATGAGAATTTACTTGTGAATTCTGATTATAATTTTGCGATTGGTTATTGTTGTAACCTCCTTGCCTATAACTTCCTTGGTTCTTCCTTGGTTCCAAGAATTTCCATGTCGAAATGTGGATGTATTCTGATTTCCCCAATGTTGTTGCAAACGATTGTTATAGGAGTTACCAAACGAACCCCTTCTGATGTTATTGACATAATATGCATTTTTTGCACGCTGTGGGCAATCTTCATAGCTGTGATTATCGTCACAAATCTCGCATGAAAATATCAGCATATCTGTTTGCTGGGCCATTTGAATCAGAGTAGTGTGGTGCTTGTTCCATTCATGTTCTTAATGATGTTGGCCAAAGAAGATACCTGCACTGACAATGCAAAAATAACATCCAATTCAAGAACTCCAGGGTTAGTTTTCACCTGTGCAGAATGAGAAATCGGATATTGGTAATCATTTTGAGCTATCCTCTCCAGAATTCGAACCGCTTCATCATATGTGCAATCCAACAATGGACTGTTTGTAGATGTGTCGACAAGATTCCTTGTCTAAGCATTCATACCATTATAAAAAATTTCAATCTGAGTTTCTTGTTGAATCCCATTCATTGGGCAGCGTCGAAGCAATGCTTTATGGCACTCCCATGTTGTGTGTAAATTCCAATCATCGAGTTGATGATATGCAGTAATGACATTTAGCGACCTTGCATTCATTGTCGGCAGATTAAATCGTAAGATAAACTACGTTGCTAAAGCATTACATGATGTAATAGCTCCAGCCGGTAATCCTAAAAACCATGTTCGAGCTTTTCCCTTCAATGAATAAGAAAATAATTGCATTTTCAAAGCATCATCAGGGACACCATGTTGACTAAAGGATGTACAAATAAGTAAAAATGATTTCAAATGTTCCCATGCATCCTCATGTGGAAAACCTGAATACTGTCCATTAGAATTAAGCATTTGAAACATCACCGATTTCAATTCAAAGTTACCAGCCTGAATTGCTGGTCGCACAACCCTTGGTTGTAAATCATTGAGTAGAGGCACAACAAAATCTCTTATTGGCCTATTCTGTATTTGCTCTTCTTGTGGATGTGGTAGCGATAAATCTTGTGGTAGCACTGGATGATTGTTATCCTGTGGCAGCAATGGTGGTAGATTATTATTGTTGTTGTTACCAGTCATCTTCCTTTGTTCTTGTCTTCTCCTCCTAACTGTTCTCTCAAGCTCTGGATCAAAGCTTACAATGTCCTTAGGATTTCTCCTTGTGGACATATAAAACCTTCAAAATCAAAAAAGAACGATAAACAAATTAATCAAAAGTTAAAAATTAAGTAAGTAAAATTAATTGCAATAACAAAAATAAACATCGAACAAATGCGAAGTCCCCGGCAAAGGCGCCAAAACTTGATCGATGCTTTTACAATACACGATTGTGCAAGCGTACACACGTCGATGCAACTATAGTTGATAGACAGAGCTATCGGATATCGATCCCACGAGAAAATAGTTTTCGATGTTTTAATGTTAAAGAGATTAATAGAAGAAAAATCAGTATAATATAAATAGGGTTGTCAGCACAGTTATATCAGTTATGTACACTAAATTAATCATTACTGTCATTATATTAAAGTCAAATCTCATAGGTTAGATGTTAATGTACTGAAAATAAATCAAAAAGTGTTGAGTGTGAGTAATGGAAATTTAAATACAGGAAATATAAAAATGATCAAGTGTAAAGGGTGGAAATGGTTCACTTATTCCACAGGTTGCAACGCTTGATGCATCAACAAGGTAAAATGTAGATGAATTATCACAGCAATGAAGTCCTTTCGAGCTCTTATTCATAATAACTCCCTACTTAATCCTGACTCAGATACACTACTCACCTCTCGATGCGAGCAATGATGTGTATCCAAGAACAAGTAACTAGAGTCTGTCCCAGTCTCGAGCAGCTCTCGCCTAACCCACTTATTAATCTAACCTGTCATCGCATCTCTCGATGTCGATGTACTATAATTTCACTTTTGTGTTTAGAGCGATTAAATCCAAGAATAAGCGGACAAGTAATGTAAAATAAAAATCAAAATGATATAATATTAAAAGATACTCTCGTATTCATTTAACATCAACAAAATCCATCATCGTTTTAAAAGAAATAAAGAGTACAACGAAGCTTACTATCTCTAGACTACTAGGCCTACTCTTTACTTGTTCCTCTTGCTCGGCATCAAGCAACTTTCGTCAGAAGTAGTTGCAGACGTGGTTCATCAGCTCCTCGATTCCAGCTCAAATCTTTGATTCACGAAGAATTTTCAGAATTTAGTCCCCTTGTTCTTGATGATGTTTTTCCTTATTTTTTCGTCTACTTATAACCCGTAAATATTTGCAAATTTCATCCTTCATTCTCAGATTCAGATTTGGATTTTTCTACAGCTATCAAAGTTAGTTAGAGTACAGCTGTGCACTCACGCAGATTACATGTTTTCTTTAAAGATCTTCAAATTGTCACTGTACTATTAGACGCATTCTGATGTTGTAATTACAGTGACATCTGTGATATTCCTGCGCTGGTGCTTCTAGTGTAAACTCAGCTTAACTCTACTCATTTGAGGTTCAACTTCAATGCAATAACATCTCTGGTCGCAATTCCAAGCTAGTTTTGTGGCTGCATTCTGTCAATGTTGATCTTCTGAACTGAGTTCCTGTGCTAACAATCTTAATATGCAATATACCATCTGCTTGCATCGACATTAGGACAAAATATATAGAAATAATAAGAGTTTAAACTAACTAGCAATGTATTAGAAAATATAAAAACTAATTATAAAATGCTTATGATGCATGCTAAATAAGATACAAAAGAGACAATAAAAGCACTAAATTAGGGAGAAAATATATGTCACTTGTAATACCAATTGGTCTTTGCAACGCACCGACCACATTTCAAAGGTGCATGATGGCAATATTTTTGGATATGATCGAGGACTCTTTGGACGTATTTATTTAAGATTTTTCAGTTTATGAATATAATTTTGATCAATGCATTGACAACTTCGCTAAAGTTTTAAAGCAATGTAAAGACACAAATTTTGTGCTGAATTGGGAGAAATGTCACTTCATGGAAACTGAAGGCATTGTCTTAGGTCATCTCATTTCCAGTCAGGGCAATGAAGTGGATAGAGCTAATTGAAAAACTGCCTCCATCGACAAATGTGAAGGGTATCCGGAGTTTTCTTGGACACGCAGGTTTTTATCACCGATTTATTCAAGATTTTTTCAAAATTACGAAACCCCTCTACTCAGTATTACAGCAAAATAAAAAATTCCTTTTTGATGATGCATGTTTGGATGCATTTATGCAAATAAAGAAGTAGCTCGTGAAGGCACACATTATCGTTGCACCAGATTGGTTGTAACCATTTCAAGTGATGTGTGATGCAAGCGACTTTGCAGTGGGTGTAGTCTTAGGACAATGAAAGAAACAAATATTGCACGCTATATATTACGCCAACCAAGCTCTTACAGAGGCACAAATCAATTACACAACCATAAAAAAAGAATTGTTGGCTGTAGTCTTTGCTTTCGACAAATTTAGTTCATATCTTGTCGGCGTAAAGGTTATTGTATTTACTAGCCATTCAGTGTTGAGATATCTTTTTGTAAAGAATTATGCTAAACCACGGTTGATATGATGGATCTTATTATTGCAAGAGTTTGATAGAGAGATCAAAGATTGAAAGGGGTCAGAGAACCAAGTGGCAGATCACTTGTCTCGTCTGGAAGTTGGTAGTGAAAATGGAAATACACTTCAACTTGTCGATGCATTTCCTGATGAGAAGTTGTTTGCTATCAACGCAACCCTTTGGTATGCGGATGTGGTTAATTACCTAGTATGTGGGAAGTTACCTTTGGGTGTCACAGGCCACAAGAAAGAAAGATTTCTTCAAGATATAGAGAAATATTATTGGAACGAGGCCTACTTATTCAAAGTATGCAATGACAATATCATTAGGCGTTGTGTTTTGGAGGAAAAGATGCTTTCAATCCTGAAGCATTGTCACGATGCTCCTTATGGTGGTCATTTTGGTGGTAAGAGAACTACTGCAAAGGTTCTCCAATCAAGATTCTATTAACCTTCATTATTTAAGGATGCCCATAACTTTGTGCATCAATCTGATCGATTTCAATGTACTGGTTCGATATCTCGATGCAATGAGATGTAAAAACAACCAATCATGGAAGTTGAACTCTTCGACGTTTGGGGTATGGACTTCATGGGACCATTTCCAAGTTCATTTGGAAATGTCTATATTCTAGTTACTATTGACTATGTATCGAAGTGGGTGGAAGCCATTGTAGTCCCAAAAGATGATGCAAGGATAGTGCTGAAGTTTTTCCACAAGCATATACTCACTCATTTTGGCACACCTAAAGTGTTGATCAACGACCAAGGCACTGACTTCCTTTGCAACCAGGTTGCAGCCGCACTGAAGTGGTATGGAGTTAATCATAGAATGGTAACAACTTACCATCCACAAACCAATGGACAAGCTGAAGTATCCAATCGGCAAATCAAGAATATTTTTGAGAAGGTGGTGAACCTATCAAGAAAATATTGGTCTTCTAGACTTGATGATGTGTTGTGGGCATTAAGGACAGCGTACAAAACCCCACTTGGGATGTTGTAGTATCAGCTTGTCTTTAGAAAAATATGTCACTTGCCTATTGAATTGGAACATAAAGCAATGTGGGTAATTAAGCAAGTGAACATGGATTTTGAGGCTGTTGGGAAGAAGAGGTTGTTAGACATCACTGAACTTGAGGAAATTTGGCGAAATGCCTATGAAAGTGTGACAATATACAAGGAAAAGACCAAGTGATGGCACGATAAAATCATTTTGCAGCGACAATTTATTGCATGTCAACAGGTGCTATTATTCAATTCTCGACTGAAATTGCACCTAGGTAAATTGCGCTCACGTTGGTCTGAACCATTTCAGGATGTCGAAGCATTTCCTCATTGTGCAATCACAATTAAATATATTCATGATGGAAACCAATTTAAAGTGAATGGATGGCTGAAGCATTATTTTGGCCATGATGATCACAAACAGGAAGAGACCATTAAATTGGTCAAATTTTTCTAACTTCTCTTTATATTTTTATCATGTAATTTTAGTTTCTTTTGTTTTTGCTTCAGTTTATTTTACTTAGTATTTTTGCAGGATTAAGTCATCTCTTTTGTCGACGCATGCAGATATCCTTGTTGATGCATCTCGTCTGCTTGCTGACTCATCATTAAATCAAAGTATATCAGGAAACAAATCATGCCATTTCATCCACCACCACCCAACCGTTGGATCATTTTGAATGGATGCAATTCTATTGGATGCATTTATTCTTGCAAACTTTCTATCCTTTCTCTAATACAAAAAAAATCACGCCTTTACACTTACCCTTTTTCATTCCTTATAAACAAACCTCTTTGTGTTGACTGTGCTATTCAAAGATGCCATTTTTATTCCTAAACTTTCTTCAAGCTTGCATCTTTTTACCTTACAACCATCTCTGCTTACTAAAAAATAACCAAAACTCATAGAGCAAAGAAGCCAACTAAATCTACTAAAGAGCCCTCCTCTTCTGCAACAGTCGTTCAAGAAACAAAGCACCCTATATCCAAAGAGCCCATGAGTTTCCTCACAAAAGCGACTAAGGACCATTTCCAGGAGAATATGATGAAAAGGAACTACCACCCAGAGCAAGGTTTCCTTTTGTCGAGACAACAAGAACTGGGGAAGCAAATACACAAAACCATCACGAAGCTGAGATGGGAAATTTTTTGCCAACACCCTGGAAGCTACTCATCGTCCATGGTACGTGAGTTTTATGCCAATCTTACTAACCATGAGTCAAATGTTTTTTTTATCCGTGAAGGTTTAATACCCTACGGTGCCGCACATATCAACGCAATCGACAACACCACTATAAACAGAGATGAACATGTGGAGTTTATTGAGGAACTCATTGATGAAGGGGCTGATATTTTAGTGAAAGATCTCTACATTGAAGGAGCCATTTGGACGGGCTCAAATCCAAATAACTACACAATGCATAGACGATTTTTGACATTGCAGAGCAAGGTTTGGTTTCACTTTGTGAACTGTCGATTGATGCCTTCAACACACAGCATAACTATGACCCCTAATCGAATGTGTCTGATACATTCGATCATTAAGGGGAGGAAAATAGATGTCGGTGCAATTTTGCACGAAGAGATTATTGATTGTGTTGCTAGAAAAACTAGCATATCGGTGTTCCCATCCCTGCTAATGCAGTTGTGCCAGCAAAGGGGAGTTATGCCTCATGATGGAGAAGAGATTTTGGAAAATAAGGGCCCGATAAGTGAAGCTTTAATCGAGCGAATAACTAATCGACCTGTAACGTCACAGCAGTTTTGTAAACGGACACACGTCGAAGCAAGTATAGTTGATAGAATAATTCTATTGGATATCGATCCCACAGGGAATGGGTTCTTGATGTCTGTATGTCGAGACAATTAAAACTAATATTAGAGATAATGTGAGTAAAAATGTCAGCACAATTAATCTGATCTACACACTAAGATAGTTAAAATTGTCAATGTAATTATAAAAGTTAAATGTCAGAGCAACTGAAAGTAAATCAAATTGCTGTTGAAGTCTTGAGAATTTAAATGCAGAAACATAAAAGTGTGATCAAGTGCAAAGGGTTAGAGTGGATCACTGATATCAATAAGTAGCAATGCTGGATGCGTCGAAAAGATATTGAATAAAGGAATTATCACAGCAATAATGCTTCAATGAAATCTTACCAATAACAACTCTCAGTTTAATCGAGACTCAAGTACCTACAATTACCCCATCTCTCGATGTTGGCAACTCTGTGCACTTAAGAACAAGTGATAGAATCTCTTCTAATCCTAAGTAGTTGTCGCTGACTTGCTTGTTAATCTACCTTGTCACCGCGTCTCTATATAGGTAGATTGCAATTCCACTCTTGTGTTTAAAGCAATTAAATCCAAGAATAAATAGATCAGAAGGATTAAGTAAGAATCAAAGTAATCTAACATTGAAAGATATTCTCATATTCATTCAATTGTCAAGAGTAATTCATCAGCATAAAAGAGGGGTTAACAAATACATCGAAGCTTACTATCTTTAGACTACTAGGACTAATCCTTAACCTCTCATCTTGCATTGCATAGTGCACTCAACACTCCTCGTCAGAAGTGGTTGCTCCTTCGATCAATCAGGTCACCGTTCTCCAGCTTAAATCTCTAAGAACACAAAGTATTTGCAGAATTTAATTCTTCTCCCTCTCCATATCTTTCTTCATCTTTTCTCCTCTATTTATAGGCTTCAAGAATGGTAGACCTTATCTCTTCTCTTCTTAGATCCAGATCCAATTTCAGCTGTAAAAGTTTGTTACAATCCAGCTATGCACTCACGAAGATCTGGTGTGAACTTCATGGATCTACACATCATTAGGCGCAATCTAAAACCTTCAATTGTGGCGACAACATGCTTTTTCCTTACGTTGGTGCTTCCAAATATGATTTCAGCTTGAATTCACTTATTCAAAGTAAATATTCCTATGCGTAACATCGCTAGTCGCAATTTCAAGCTAAATTTGTGGCTGCATTTTTGAATTCTTTTAGCTTTGGCCTTCTGAGATGGATCCTTACGCTAAAAATTTTAAGATGCAATATATATGCTGCATGTGATGACATTACTGCAAAAAAGAGATAAAATAACAAGAATTTAAACCAAGCATAAATGAGTTAGAAAACATAAATACTAAGTATGAAATGCCTAACATGCATGCTAAATATGGTACAAAAGAGACAAATAATACACAAATTTAGGGAGAAAATAGGTGTCATTTCTAATGCTATCACACCCCCAAACTTGAGTGTTTACTTTTCCTCAAGTAAACAAAAATCAACAAAATCATAGACAAACATGTCACCGTAATTATTATTCTCACAACATAAATTTTCTGGGATCCTAAGGTACAAATTGCATTCACATGATAGAATAATGCGCTGACAATTTAGAGGCATGAACAATTAAAACTGCAACATCATTCATGTTAGTAACATGCTTTGAATCTTACCCTTTCTTAAACCAATACAACATTTATAGCAATATTTCTTTTTGTTCTTCTCTTTTCTTTTCTTGTTCTCATTCAACATTTTTTATATGTGACTGAGAGATGTCATTGCATTACTCTACCTTGGTTCCTGGGCAGTAACGATGGGGTGCAACAAACACTCAGGAGGTATGTAATTACGCCGACACACACTCTTGCAGTGACAGCCTTTGGCTAGATGATATTTCTAACATATTCAGCGGAGTGTTCTCCCTTGATAAGTCACAATGCACTCACATTGGAGTTTTTTTTTATTAATACAATGTCGCTGCAATTGGCAAGTTAGTGCAAGATTCAAAGATTGCTACTATCCATTCATTACTAAAGCAATTCAATTATTCATTAAAAAATAAAAGAGCTCAATATTCATTCACATTCATCCAATTCATATGTCAGCATCCCAATCAATTCAAGATTTATGCATCAAATAAAAAATTGTGGTCTCATTTTTGTTAAAATTCTGCATATTTTCATTAACTAAAGAAACAAGTAAAATTCAAATATGTGGGTGCAATCGCATTTCCATTTCACACAATATCCCCTCAAACTTAATGTTTGCATTGTCCCCAATGCACTGACAATATTATACAAATAAGAATGGAAATGCAACTACAATGCAGCTAAACTAATATGAAAAATGCGATGACAAATAACAATGCAATAACAATGAAATGCATGCAACTACCTACAAAAAAGTAAACTAACTCATTTATTCAGTAGTTGATGTCATGGCTGCTTTGGTTTTCTTTTTCTTATTCATTGGGCGCTCTCCTTCCTCCTTCCTCCTTGTGTTTCTTCTTTTTGTCCTTGTGCTTCCTCTTTTTATCTTTCGAACCAATCGGAGCAGTGAATTGTTCCTCCACAGCTGGTCGGGTGGCGGCCTCATCGACAGTTACATCTGATAGGTGGATCTCAGCTAGCGGTGCCACATAGGGCACAATGGCGAGAGGATTGAAGTCCTCTACACATCTGGTAACTGCCTCAGCCAGACTCGTATCAAGTGGAGCCATGTCGTCATTAAATGCCCCCATACTTACGGGTGCTTCAAAAATATCCTCAATGATATCCATCGGGGCATCGTCTTGCTTTTCCTCATACTCCTCTGTAGGGTCCTTCTTCTCAAGTTCATCCTCTCTTTCTTTCTCCTTCTCTTGTCCTTCTTCTTATTCTACTTCTTCTTCCCCAGGCTGTTCCTACTTAGTGGGATCTTTGTCGGTGCCTTCCTCTGCGTCCCCACCCATGGATACAATCGGGGTATGCACCTCCTCAACCATAGCTGCCCGTTCTACCATATTAGCCTCAAGGTTGTTCGAAAATTCTTCTTCGAACAAGCTGGCTATAGTTCTGTAGCAATCCTCCATATCATTAGAATGCCCCTCGTGCTCCTCATCATCTAAAATGTGGATTCTCATTGGAGAGGAGACATGTTGAGGCCTACAATCAAGAGTAGGCTATTCGAAAGATGAGGGAGCTTCCCTAAAAATGGGTGGAAAGACAAAGAACTCAGGCAAGGGATTTGGGCTCATCCTTCTTAATGCGTCAGCAATAAACTTGTTCCACACTCTTATGTACGAATAAAATAAATTTTATCTATAGTCTATCTCTTCTAATGTGCTGATAATACGAATTTGGTGCAAATCGATGCGATCAATGTTTACTTCCATCGTAGCCAATTTTTTCCTCAATTGAGGGTCTGTGGGCACATTGTCTGAATGCTTTTCCTTCTTCTTTCCCTTCCCTTTTTCCTGCTTCTTTGGTGCTTCTTTTACCAATGGAGTTTCTTGGCTTCTCGTCATTCTCTCTACTGAGATATTGTTAATGGGGACTTTGTTTTCTAGCACCTCCTCATCATCTCTGGGTATAATACCCCTTTGTTTGCCTAGCAGCATGATTAAGGAAGGAAACGATAATATACCTATCTATTTATATACTGCTTCAGTAATCTGGTCGTGAAGGAATGCATCGACATTGATGTGACGACCCTTTAAGATTGAATGCAAAATGCACATGCGATCTAGTGTCGCTGTTGTGCTATGTGTAGAAGGTAGGATACGGCTATTAATAAAGTGGAACCACACCTTACTGTAGGTTGTCAAATATTGACGGTGCATGGTAAAGTTATGCGAACTAGTACCCGTCCAAATGGTACCATCAACACAAAGATCTTTCAGTATCTGGTCAATACCTTCATTAGTCAGTTCTTCCAAAAACACAGTGTGGGTGTCTTCTTTTTCAGCAAACCGAAATAGAGTGTTGATGTGGGCAGCACTCTATTGTTCTAAGCCCTCCCGTATAAAGATGAATTCCTACTCAGTGTTAACATGGTTGGCATAAATTTCCCTTACCATTGTAGGGGAATATCCTGCTAGGTGCTCGCAGAAGAATTCCCAGCCCAACCGACTAATTGTTTGTGCGATTTGCTTTCCCAAAGTTTGGTGTGGGGACAACTGTAGACCCTGCTCTAGGTGGTAGTTTCATTTTAGCATCACATCATGGTAGTGATCCTTGGTCGCTTTAGACAAAAATAAGACGGCTCTTTTGGTGGAGGTTGGTCAGTAGACCAAACTATGGTGGCAAAAGTTTCAGGGGTTTTAGAAGGAGTTTTCGCACCTCTTATTCTAGCCATAATAACTTAGTAAAGAGGTTAAAAAACTTGCAAAGAAAGAAATAAACTCGTGACAGTAAGACTGAAAATAATAAAGAAGAAGAGTTGTAGCAATAATGGCGATTGTGAGTGGAAAAGGAAATCAGCAGAGAAGGGTTTTATAACCTTTTAATGGCAAGAGTCATGATTATTACAAGGAACGTGCGAAACGCTATGTCTATAGCCAATAAATGTCAGGTTGCAGATCGTACCCTTTTGTTTGATCGAACAGTTGGAAAGAGAGGGAAACCAATCGGCACGATTCTTGCTGAAAAAGCTTTGCTGAGTCATCATAGAATGCACCAACAAGTTGTGCTTGTGATGCATCGACAAAAAAATGATTTTTTATTCCTGCATAAAATTGAAAAGGAACAAGTAAACGTGAAAAGATAAAAGAGAATGTAAAATGCATTGACATTATTTAAATGTAACCAGATCGATGGTCTCGTTTGGTTCTTTGACTTCTGGGCTCACATAATTCTTCAGACATTGGCCGTTCACCTTGAACTGTTGCCCATCTTTCAGATTCTCAATTGTCCCTGCACCGTTCTGGAATGCTTCGACAACCTGAAAAGGGCCTGACCATCTTGAATGCAATTTACCTGGATGTAGTTTTAAACGTGAATTAAAAAAAGTACTAACTGACCAGGGCTAAATTGTCAACGTAAGATGATATTATCGTGTCATCTCTTGGTCTTTTCTTTGTATATTGCGGCATTCTCATAGGCATTACGGTGAATTTCTTCCAGTTTAGCAATGTCCAACAATCTTTTCCTTCCAGCAGCATCATAATCCATATTTACTTGCTTGATTGCCCACATGGCTTTGTGCTCAAGCTCAACTGGCAGGTGACATGACTTACCAAACACAAGTTGATACGGTGACATTTGCAATGGGGTTTTATAAGTGGTGTGAAACACCCACAATGCGTCATATAGTAGCAAAGACCAATCCTTCCTAGATGGGTTAACCACCTTCTCAAGGATGCTCTTGATTTACCGATTGGAAACCTTCGTTTGGCCATTTTTTTGTGGATGGTATGTTATGGCCATACAATGCTTCACACCATATCTTTTCAATGCTATTACAACTTGATTGTTGTGAAAATGAGTACTTTGATCACTTATTAGTGCCCTAGGTGTTCCAAATCTCGTAAGGATGTAAGTGTGGAAGAACTTCAATACCATTCAAGCATCATCTTTTGGCATCGCGATTGCTTCGATCTAGTTCGAGACATAGTCAACAGCAACTAAAATGTACACATTCCTAAAAGAGTTAGGGAATAGACCCATGAAGTCTATACCCTAAACATCGAATAGCTTCACCTCCATAGTAAGTTGTTGGAGCATCTCATTGTGTCGAGATATTAATCTAGTGCGTTGACATCGATCACATTTTTGTGCAAAGTATGGGTGTCTCAAAATAATGTGGGCTAATAGAATCCTGACTGTAGGACCTTTACATCAGTCCTCACACCGCCAAAATGGCCTCCACAAGGAGCATCATGGTAATGTCTCAAGATAGAAGTCATTTCTTCCTTAGGAACATAACGATGAATAATGTTGTCGGCACATACCTTGAATAGGTATGACTCATTCTAATGGTACTTCGAAGCGTCGCACAAAAATTTGACTTTCTTATGACCAACAACACTCAAGGGTAGCTTCCCACACACAAGAAACTTGACAACATTAGCATACCAGGGTGATGCGTCGACAAAGAATAACTGCTCGTCTGGAAATACATCGATAATTTGAATTTTATTCCCATTTTCACTTCCAACTTCAAGTCGAGACAAGTGGTCAGCTACTTGATTTTCATATCCCTTTTATCCTTGATTTCAACATCAAACTCTTGAAGTAACAGGATCCATCTAATCAACCTCAGTTTGGCATCTTTCTTCGCTAAAAGGTACTTCAACACAGAATGGTCTATGTACATTGTAATTTTTGCATCGACAAGGTATGAATGAAACTTGTTGAATGCAAAAACTACTGCTAACAATTCCTTCTTAGAGTTGTATAATTGACCTGCGCTTTAGTCAAAGTTTTACTAGTATAATAAATGGAATAAAATACCTTTTCTTTGCGTTGACCTAGTATAGCTTCTAAAGCAAAGTCACTTACGTCACACATTAATTCAAACGGTTGCATCCAGTCTGGTGCGACAACAATCGGAGCTTGTACCAACTCCTTCTTTATCTTGATGAATGCATCCAGACAGGTGTCATCAAACACAAACTTTTTATTTTGCTCTAGCAATGAGCATAACGGTTTAGTAATCTTGGAAAAATCATGGATAAATCTCCTGTAGAAACCAGCTTGTCCATGAAAGCTTCTTATCAGTTACCATGAAGTGGCCGAGTACAATGAGCATAACTTTTTATCTACCTCAATTCTCTAACATGATATGTGATGGTCGAGTACAATGTCATCAGTTACCATGAAGTGGCATTTCTTCTAATTTAGAACTAGATTTGTTTCCTTGCATCTCTTCAGAACTTTCACCAGGTTGTCAGCGCATTGGTCAAAAATTTGCCCACAAACTGAGAAATCATCCATGAATACCTCTAAAGAATCCTCGATCATGTTTGAGAAGATAGCCATCATACACCTCTAAAATGTGGCTGGTGCATTGCACAATCCAAATGGCATACGTTGAAAGGAAAAGGTCCCAAATGGGCATGTAAACGTGGTCTTTTCTTGATCTTTTGGCGCAATGGCAATTTGGCTGTATCCAGAGCAGCCATCTAGGAAACAAGAATAGGCTTTACTAGCTAGCCTATCTAGTATCTGGTCAATGAAATGTAGTAGGAAGTGGTCCTTCTTTGTGGTCGCATTCAGTCGATGATAATCCATGCATACTCGCCAGTCAGTCGCAATGTGAGTAGGGATCAAATCGTTCTTGTCATTGCTCACAGCTGTGAAGCCACTTTCTTGGGCACACATTGGATAGAGCTCACCCAATTGCTATCAGAAATGGGGTAGAAGATGCCCGCATCTAGCCACTTGATAATCTCCTTCTTCACTACTTCTTTCATCTTCTCATTGAGTCATCGCTGTTGCTCAATGGATTACTTCCCTTCATCTTCTAGCCTGATCTTGTGCATGCAAAAAGAGGGACTGATGCCTCTGATATCTGCAATGCTCCAGGCGATGGCTTTTTTGTGCTCGTTTAAAATCGCGATTAGCTTTTCTTCTTGAATTGCATCGAGAGCTGCGCTAACAATAACAGGTAACGTTTCATTGTCACCCAGAAAGACATTTTAAATGCGTCAGTAATGGCTTCAACTCTCAGGTAGGGGCTTGTTCAACCGATGGTTTAAACATAGGGATCGTCTTATTAGACAAATCCAAAGATTCCAATTGTCAATTCTATCTCAACTCACAACTATTAACCTCAGCATTGTAGTCACATTCGCTAAGACTTCATCAATACATGTCACTGCATCTTCATCTAGGACAGCTGAACTCCATTCATTAAATTCTTCCACAATTAACTCATCCAGCACGTCAATGTGGTGACACTGCTCTTTACTCTTGGATGAAGGTGCCTCAAACACACTGAAGGTTACATGCTCGTCGTCATGACACATGACGAGTTCACCCTTAAAAACGTTAATAAGAGTGCATCCGATTGCCAAAAATGGTCGCCTCAAAATGATGGGCACTTCGTTATCTACCTCGCAGTCAAGGATCATGAAATTAGCAGGGAACACGAGCTTATCAACTTGTACAAGGATATCTTCGATTTGGCCTTCAAATTGTGCTAGATATCTGTCCGCAAGTTGCAATGTCACCACAGTGGGCTTCATTGATCCTATTCCTAGCTTCCTAAATGTGGACAAAGGCATAAGATTAATATTAGCTCCCAAATCACATAAAGCTTTACCTAGATAATGATTTCCAATGGAGTAAGGGATTGTGAAGCTGCTAGGGTCTTTCATTTTTTGTGGCAACTTGTTTGTAAGCACAGTGTTGTACCCCTCTGTGAGCGTAATCGTCTCGATTTCGGACAATTTCTTCTTATTTGAAAATAGCTCCTTCATAAATTTCCCATAACTGAGGATCTGCACAAGAGCACCTACAAGAGGTATGTTAATATGTAATTATTTCAAAGTAGAAACAAACTTTTGATAGTCCTTATCATGATCTTTCTCTTTAAATATTTGCAAAAATGGAAAAGGTATATTGTCAGTAGGTTGTTGTGGGATAACCGGTTGCATCGACGCAGGAAATTGCGTAGACATCTTTGTTGGGCAAATAGTAGGCACAGATGTCACTACCAGCGGCTCCTCCTCACTTAATTCTTCTAAGTTTCCTTCAGCTGCAACTTCTCCTTGTTGCGTTGGTTCGGATGCCTAGACATGGTCTTGGTTAGAGTGTTTACTTGGCTCGATAGTTTGCTTCCCACTTCACAGCGTGATAGCCTTACAATGCTCCTTCCCCCTTTGCGTTGGGTTCTCAGTGTCACTAGGTAGAGTACCTGGTAATTTTGAACTCAGATTAGAAGCCAATTGTCTTAGCTGGGCTTCCAATGCTAGAATAGAAGAAGAATTGCCTTGCACTATTGCTTCACTTCTTGTGATATGCTATCGCATCAGTGCTTCAAGAGCAGCCATAGGATTTGACCTTTGTTGAGAAAAATGCTATTGTTACTGATGTTGTCCTTGCATATGTGGAATTGTATTCTATTGTGGCTGCAATCGCGTTTGTGGTTGCATTTGGCTATGTGCCTGTAATTGATCAGGGTGTGTATGTACCTACGAATTTTGATTAAAATTTTGCTGTTGATTGTTGTGGTAACTCCCTTGTCTATAACTCCCTTGGTTTGAGGAATTTCCATATCTATATTTGGAAGCATTTTGATTTCCCCGAGGTTGTTGAGCTTTATTGTTGTATGAATTACCATAGGAACCTCCTTTGATGTTATTAACGTAAAATGTATTTTCAGCATGTTGTGGACAATCCTCGTAACTATGATTGTTGCCGCAAATCTCACAAGAAAATGTTGGCACATCCATCTGTTGGGCCACTTGGATAGAAGCAACGTCACTTATCCTCTTCATATTTTTATAATATTGGCCAAAGAGGATACCTGCACACTCAAAGCAGAAATAGCATCTAATTCAAGAACACCAGGGTTAGTTTTTACCTGAGCAGAATGAGAGATTGGATATTGATAATCATTCTGTGCAATTCTCTTTAGAATTTGTATAGCTTCATTGTAGGTGCAATCCAATAGAGGACCGTTGGCAGATACGTCGACAAGATTTCTTGTCTGAGCATTCAATCCATTATAAAAGATCTCTATCTGAGTCTCTTGTTGAATTCCATGCATTGGATAGCGTCTGAGTAGAGTTTTGTAACACTTCCATGTTGTGTGTAAGTTCTCATCATCAAGCTGATGATATGCTGTAATGTCATTTCGCAACCTTACATTCATTGTCGGCAGATTAAAACGCAAAACAAACTGTGTTGCCAATGTATTCCAAAATGTAATGGATCTAGCCGGTAATCCCAAGAACTATGTTCTTGCTTTACCCTGTAATGAATAAGGAAATAGTTGCATTTTCAAGGCATCATCAAGGACACCATGTTGACTAAAGGATGCACAAATAAGCAAAAATGATTTTAAATGTTCTCGTGTGTCTTTGTGAGGCAAACCAGAATATTGCCCATTTAAATTAAGTATCTGAAACATCATCGATTTGAGCTCAAAATTTCCATCTTGTATAGCTGGTCTCACTACCCCTGGTTGTAAATCATCAAGTATAGGAACAATAAAATCTAGGATTGTCTTATTTTGCACTTGTTTTTCTTGTGGAGGCAGTGGTATTATATTTACGAGTTATGGCTGCACCGGAGGAATAACATTTTGTGGTAGCAATGGTGGTGGGTTGTTATTATTGTTGTTGCCAGCCATTTTCTTTTGCTCTTGTTTTCTCCTTCTAAGCGTTCTCTTGAGTTCTGGATCAAAGCTCGCAATATCCTTAGGATTTCTCCTAGTGAACATACAACACCTAAAAAAATTCTGAAAGAAATTAACAAAAAGAAAGTAAACAAGTTAGTAAAAGTTAGAAGTTAAGTAAGACGAATTAATTGTAACTACAAACATAGACATCAAACAAACACCATTCCCCGGCAACGACGCCAAAACTTGATCGGCCTGTAACGTTACAACAGTTGTGCAAGCAGACACACGTCGAACCAAGTATAGTTGATAGAATAATTCTATCAGATATCGATCCCACAGGGAATGGGTTCTTGATGTCTATATGTCGAGACAATTAATACTAAGATTAGAGATAATGTGAGTAAAAATGTCAGCGCAATTAAATCTGATCTACACACTAGGATAGTTAAAATTGTCAATCTAATTATAAAAGTTTTATGCAGAGCAATTGAAAGTAAATCAAATTGTTGTTGAAGTTTTGAGAATTTAAATGCAGAAACATAAAAGTGTAATCAAGGTCAAAGGGCTAGGGTGGATCACTGATATCACTAAGTAGCAATGCTGGATAAGGCGAAAAGGTATTGAATAGACGAATTGTTGTAGTAATAATGCTCCAATGAAATCTTACGAATAACAGCTCTCTGTTTAATCGAGACTCAAGTACCCACAATTACCCCATCTCTCGATATTGGTAACTCTGTGCACTTAAAAACAAGTGATAGAATCTCTTCTAATCCCAAATAGCTCTTGCTGACTTGCTTGTTAATTTAACTTGTCACCACATCTCTCGATGTCGATAGACTGCAATTCTACTCTCGTGTTTAAAGTAATTAAATCTAAGAATAAACAGATGAGAAGGATTAAGTAAGAATCAAAGTAATCTAACATTCAAAGATATTCTCATATTCATTCAATTGTTAAGAGTAATTCATTAGCATAAAAGAGGGGTTAATAAATACATCGAAGTTTACTATATCTAGACTACTAGGACTATTTCTTAATCGCTCCTCTTGCGTTGCATCGAGCACTCAACACTCCTTGTTAGAAGTGGTTGCTCATTCAATCAATCAACTCACCGTTCTCTAGCTTAAATCTCCAAGAACACAAAGTATTTGTAAAATTTAATTCCTCTACCTCTTCATATCTTTCTTCATCTTTTCTCCTCTATTTATAGGCTTCAAGAATGGTAGACCTTCTCTCTTCTCAGATCCAGATCCAATTGCAGCTGTAAAAGTTTGTTACAATCCAGCTGTACACTCACGCAGATCTAGTGTAAACTTCATGGATTTACAGGTTGTCGCGACATCGCTAGGCGCAATCTAAAACCTTCGATTGTGGTGACAACGTGCTTTTCCCATACGCTTGTGCTTCCAAATATGATTTCAGCTTGAATTCACTTATTCAAAGTAAAGATTCTTCTGTGGCGACATCGCTAGTCGTAATTTCAAGTTGAATTTGTGGCTGCATTTTTGGATTCTTTTTAGCTTTGGTCTTTTGAGATGGATCCTTACGTTGACAATTTTAAGACGCAATATATATGCTACATGTGACGACATTAGTGCACAAAAAGAGATAAAATAACAAGAATTTAAACCAAGCATAAATGAGTTAGAAAACATAAATACTAAGTATGAAATGCCTAACATGCATGCTAAATATGGTACAAAAGAGACAAATAATACACAAATTTAGGGAGAAAATAGGTGCCATTTCTAATGCTATCAATGACTCGTGGGAAAGATACTCTCACAATGAAGGGGGCAAATACAAGAAAACGAAAGGGAAAAGTAAAAGTAGAGGAATAGGGAACCAATGTGACTGTAGATCCATCCCCGTGGCGTAAAGTAAAGGAAGTCAAGAAGATCATAGATTCTATAAACGTCAAGCAAATCAAGCTTGTCGCCACTGTGGAAGATATGGAGAGGTCCTAGAATCTATTCTATGCCTACACCAGGGCTTGAAATAGTGCAATCTTCTCTAAGATTATCAAAGAATATGAGCCTTCAACTGAGGAGGCTAACTCAAAGGATAAGGACCAATTTGTGGCTTCCCCTCAAATGGTGAACATTTCTGATGATGAAAAGGAGGTAGAATTAAGGAAGGTGGAGGAATGTTTGAGGATGAATTTACTGTTAGTCCGGACGCCAATGTTACTGAAGAAGAGACTCCTGCTGATGGGAGGAAATGCAAGTGGAAAAAGAGGAAGAAACAGAGGAAGGAAAATTCAGCTGAGAATTTGTCCCTACCCCGCAGTTGTGGGTGCAACAACTAAAGATTTGGCGTCAACTGGAGTGAGTCAGGTGGAGGTTGTGACTGCAATTAATGAGGATCACAATCCTTTAGCTATCGTGGTCTACACTGGACCACTCGAAGTGATCCATCCAACAGAAGTCATGGTATATGATGTCGGGGCACAGCCAGATATTATGAAACAATCCGAGGATTAAGCAAAGCCAAAAGAAAGAAAAAGAAGCGCGCCAAGGATAAGAAGTGCTAAAAGGAAGAGAGGAAGTACAAGAAGAAAAAGTAGCATGCAGCCACATCAACGGCTGTAGACAATTGAGTTAGTTTTATTTCAGTTCTTAGTTTTAGTTTTCATGCATACTATGTAGTTGTTAGTAAGTATTGTCATCACATTTCCATTGTCATTACATTTTAATTGTCACTGTATTTGCATTGTCATTGCATTTCCATTTGTCATTATAATTTAATGTTAGTGCATTTGGGACAATGCAGACTTTAAGTTTAAGGGAATGTATATGGGGTTTGGAAATGCAATTGTACCCACATTTCAAAAAAAAAATTCATTTTGAGTTTAATGAAGCATGCAAGGTTATTGCAAATTTGTTTGAATTTTTTTCATTTGATACTTAATTCTTGAATCATGTGAGCTGACAATGAATGAGTTGGATGAATTTGATTGAATGTTGTATCTTCATTTATTTGATGAATGATTTAGATTGCATTAGTAATGGATGAATAGTATCAGTCTTTGAATCTTGAATGAATTTACCATTTACAGCTACTTGTATATATATTTATAGTTATAAACAAAAGACACTCCAATATAGGTGTACAGTGAATTATTCAAAGGGGAACACTCCAATGCAAATTTTAGAAAAAGTAATATAGCCAAAGGCTATCACTACAAGAGTGTGTGTCAGCGCAATGACATACTCCCTGGGGATTTGGTGCACCCCATCGTTACTTCTTAGGAACAAGAGTATAGTAATGCATCGACATCCCTCAGTCACATATATAAAAAAAGAGAAAAGAAAAGAAAAAGATAGATTTATCTATATTATTGTAAAATAAAAGTTGTTTTGGTAGAAAGAATTTAGGATTTAAAGCTAGTTGCTAGCATTGATGAAGTTGCAATTTTAATTATTCATGTTTATGAATTATCGGTGCAATATTTTGTCATTTGAATGTGATTCATTCATTGGGATTTTAGATAATTCAAGTTGCTAGAATGATTATTGCCTTGATAAATTTTTGGTATAACCTTGCTAGTTTCTGTTTTACTTGACGACAAGTAAAAACTCAAGTTTGGGGGTGTGATAGTACTAGAAAGAAGCATGGATTTATCCTTACATATTGTTTAAGTTGTTCCCATTTGGTCATCCTTAGCATACATTTTTAGCATTTTTTATTTAGTTATTGCATTTTCTAACTTAATGCAACTCAGCCTAATTGTCTTTGAATTTATAATATTTTTAATGCTAATGTTGCTACATTAGTCTGTTTAGCAGTGCACCCAGAATTGCGCTGCAGAAACTTGTTCAGAATTATCGCTGCATGAATATGTTCAGAGTTGTCGCTGCATAAGCAGGTCCAGAATTGCACCCAGAACTGTCGCTACATTTGACAGTTGTCTGGTTAACATACAAGAAATGCGTGAGTTGTACAGCTAGTGTAACTAACTAGTACGACCAGAGATTGTTAGATTTGGAGGGAAGGACACCTGTACTATTCACCTTTCTCAAGGGTGACCTGATGTGAAGGAGGAGGCAGACTTTCTCCTGACAAGGAGCTCCTAAGTGTGACACAAGAGGAGAGTAAGGGAGCAAGTCGAGTAGCCTAGGAATAGTATTCTCCATTTATTCTTTTATTTCTCTTTCTTAAACGATGGTGATTCATGTTATTTCAAGTTTGTATGGAAGTACATTTGATATTTAGACTAAATGATATCTTATTCAAGCTTGCCTTTACTGTTTAATCTTTGGGTTTGAATGTTTTGACCACAGAAGTGTTATTTCTGTCATTGTCACTGGAAGGTGCAGTGACAATTTAAGCTAACAAGCAAGACAATGATAGTTGCTTAGGGATTGAAGGAATTTAATCTACTTGTTCTTGAATATGTTGCATTACCAACACTAGAAGGTGTGGTTAGTGTGCATGTTTAAGTTTGAGATCT
This sequence comes from Gossypioides kirkii, assembly GCA_005610355.1. NCBI lineage: Eukaryota > Viridiplantae > Streptophyta > Magnoliopsida > Malvales > Malvaceae > Gossypioides > Gossypioides kirkii. Next base: position 36,054,839 of record CP032253.1, on the reverse strand, counting down.
AATAGAAAAGCCAAGTTTGGTAAGGCATTCATTGTGCATTAATGCAGCGAGAATCATCTTGTGAGCCACACTTAGTATTCTACCGACTATTTACGTCAAGGACCTGATTTCATTATTATTGCATTTCATCTTTAATTTTTTATTGCTTCAACAATCAATCTCACAATTTTATTGCATTTACTTAGTCATTGCACCAAAAATTATAAACAACAAACATCCATCCTCGTGGGATCGATATCTGGTAGATTCGCATCTGTCTATTATACTTGCATTGACAGTGTACACTTGCACATATTTGCTGTGATGTTCATAGCGCGATCATTAGATGTCTACAAAGCTCGAACCAAAATGTGAAAATGCATCTTTGTGGGATATCCTAAATAAACTAAATGATATTATTTCTTCAAACCTGCGGAGAACAAAATGTTTGTTGCTTGGATAAGAGTCTTTCTTGAAAGATAATTTATCTCTAGAAAAGGAAGTGGTAGAAAGATTTAAATCGGAGAAATTCGAGAAAAAACAACAAACCACTAAACCAAAGATTGAACAACAATAGGTTTCACAAGTTGTTACGGAACAATCAACTCTTGTGGAAACACAACCACCGCGAAGATCCTTAAGAGAATATCATGTACCTAAGAGATATGGATTTCCCATTACAACACATGGTGATGTTCTACTTATGGATCAAGATGAGCCTAGGACTTATCAAGAAGCGATGGCGAGCCTAAAATTTAAGAAATGGCTAGAGGCCATGAGATCTGAGATGGATTCCATGTTAGAAAACCAAGTATAAACCTTAGTTGACCCACTTGAAGGGTTAAACCCATAAGGTGCAAATGGGTTTTCAAAAAGAAAACTGACATGGATGGTAATGTACAAACATAGAAAGGGCGATTGGTTGCTAAAGGCTTTCACCAAGTTCATGGCGTCGACTATGACAAAACCTTTTCTCCTGTTGCTATGTTTAAATCCATCCGGATCTTGCTCGCAATAGCTGCATTTCATGATTCTGAAATCTAGCATATGGACGTCAAAACAGCTTTCCTTAATGGAAAACTGTAAGAGGATGTGTATATGACACAACCTGAAGGTTTTTTTGATCCAAAGGATGCTAGAAATATATGCAAGCTACAAAGATCCATTTATGTATTGAAGCAAGCTTCTCGAAGTTGGAATCTTCATTTTAATGATGCAATCAAAGAGTTTAGTTTTATCAAAAATGAAGTTGAGCCTTGTGTTTACAAGAAAGTTAGTGGGACCACTATTGTATTCTTGGTACTATATGTAGATGACATACTTATCATAGGAAATGACATACCTACCCTACACTCTATTAAAACGTGGTTAGGACCTTGTTTTTCTATGAAGGACTTAGGTGAGGCTACATGCATTTTAGGAGTCAAAATCTATAGAGATAGATCAAGGCGACTCATAGGTCTAGGCCAAAGTACATACATAGATAAAGTACTGAAGTGGTTCAGTATGGAAGAATCTAAGAGAGGATTCTTTCCTATGAGACATGGTATTTCACTTTCGAAGGAAATGTGTCCTTCAACTTCTCAAGAGAGAGACCGAATGAGTACGATTCCATATGCTTCCGCTATTGGGTTTATCATGTATGCCATGCTATATACTCATCCAGATGTATCATATGCTTTAAGCATTACGAGTCGGTATCAAGTAGATCTCGGTGAAGATTATTGGGTGGTAGTTAAGAATATCCTTAAGTACTTATGAAGGACTAAAGATACATTCCTTATATATGGAGGTGAGGAAGAGTTAAGTTTAAAAGGTTACATTGATGCTATCTTCCAAACTGGTACGGATGAATCACGATCATAATCAGGTTTTTTGTTTTGCCTTAATGGTAGCACTGAGAGCTGGAAAAGTTCAAAGCAATGTACAGTTGCTGATTCTACAATAGAGGCCGGGTATATTGTAGCTAGTGAAGCTACAAAAGAGGTTGTTTGGATCAAGAAGCTCATATCTGAACTAGGGGTTGTGCCTAGCATATCAAATGCTATAGAACTTCATTGTGACAACAACAGAGCCATTGCACAAGTAAAGGAACCCAGATCTCACTAACGATCCAAGTATATACTTAGGCATTTTCATCTCATTCGAGAAATTATTGATCAAGGACATGTGGAAATATACAGAGCACCAATAGATGATAACATTGTGGATCCGCTGACGAAGCCTCTGACACAACAAAAGCATGATTGTCACACTAAGTCATTTGGTATTAGATATATGAGTGATTGTTCTTACTGCTAATGGAAGATTGTAACAGTATGCCCAAACACTAATCATGAGATGAGTGTAATCACATACTCATTTTACCTTGTTTATTAATAGAAGGCATTGCCATTGTTATTTTAGTTTCTTTTTCTGTGTGTTTAAATAAACTAATTGATAATAATGTCTTGAGGATAATATGATTATTCTTAAAAGGTCCTTAATCAAGTATTGTTATGGGCTTAGACAACAATAATACATTGAGACTAATATGTAGTTGATTGATGACAAAGTGTTGTCATTGACATAGGGATGTCAAGATCAATACATGAGTATGTGTTAGAGAATGACATATTTGCCTGACCCGCTATGAGTATGTTTCTTGGATTATTATGTAATATTCACGACATTACTCATAGTGATAAATATGTATACAATCCTTGGACTTGAGATAATCATTGTCCTAATATAGTGATTGTATATTTTGATACAGTCAAACATCTACTGTAACAAGTTTGACTATAAAGACTGATGTTGGGTATGCCACAATCTATGTAGTGGGATATGATTGATCAAGATAGGATTTTCCCCTCCTACATAATGGGAGAAATATCTTAGGCCACTTGATGAAGTGAGACTAGAAATGCATGGCCACGCTCAAATAAGTTAATATGAGATATTACACTTATTTGTTTATTGTAGTCTACTTCAGATATCAAGAAACATGAGATTAGATTATGCAAGTGTTACTACTCCATGACTTGTGTCCAATCTATATATAAAGGACAAAAGGATATAATACATGTGAATTTATCAAAGAAAGGTTATGTCGAACCACGACTTCAAGTAACTTGGGTAGCAATGATGCATTGCTAGATGTCACTTATTGCTTGTAACATTACAACTGTTCTAGTATTACTACCAATGTTACAAGAATGTACACACCTAATGGTTGAAACGAATAGAATCATAACAAAGTTGGTATTAAATTTAATTGTCATGAGAATTAAATTAATTATTGAATTAATTTAATTTGACAGTTAAATTGTTCACACATTTTATGTACAAATTTGTTGTACAAGAATAGAGAACATTGTTAAAATAAATGTATGAATTTCATTCATAAAAAATATTAACTATGTATCATTATTTACCAAAATTATTAATTATAATAATAATTTTGGTTAAACATAAAATATGGAATTAATGTCCTTTTAAGAAGGATATAAATTAAAAAAAGAAAGCTTATATATTTTGGAAAAGATATATGGTTTTCATGCTTTCCATATTTCCAAAAAGAGGAGTATTTTCGTTTATTTGTATTTGATATAAAATGAAAAATGCAAAACCCTAATGTGTGTGTATGAAACCAAAAAAAAATTACAAAAGAAAATAAAGAAAACCTAGGTCTAGCAGCCGTAAAAGATTTTCTTTTATAAATTCTATCTAAAATATTTAGGGAGAATTTTTCTGTTCCTTCTTGATCGGGAAGACTACGTAGAGGCCAGGATGATTTTCATTGCGGCTTGGGATCAATAGCGTGCAAAGGTGGATTTCCCAGCACCGTTTACAGGTGCTTTCCAGACTTTGAAAGGTATAATTTCGAACCATTCCTTCCTGATTTGTTCCTCGTACAAGGATCCAGGGTTAGGGATCGCCAAAATAATTTTTTAGCTGTTCCATGGGGCGTACCGGCAACCGAACAATGTTACATGGAAGTATTCTAAGGATTGTACCCAAGGGAGGATGGAATAAATTAAGAAAACTTTTTTACAATAATAAGTCTAAGTAGTAGTAATCAATTCTTATATTATGATAAACCATAAAATATATTAAAGAGGCAAAAATAAATTACTAAAATAAATAAAAAGAAAATTAAAGAAATGATGAAAATCAGTAAACCAATCAGGAAGATTAACTCGCTTCAGAGTTTGTAAATAATTTTGGATTAGGTTTTAGAGTGGATAAGCTACCGATTAACTAATTACTACCTCCCAATCTCTAATTAATTAATTGATTGGTTGTTACTCGCTTATCTCCCAACCTCACTTTCTCAACTAGAATAAATTATGATTTACTCGATTTGACTTATCTTCCAACCTCGTCTAGCTTATAATAACTTCTATGGTTGTCAATCCTAGTGGTTTAAGAACATGTAATCTATACAAACTAACCCTCTCAAGAAAACCCTAAATCCTATGTTAATCACATGCCCATCCACTCGTTAATCTCGCCTAAGGGATTTAGCCACTCATGTTTTCCATAATCTCAACCTCAATTAAACAAATCATGAGAAGAACACGATTAATTCGAGGGAGAAAAGAGAATTTAATAATCGTGGATTTAATATCGAATGGAGAAAAGAGTAGCAAATCAATTGATCTGAATAAAGAAATAAATCGAATGTAAGAAAAAGTAAACTGAATTACTTTAATAAAATAAATAAACTCTTAGACCAAAACTGATTCCAAGAGGAAAAACAAAAGAGTTTAGAAAACTCGAAAGAAAATTAATCTAACCCTACTCCTAAACTACTAGGGATTTTGAAGGCATCTAGGACAAATTCGTTATATCAAACCCATAATGTCTTATTTATGAAAGTGTTGACAGCCCAAATTAGGTCTTTGGCACATCTTAAGTGTTCATATAAAGTTGATTGCATGGACAAAAATAGCCTCAATATTCTTGGACAACACGTTGACCTGTGTCACGCCACACCATGTCTATGGTGAGACACGACATGCGAATCCTGCCTTATGTCTTTAGTTTTGTGCCTTGACTTCTCGAGAAGCTTGTGCATCACTTGTCCCTTGCTTCCACATCAATTGAGCCTTTATATTTTCATACTACACACTCAATTGAACATATTAGTTCTACCTAAGGCCCATGTCGGTCAATTGGGTCACAACCTTATAAAATGTGTTAAAAAAACACTTTTTTATTAATATTTCATTCTAAGGCCTAAATATCGAAAATGTAATATAAAATCCTGAATTGCATAGAAAACAAACTCCTTAAGTGCGAAATTGACTCTAATAAACACTATTACATTTGATGATAGGTCAGTAACACACTACACCCTACCCTTAAAGTTAAATTTAGCTACTGAATTCAAATTTCAAGACATTAGACCATGTCTTGAGACTTTTCCCTTCATGTCTTAAGACGAGCATGCTATGTGCACCTTGAAATGCATGCTCGAGCTAATTTTGCTTAACTTGTCTCAAGACGTTCTGTAACACCCCAAAAATTTTATATTTTTAATTGTGTAAGCATGTCAAGTAATTTGATTTAGTATGGTGGTTAAGTGCCTTAGATGTTTGATTTAGGTCCTAAGTTCATTCCTTTGTTTTGGATTTTCCTATTAATTTTTGCATTATGTCAAGCTTGAGTTTTTGAAATTATTTTATATTTTTCATTGGGTTGTGATAAGGGTGAGCCTATTAGTTTAGTGATAAGGCTTCAGCTTACCTTTTGGTCTTGTGTTCGATTCTCGGGGTTTGGAATGTGAGAATTCTTTTTGTTCTTGTCTTGTGTCAGAAGTAGTGTTACTTTCAAATTCTAATTATATTTATAAGATTTTGTGGGATAAGATGTTAACAAAAGTTTTAATTTAATTTATTTTTTATTTAACAAAACAAAATATCCCTATCTTTGATCCCAAAATTAATCGTCCAACCCTCCCTCTCTTTCCCCACGTTTTGGTTTTTTTTATTTCTTTTTTCGCTCCTTGTTTCTATTTTCTTTTGTTTCCTTCTTTGTTGATTCGTGACTACTTTCAATTAATTTTTTTCCCGTTTGTGCGGGTTATCTCTCTTGGGTAATAGTTCGTTCGAAGGGTACATACCATTTAATTATTTTTCATGATATCTTGCTATGAGTTCATTTTAATAAGGTGATGTTGTTTTGGTATTTTTCGCGTTCGACATTATGATTAGTGATTTCATGGTTCTTGTTTAGGCGAAAGGATTGTGAATCAAGACCCTTCAGAAAGCTCGATTCTAGACGTTGTTTCTAAGAAGTAAGTAATCAAATTTTGGTTTAGGGTCTAAATTTTTGGTTTAAGGATGTGATTTTAGATGGATTTTCTCTTGGTTAATTAGTGCGATTTGATGAACAATTGTAGGCTTTTGTGAGTTCCAATTGTGTAGTCGATCAAATCAATAATAAGATGTGTGGAATTAACCCGAAAACTCAATCAAAACTCCAGAAAATTATGAAACAAGGGCCATTTTCAAATCTACCCAATGCCACACGATCGTGTGGCAGACCGTGTGCACACATGACCATGTGGATTACACAGCTGTGTATGATTACACGACCTATGTTTGTAGGATGTGTGGACCATAAGGGCTAGCTTTTTGGGCTGCGTGGGTCTTTTTGGCCAATTTTTGGGCTCGATTAGGGGCCGAAAAAGCATTCATTTTAGTATGTATATATACATGGGTAAGTTTATGAGGTATGTTAAGTAGGTTTTGTTGTGTATAAACTATATGCTATGATACGTTCCTTATAAAAATATATGTGTATGCATGTCATACAACTTATGATATATGTATGTATGGTACTATGATTATAATTATGCCTATGTTTTGGGGTGGGTTATGATGATGGAGAAAGTGCTATATGGCATTTATTACTGCAATTATGGCGGCTAGACCACAAATTTTTGTTTAGCAGCTCAGCTGCATATTTATGAGTGGCATACCGTACGTACTAGTGTGATTGGATGGATGAACTCTTGTAGTCCTAATTGGTGTTATTGGTTGGACGACGATGGTGTGTAGTGGATGGTGGTAGGATTGGATATGATATGATATGAGATATAATATAATATGATACGAGATATATGATATGATATGATATGAAATATGATATAATGTAAGATATGCTCCGATATGAAATATGATATGCTATGATACACTCTGAAATATTTATACTACAATAAGTTGGCCAAATCACACACTTGGTGTAATGCTCATGCGATATATTGTTTCATTTCAAGTGATCCTCAGGCTTAGAATTTGATGATGATTCTAGAGCTCGGATTTCACACTTTTGGTTTAAGTATGCCTTGGATTTTTTTTTGTTTATATGGACTTTTGGACTTTTGGACATTTTAAATTTTTTGGGATGTGTAAAATTATTTGGTATTTATTTTGTAAAAGTTTTAACTTTTATCGATGCTTAACTTAAGACAACTAAAAATTAATTAGGGTTATATGTTTGGTTTGCCATAATGTTTTCCATTGGCAAGTTTTACTAAAAATCACTAAGATGTTTTATCTTAAAAATAAATTAAGTAAATTTGATAAGTTTTAGTAAAATTAACAATTGTGATTTTCCTCAAAGTACTCACTTGTTTTTGAATTGAAACGTTTTTAATGAGGTACTCAAATCGGTTTTCTTTAAGTTAAAAATGAGTTTTCATCGAAATTAAGAAATAATATTTTTACGTACGATGTAACCTTTAAAATCCTTTTATACTTCATTGATAGTTAATTTAAATTCTTGTTATTTTTATCTATTTTTGTACTAATGTCGACGCAAGCAGTCGAAATATTGTGTTTTAATATTGTTAGTGTAGGAACTCAGTAAAGAAGGCTAATGTTGAACAATTGTAGCCACAAAATCAGCTGAATATTGCGATAAAGAGATGTTGCCGCATTGAAACTGAACCTCAAATGAGAAGAATCAAGATGAATTCACAGATGAAAGCACCAACGCAGGAATTTAACAGATGTCCAGCAATATAGCTACAATCTACAGATCTGAGAAGAGCATACTAGAACTGCGTGAGTGCACAGTTGTATTTGAACTAACTTTGACAGCTGCAAAATCCAGATCTAGATCTAAGAGAGAAACCTGAATCCTGCAACATTTTAGAGGCTATAAATAGATGAACAAAGAAGGAAAGAAAATCATCAAGAGCAAGGGGATTAAATTCTAAAAATTTTGTGTAAATTGAAGGTTTGAGCTAGAAATTGGTGAGTTGATGAAGCAAGTCCACAACTGCTTCTGACAATAAGCGCTTGATGCTGCACAAGAGGAACAATTGGGGAGTAGGCCTAGTAGTCTAGAGATAGTAAGCTTCGTTGTACTCTTTAATTCTTCTTAAATGATGATGGATTCTAATGATATTAAATGAATACGAGAGTGTCTTTTTATGTTATATCATTTTGATTCTTATTCTACGCTGCTAGTCTGTTTATTCTTGGATCTAGCTGCTTTAAGCATGAGAGTGAAATTGCAGTACGCCGACATTGAGAGATGTGGTGACAAGTTAGGTTAACAAGTGGGTTAGGCGAGAGCTGCTCGAGACTAGGTTAAAAACCAATTACTTGTTCTCAAGTACACATCGTTGTTCACACTGAGAGGTGGAGTAATTGTGGGTACTTGAGTCGGGATTAAGTAAGGAGCTGTTGTTGGTAAGAAATCAAAGGGACTTCATTGCAGTGACAATCCATCAATATTACACCTTGTTGATGCATCCAGTGTTGCAACTTAGCAGATTCAGTGAACCATTTCTACCCTTTACACTTGGTCACATTTATATTTCATGCATTTTAGTATTCAGTATTCAACACTCAACACAATTGGTTTTATTTTCAGTACACTAACATTAACTTCTGATTGCATTGACATTACTGATCATTTTAGTGTGCAGATCTTACATAATGCACTGACATCAATATTCACATTATACTTAATTCCAATATCGATTGCTCTGACATTTAGACATCAAGAACCCATTCCTCGTGGGACCGATATCTGATAGAATTGTCTATCAACTATACTTGCATCGCCGTGTGTACGCTTGCACAATTATTGTCTCGTAAAAATACCGATCAAGTTTTGGCGTCGTTGTCGGGGAATGACATTTGTTTGATATTTATTGTTGCAATTAGTTTTACTTATCTAACTTTTAACTTTTGTTAATTTGTTTATATTTCTTTTCTGGTTTTGAAGGTATTACATGTCCACAAGGAGAAATCCTAACAACATTGTTAGTTTTGATCTGGAGCTCGAAAGGACATTGGGGAGGAGAAGGCAAGAGCAAAGGAGAATGGCTAGAAACAATAATAATTTACCAGCAATGCTGCCACAAAATGGAAATCCTCTAGTACTACTACAAGAAATCGATGATTTACCACCGCCACCACAAAACGAGCAAATACTGAATAGGACAATAAGGGATTTTGTTGTTCCTATACTCGATGATTTACAACCAGGGGTTGTGAGACCAGCAATTTAGGCTGGTAACTTTGAACTGAAACCAGTCATGTTTCAGATGCTCAATTCTAATGGATAATATTTGGGTTTTCCGCATGAAAACGCACATGAACATTTGAAATCATTTTTACTTATTTGTGCATCCTTCAACCAACATGGTGTCCCTGATGATGCATTGAAGATGCAATTATTTCCTTACTCATTGCAAGGAAAAGCACGAACATGGTTTTTAGGTTTGCCGATTAGATCTATCACATCCTGGAATGCATTAGCAATGCAGTTTGTTTTAAGATTTAATCCGCCGACAACGAACGTGAGGTTACGGAATGACATCACTGCATATCATCAACTTGATGATGAGAATTTACACACAACATGGGAGTGCTACAAAGCATTGCTTCGACGTTGCCCAATGAATGGAATTCAGCAAGAGACTCAAATTGAGATTTTTTATAATGGTTTAAATGCTCAGATAAGAAATCTTGTAGATGCATCGGCAAATGGTCCGTTGTTGGATTGTACGTACGATGAAGCTATTTGAATTTTGGAGAGGATTCCTCAGAACGACTACCAATATCTAATCTCTCGATCTGCACAGGTGAAAACTAGCCTTGGAGTTCTTGAATTAGATGTTATTTCTGCATTATCAACGCAGGTATCTTCACTGGCTAATATCATAAACAATATGAAAGGAACAAGCAACGTTGCTCCTATACAAGTAGCCCAGCAAATTGGACGTGTCGATATTTTCATGTGAAATTTGCGGTGACAACCACAGCTATTAAGACTACCCACAACATGCAGAAAATGCATACTGGGTTAACAACATCCGAGAGGGTTCATTTGGTAACTCTTACAATAATCGCTCGCAACAACCTTAGGGAAATCAAAATACGTCCACATATAGATATGGAAATTCTTCAAACCAAGGAGGTTACAACAACAGCCAATCGTAGAACTACCATCAAAATTCACAAGTAAATTCATGTACTAAACCAATGCAGTCACATAGTCAAATGCAACCATAATCGTGATTACAGCCACAACCATCTGTACTACCACAAATGCAATGATAACATCATCAGCATCAACAGCAGTTTACTTAACCTAAGGTAGATCCTATGGCTGCTCTTGAAGCGATGATGCGCAAATATATCACATGAACCGAAGCGATAGTGTAAGGTAATTCTTCTTCTATACGAGCATTGGAAGCTCAACTTGGATAGTTGGCATCTAATCTCAGCACTAGATCACCGGGTACTCTACCTAGTGATACTAAAAATCCAATGCGAAGAGGGAAGGAGCATTGCAAAGCATTCACGATAAGAAGTGGGAAAGAGACGGTAGATTTAAGCAATTCTGATCAAGATTATGTCGAAGCATCCACTTCACAGCAACAAGAAGAGGTTATAACTGAAGGAAGTCAAGCACAAAATAATGCCGAAGAACCAACTGTAGTACCATCTATGCCAACAGTCTGTCTAGATAAGTTGTCGACACAACCATCACTGTCGAAGTAACAAAGTTATCCACAACCACTTACTACGACCATACCTTTGCCATTTCCACAACGTTTCAAAGAAAAAGTTCATGACAAGGATTATCAAAAGTTTGTTTCTACTTTAAAACAATTGCATACTAATATACCTCTAATAGATGTTCTTGTGTAGATACCCAGCTATGAGAAATACATGAAGGAGCTTTTATCAAAGAAAAAGAAGTTATCTGATATCGAGATTATTATGCTCATAGAGGGATGCAGTGCTGTAATCACAAACAAGTTGCCAACCAAGATGAAAGATCCTGGCAGCTTCACAATCCCATTCTCCATCGAAAATCATTAATTAGGTAAAGCTTTGTGTGATTTAGGAGCTAGTATTAACTTAATGCCTCTATCTACTTTTAAGAAGTTAGGAATCAGGACGACTACGGTGACATTACAACTGGCAGACATATCTCTAGCACAATCGGAAGGACAGATCAAAGATGTTCTTGTTCAAGTCGATAAGCTGGTGTTTCCTATTGATTTTATCATCCTAGACAATGAAGCAGACAAGGAGGTACCCATTATTTTGGGAAGGCCATTTCTAGAAATAGGACAAACACTTATCGATGTGTTCAAAGGAGAATTAGTTATGCGTCATAATGATGACCATGTAACTTTTAATGTGTTTGGAGCATCACCATTTGAACCCAAAGAATAATGTCACTACATTGACGTGTTGAACGGGGTTATTTTGGAAGAATTTCATGCAAGGAGTTCAACATTGTGATGACACCTATCGATGATATCCTAGTTGATTGTCAAGACAAAGAGGAGGTAAATAATTGTGAGATGCGTAAAAATTAGGAAATGGAATCTTTGGATTTGTCTAACAGGAAAATCCCAGTATTTAAACCATCTATTGAGCAAGCTCCTACCTTGGAGTTAAAATAATTATCGACGCCTTTGAAATATGTTTTCCTTGGTGACAAGGAAACACTTCCTGTCATTATCAACACCTCCCTCAATGCAACATAAGAAGAGAAGCTTATTGCAATCCTGAAAGATCATAAGAAAGCCATAGCTTGGAGCATCGCAGACATAAGAGGCATCAACCCTTCTTTCTGCATGCAAAAGATACGGTTAGAAGATGAAGGGAAGCAATCCATTGAACAACAATGACGGCTCAATAAGAAAATTAAAGAAGTGGTAAAAAAGGAAATTATCAAATGGTTGGATGCGGGCATTATATACCCTATTTCTGATAGTAACTAGGTAAGCCCCGTCCAATGTGTGCCTAAAAAGAGTGGTTTCACAGTTGTGACTAATGATAAGAATGAGTTAATTCCTACTCGCATTGCAACTGGATGGTGAGTGTGCATGGATTACCAACGACTAAATGCAGCCACAAAGAAGGACCATTTTCCACTTTCTTTCATCGATCAAATGTTAGATAGGCTAGCTGGTAAAGCCTACTATTGCTTCCTGGATGGTTATTCTGGATACAATCAAATAGCTATTGTGCTGGAAGATCAAGCAAAGACTACATTCACGTGTCCTTTTGTAACCTTTGCCTTCCGACGTATACCATTTGGGTTGTGTAATGTGCTAGCAACATTCCAGAGATGTATAATGGCGATATTCTCGAATATGATTGAGGACTCACTCGAGGTATTCATGGATAATTTTTTGGTTTATGGACAGAGTTTCGACCAATGTGCCAATAATTTTGCAAGAGTTTTGAAAAGATGCGAGGAAACAAATCTGGTTCTGAATTGGGAAAAATGTCATTTTATGGCAACTGAAGGAATTGTTATTGGCCATCATATTTCTTATCAAGGCACTAAAGTCGATAAAGCAAAGGTCAAAATCATCAAAAAATTATCACCACCTACCACTGCCAAAGAAATAATAAGCTTTCTTGGACATGCTAGTTTCTATAGACGATTTATCAAAGACTTTTCCAAGATAGCTAAACCCTTATGCTCATTGCTAGAGTAGAATAAAAAATTTGTGTTCGACGATGCATGTCTCAGTGCATTCACATCAATAAAGAAGCAGTTGGTACAAGCTCCGATTGTCGTAGAACCAGACTGGACGCAACCATTTGAACTAATGTGCGATGCTAGTGACTTTACTGTAAGAGTTGTCCTCGGCCAAAATAATAAGGTATTTCATTCTATTTATTATGCTAGCAAAACACTAGCTGAAACGCAGGTTAATTAGACACAACTGAAAAAGAATTGCTAGCAGTGGTCTTTGCCTTTGACAAGTTTTATTCTTACTTTGATGGCGTAAAGACTACAATTTACACGGATCACTCAGTATTAAGATACCTATTCAATAAAAAAGATGTCAAACCTAGACTCATTAGATGGATCCTACTCCTCCAAGAATTTGATGTTGAAATCAGAGATAGAAAGGGATTTGAGAATCAAGTAGCTGACCATTTATCTCGACAGTGGGAGTAAAATTGGACAAAAGACTCAGATTGTAGAAGTATTTCCAGACGATCAATTATTCACTGTCGACACATCGCCATGGTATGCCAATGTAGTCAACTATCTTGTATGTGGGAAGCTACCTATGAGTGCGGCTAGTCACAAAAAGATCAGGTTCATACGCGATGCTGCCAAATATCATTGGAACAAGTCATTCCTATTTAAAGTATGCACCGACAATATAATTCACCGTTGTGTACCTGAAGAAGAAATGATGTCAATCCCAAGACATTCCCACGATGCCCCGTATGGAGGACATTTTGGTGGAACAAGGATTGCTACAAAGGTTCTACAATCAGGATTCTATTGGCCCAATTTGTTTCGAGACGCTCACAATTTCGCTCAACAATGTGATCGTTGTCAACGCATTGGTTCTATATCATGACGCAACGAGATGCTCCAACAACCTATCATGGAGGTAGAGCTTTTAATGTTTGGGGTATAGACTTCATGAGACCATTTCTGAACTCTTTTGGAAATGTATGTATCTTAGTGGCTATTGATTACATATCCAAGTGGATTGAAGCTATTGCAATACCAAAAGATGACGCTCGGATAATATTTAAGTTCTTTCATAGATACATCCTCACAAGGTTTGGAACCTCAATAGCATTGATAAGCGACCAAGGTACTCATTTATACAATAACCAAGTGGCAACTGCATTGAAACGATATGGTGTGAAGCATCGTAAGACCAGCACATATCACCCATAAACTAATAGTCAAGCCAAAGTATCCAATCGCCAAATTAAAGGTATACTTGAAAAGGTGGTTAATCCATCTAGGAAGGATTGGTCAGTGCGGCTACATGATGCATTGTAGGCGCTTCGCACCACTTACAAAACCCCATTGGGAATGTCGCCATATCTGCTAGTGTTTGGAAAATCTTGTCACCTACCTGTCGAACTTGAACATAAAGCCATGTGGGCAATTAAGCAAGTAAATTTGGATTATGATGCTGCTGGGAAGAAAAGATTGTTGGACATAACGAAATTAGAAGAGATCCGACGCCATGCTTATGAGAATGCTGCGATATATAAGGAAAAGACAAAGCGATGGCATGACAACCTCATATTGCGTCGACAATTTCATCTTGGTCAGTTGGTACTTTTATTTAATTCACATTTTAAATTATATCCAGGAAAATTGTGATCAAGGTGGTCAGGGCCATTCAAAGTTGTCGAAGCATTTCCAAGCGGTGCGTTGACAATCTAAAACTTAAAGGATGGGTAATAGTTCAAAATGAATAGCCAACATCTTAAACACTATGTGAGCCTAGATGTTTGAGAACCAAATGAAACCGTTGATCAGGTGACACTTAAATAATGTCGATGTATTCATTTATTTTCTTTTATTTGTTTCACTTTTCGTTGTGTTGTTTCAGATTCTTAGAAAAAATAAAAATCATATTTTTGTCGATACATTGAAGCACTGATTATCGGCAAATACAGCAATGGGTCAGCGTTACTTTTTCAACAAGAATCGTGCCGATTGATTTTCTCTCATCCCAGCCGTTAGATCAAAACAAAAATGGTATGATTTGCAGCCTGGCAATTAATGGCTGTAGACACAACGATTTCCCATATTTTTTCACTCATTACATTTAGGTTATAAAATACCCCATTACAGTTATCTTCCTCTTCACAATTGCCATTGTTACTACAACTCATCTCCCTCACTATCGGCAGATTTCCTTTTCATATTTCAAAGCAATATCCTTCTGTAATTTTTCTTTATTCTCTTTTATTTTCACCATCGCTAAGACTCGTGCTTCTAAGAATACTCCCAAACCTTCCTCCAAAAACACTTTGACCACCCCTATTGAGATTTCGTCCACAATACCACCATCTTCATACACAGGCTCGGTGTTGTTTTTAATGACTGGTACTAAAGACAAATACCACAATATCATACTCAAACGCAATATCCATCCTAAACAGGGCTTTTAGCTTTCACAACACTTAACCCTCAGAAAACAAGTCCACCCACTATCAGTCGTTTAGGGTGGGAATACTTCTATGACCATCCATCTAGATATTCCCCTACTCTAATTCGTGAATTTTATGCCAACTTAGTGGACAAAGAGCAAGAATTTATTTTTGTTCGAGAGGGGCTTGTACCATGGAGTGCAGGACATATTAATGTCTTGCTACAGATACCAGAATGCGTAGACAGTCACTCGCTCTTCATGCACAGTTTAAACAAAGATAGCTTGACTGAGATGATGAACGACCTTTGCGTCGACAATGCTTCATGGACAGGTAATGGATTCCACAATTTTACAATGCATAGACATTACCTGACGACTTTCTGTAAGGTATGGTTTCATTTTATTAATAGTCGTGTGATGTCATCCACTCACAATACTATGGCCATATTGGACCGTATGTGTTTTTTGCATTTCATCTCACACTATCGTCACATCAAAATTGGGGAGCTTATACATGCTTAGATTACAAAAGTTGCATGAGGATGACCAGCCTATTAGACGATTTGGATTACAGGCAACATATATTTTATGCATACACAAAAGCCTGGAACGAAGCCATTTTCACTGCATTGCGTCACATCAGCACCAAACCACGACTAGATTTTCCAGCATTCCTTGATATCTTCTATCCTATGCACCAGTCCTCATCTGACCAGCCTACTACAGATGGTATGCCTACTCAAATGCCAACAATAATTCATATATCTGATGATGAAAACAACGAAGGGCATTCAAACGCTAAGGAGGATTGCTATCACAATATTGTTGATTTGTTTGAGGATGAATTTTCCAACAGTTTAGGCGTAAATATGGCTGAAAGAGCAACTGTTCCAGGAGAAGATGTTAATGCAGTCGAATACACTAACATTGGCCCAACTGAACTTGAGCAACATATGGAAGAGGAAGACAATCAAAGAGGTAATCAAGAGAAGGATGAAGAAAAAGAAGAAGGAAAGGAAGAAGAGAAAGAAGAAATAGAACCTGTCGAGGTGCAGGAAGAGAAAGAACCCGATGCCCAACAATGATCGTGGAGGACGTTGTGGGAACATCCAGCTCAGAAAATACTCAACCTACTGCGAGTCAGGCTAAAGTTGTCACTGGTGAAGTAGAGGAACTGAATCCTCTTGCTATTGTACCGTACATAGCACCACTTGCCGAAATCCATCCATCTAGCGTGACAATTGATGAGGCCATCACCCAACCTGCCTAGGGAGAGCAATCCATCGAGTCGGATGGTTCAAAGGATAAGAAGAGGAAGAGGCGCAAGGACAAGAAAAAGAAGAAACACTATGACGAGGGAGAGCGCCCGAAAAAGAAGAAGAAGAAAACCAAAGCAGGCTCGGCATTGGCTGCTGCTGAATAAATTGGTACATCTCTTTTTAGTTAGTTTTCATGCAATTTTCTTATGCATGCATTTTCATTGTTAATGCATTTCTCTTAGTTTACTACATTGTAACTGCATTTCCATTACTTTTTGTATATCCATTGTCACCGCATTAGGGACAATGCAGACAATAAATTTGGGGGGGAAGTTAATGTGACTTGGAAATGCAACTACACCTTCTTATTTGACTTTTATTTTGTTTCTTTAGTAATGAAAATTGACAAAAATTCAATAGAATTATGCCCACAAATTTTTATTTTAATGCATAATTCTTGAATTGTTTGAATACTGATGTGGAGATTGGATGAGTATGAATGAATGATGAGTCTGCTATTTTGGAATGAATAATTGAGATTGTTTTAGTAATGAATGAATAGTATTGGTGTTGAATCTTGAACTGACTGATCACTACAGCGACATTGTATGAATAAAAGACACTCCAATATGAGTGTATTGTGACTTTTAAGGAAGAACACTCCACTACAAACAAAGAAAATAAAACTTATCTAGCCAAAGGCTGTAACTGCAAGAGTGTGCATCGGCCCAATTACATGCCTCCTAGGGGTTTGTTGCACCCCATTGTTACTACCTAGGAACAAAGGTAGAGTAATGTAATGACATCTTTCAGTCACTTACAACAAGGAGAAAAAGAAAAAAAATAAGAATAAATTACTGAAATGGCTCAAGGAAGGTTGAGATTCAATGCATGATACTAACATTGATGAATTGCAGTTTCAAGTTATTCATGTTTATAAATTGTCGGCGCATCATTCTATTATATGAATGCAGTTTAAACATTAGAAATTTAGAGAATTCAAGTAGTGTGAATAATGATTGCGGTGACATTTCTAATTGCTACTTTGTTAATTTTTGTTTACTTGAGGACAAGTAAAAACTCAAGTTTGGGGGTGTGATGGTATTCCAAATAACATAGATTCTCTTCCCAATTTAGTGTTTAAATTGTTCCTTTTATACTTTATTTAGCATGCATCATTAGCATTTCATACTTAATTTTCATGTTTTCCAACTCATTGATAGTTAGTTTAAATTCTTGTTATTTTTATCTATTTTTGAACTAATGTCCATGCAAGCAGCCGAAATATTGTGTTTTAATATTGTCAGCGCAGGAACTCAGTATAGAAGCCTAATGCTGAACAATTGTAGCCACAAAATCAGCTGAATATTACGATAAAGAGATGTCACCGCATTGAAACTGAACCTCAAATGAGAAGAATCAAGCTGAATCCACAGATGGAAGCACCAACGCAAGAATTTCACAAATGTAGCTACAATTACAAATTCAGAATGCGTTCAGCAATACAGTGACAATATGCATATATGAGAAGAACATACTAGAACTGCGTGAGTGCACAGCTGTATTTTAACTAATATTGACAGCTGCAAAATCCAGATCTAGATTTGAGAGAGAAAGCTGAATCCTGCAACATTTTAGAGGCTATAAATAGATGAACAAAGAAGGAAAGAAAATCATCAAGAGCAAGGGAATTAAAATCTGAAAATTCTGTGTGAATTGAAGGTTTCAGCTAGAAATCTGTGAGTTGATAAAGCAAGTCCACAACTGCTTCTGACGAGAAGTGCATGATGATACACAAGAGGAATAATTAGGGAGTAGGCCTAGTAGTATAGAGATAGTAAGCTTCGTTGTACTCTTTAATTCTTCTTAAATGATGATGGATTCTGATGATATTAAATGAATACGAGAGTGTCTTTTAATGTTATATCATTTTGATTCTTATTCTACACTGCTAGTCTGTTTATTCTTGGATCTAACTACTTTAAGCACGAGAGTGAAATTGCAATACGCGGACATCGAGAGATGCGGGGACAGGTTAGGTTAACAAGTGGGTTACGCGAGAGCTGCTCGGGACTAGGTTAAAACCAGTTACTTGTTCTCAAGTACACATCGTTGTTCACACCGAGAGGTGGAGTAATTATGGGTACTTGAGTCGGGATTAAGTAAGGAGCTATTGTTGGTAAGAAATCAAAGGGACTTTATTGCAGCGACAATCCATCAATATTACACTCTGTCGATGCATCCGGCGTTGCAACTTAGCAGATTCAATGAACCATTTCTACCCTTTACACTTGGTCACATTTATATTTCATGCATTTTAATATTCTGTATTCAACACTCAACACAATTGGTTTTATTTTCAGTACACTTAACTTCTAAATTTTACTTCTGATTACATTGACATTACTGATCATTTCAATGTGGAGATCTTACATAATGCACTGACATCAGTACTCACATTATTCTTAATTTCAATGTCGATTGCTCCTACATTTAGACATCAAGAACCCATTCCTCGTGGGATCGATATCTGATAGAATTGTCTACCAACTATACTTGCATTGACATGTGTACGCTTGCACAATCGTTGTATTGTAAAAACACCGATCACACATGTAGCTTAATCTTGATAGATTGCTCCTACATTTAGACATCAAGAACCCATTCCTCGTGGGATCGATATCTGATAGAATTGTCTATCAACTATACTTGCATTGACATGTGTACACTTGCATAATCGTTGTGTCGTAAAAACACCGATCACACATGTAACTTAATCTTGATAGTTCAAGTCCTTGAAAAATTTTAAAGTAAATTAGTTTTAGTGTACAATGTTACATTACTAAAAAATTAGAAGTAATTCCCATAGCCAAATATTTAACAATATTCATCTAGTATAATTGTTAGCAATTCCGAATGATTATGCATATAGAACGCTTAAGTCACATTGGTCTTCTAGGCTTGTAACGCTTTGAGGCTTAGGACGGTGTGAGTTTAAAGAAAGATATGGCTCAAAATGGTTCACACATTAGAAATAGTTAGGCACATGACATTGTTCCCTCTCTTCCCTTTTAATATCCCATCCAAGCTCACCACCTTTTGTCTTCATTTCTCACCTACCTTATCTCTCCATGCAGGAGAAAATAATATAATACTAGCAACTATGGTTGGCTTAACGGGTTTTGGTGCATGATGACTGAGTTTTCTCTCACTTTTTGTGACTTTTTTATTTTATCACTTGACTTTTTACTCTTTTCTCAATCATAATACTTTTGTGTTTGTTCTGTACTTTTTCCTCTCATTTTTTTCGCACATTTTTGCTTGACCTATAATCATTGTATCACATTGTTTCTTTCTTTATCATTTTTTGTTGAAACCATCATAATGTATCTACCTAAACCCTCAAGATCTATGGCTTGACATCTATTTCATAATGTATTAAAGGACCAAGAATAGGGAAGAGCTCAAGTTTTCAATTTATGAGTGGTCTTTGGGTTTCAAATTTTGTAGGTTCATCAAAAAGTAATTGTCAAGCTCAAACAAGGAGACTAGGGATTAATAACATTAATGTAACACCCTAATAAATTTGTAGGATGTAATTGGGAAATTTTAAGAATTTCGGGGCTTTTTATAATTTTTAGTAATTAGGGACTTGATTGAACATGGGGTTAATCTTTGGGGCCAATTTGTAATTTTTGGGACTTAATTAAGGTGTGTGTAAAGTGTTAGGGTCGGTGTAGGAACCTTAAAACTCTTTAGGGACTCCCGAATAAATTCACCCTTTTTCTTAAGTATATAAGCAACCTTAAAAAATTTTGTGACCTTTCTTATTCCATTTTTGCAAACCCTCTCTATCATTTTCTCTCAAGCTCTCCCTCTCCCTCGTTTGTCCAACGAAGCTCCGAAGAACAGCCTCCACCCATTCATGTTTTACACCTCTCCACCCTTGCAATCACCTTGCCCTCGCGAGCAAAACCCACTCTTAGGCCTTCAAAACTGTCGCCACCGTTCGTGGGTGTCAACAAAGAGACGTTTGGTCGTTGTCTCTCTTTGCAATGTCATTTCTTCTGTTCGTCTAGCTGATTTTGTGAAGGTGACCTTAATTTGTGTTATGGCTTCAATTGGGAGTTGATTGCTTGAGCAAACTCGACGGTCAAACACTGTGGACGGTGGAGGGGTGTTGACGGCGCCGTTTAATAGGGGAAAAATTGAAACCTAATTTCTTCCTTGGTGTTTTGTTAAATTGGGCCTTTTATGCCTAAACCCAAATCTCAAACCCAATACCCAATAAGCCCTTAACCATTTTAACCTAAAACCCTTGTTGCTTTAAACCCAAACCCTTTTAAAATTGAACTAAACCTAAACTCAATTGAACCAACCCAATATCCAAACCATGTGGACCAAGCCAATCGACTCGAACCCGACCCGAACTCGTTAACCATTGACAGTTAACCGTTAAATGTTGACTTTGATCGTTGACCGTTGACTTTGACGTTGACCATTAACTTTTTCTGGGAAACCTTACCTTACCATTTTTTGACATCTTAAGTCCGATTCCGCTGTCCTTTTTGCCAAATTCTAACCCAAAAGTCTCGCTTTGACTGTTTTATCTTAAATTTTATACTTGGAGTTATTTAGAGGTTCGAATTCTAAAAATTAATATAAGATATTCGTGTTTAGGTGACCACAACTTCAAGGCTGACGATCTACCTCCTCCACCTATGCAACTTACTCCTGCACCGATTTCGAGAGCTGGACGTAAGTTATTTTAGTTAATTTTGTGTTTAAGTGGTGGCTAGGATAGTATTAATATTGAGTTGTGTTTGTAGGATCTAATCCTGTTAGACCGAGTACTCGATCAGTACGTGACGGATGACCTCCTCGTCATTAGAGTTCTGCTTGCTAGAGGTGTGTTTATAACTGTAGTATAACCTACTGTATGAGAAGTTGTTTTATATATGTTTTCATGCTATGTTGAGATATATTGTTATTGAGATGATTATGTTGTATTGATGGTATGATTGAGTTTGAGCTGTGAAATTGTATGCTGATAATGTCATGCATATTCATAACCGAACATGTGGTTGAATAATTATTATGATTATTCCATTGTGCACTGAGATGTATATATGTATATATATTTGTATATAATATACTATGAGATTGAGACTGAGACTAAATTGAGATAATTATGTGATCAAACCATTGCGTGTTCATGAGGTGGGTTTGTATGGTAGAAGATGTAGTTATCATACCGATAAATGGATGATACTATAACCACACTGCGATTGGTGATGTTTGGTTAGGAAAGGGTACTAGGAAACCTTTTCACTATGTTGGTGTGTTGAAGTAAGGGTGCATTACATTGTGCGTGTGATTGCGATATGATTTGTGGTTACTTTTTGAGTTATAAATTGTTGTGATTATATGATAGGTTATATGTTTAGAGACACACTGGGCTGTATAGCTCATATCCTTACAGTTCTTTTTCAGATATTTAGGATTTAGTTGACTTGGTACTAGAGGCGTAACTACAAACTTATTTCATTCTATTTTACCTTATAATTATTTTGATTTTGGGTTTTTATTATACTTTGTTAATTGTTATTATAATTGGGTTGTAAATCAATTCTATTTTGAGAATTTTTGTATTTTTATTTTGGAAGATTATTTATGTTATTTTTATTTTAATTATAGAGTTTATATTATATATTTATATTTGTATTTATGAATGATTTTGGACTATCGATTGTGTGTAGGTGAAATTACTTAAATAACCTTTTGGATCCGGTCGAATACTCTGGACCGGGTAAAGGGGGTTACATTTAGTGGTGTCGGAGTTGAGTTCAACCCGTAGACTGTGAGGCTATCCAGACTTGGTTTTAAAAAAGATGGGTTAAATGGGGTTTTTAAATAAATTATTATATTATAAACAATTTTTTTTGCATATATACGTAAAAGTGTCAGTTATTCTAGGTCTCCGATACCAATTCTTACTTTAGTAGTTATTACTGATGTAGATAGATAGAATGCCAGCACGTAGGAGTGATAGACTTACGACTGGTCGCGGCCAAGGTCGAGACCGGGGCCGTAATGCTAGGGCTGTTAGTGACCCTACTCCTGTGTTCAAACCTGAGGCAAATGTGGATGAGTTGCCTCATGTTGATGAGGATCGGTTGCCCATAGATGCTGAGGGTCAGCCAGCTATTGGGGGAGATTGCCTACTGAGGAAGCTCCTGTTGAGGATGTGCCCGATATTGGGGATAATAAGACTGTGGAGTTGGATAGTGCCACGGTTAACCAGGAGTTACTAAGATTACTTCGTGGGTCTGCTGGGGGTCAGTTTGCCCATTTCTGCTAATTTTATAGTTGCTGGGATGAAGGTATTTGAGGGTAGGACTGGTACGGATCCTTCTGTTGCTGAGTACTGGCTGAAGGATTTGCAGAGATTGTTTGTGGAGATGAACTACCCTGCTAGTCAGAAGGTTAGAGCTAATGTTTCTTTGCTGAGGGGTGAGGCCCAAAATTGGTAGGACATTGTGGAAGAGTCTACTCTTGTTGGACAGATTATATGAGATTATTTTAGGGAGGCCTTCTAGGATCGTTATGTGGGTGAGGAGTTTCTCGACAAATGTAGGGATGATTTCACGAACTTGAGACAGGGGGACATGTCCGTTAATGATTATGAGATAGAGTTCCTAAGGTTGGTTTGTTATGCGTCTGGGCTGGTGACAAAGAAGAAAGAGAAATGAGATTGGTTTAGGAAGGGACTTCGACTCTCACTTTAGGTTGGGGTCAACATGTATCAGGGTATTCAGTGACCTGGTTAGTCGAGCTAGATCTGCTGAGAGTTTGAAGGCTGGTACTAAGGCTCAAAGAGTTCAGGACAGGCAGCGTAGTAAGAAACCAGCAGGTACATCAGTTCAGCTTGTTTCGGGTGGTCTTTCTGTTAAGAGGCCTAAAGAAGAGGCAATTCAACCTAGTTATTCGAGGGTGAGGCTTGCGGTTTCGGTAGCTCCAGTGGGTAGTGTTGGCGGTTCTACTGGACCTCATCCCATGCATCTTTGTTCTTACTGTAATAAAAGGCATGGGGGTGAGTGTTAGAGAAAGATCGGGTCTTATTTTAGATACGGTTCTCAGGAGCAGTTCTTTAGCGATTGTCCCCATCCTTCTATTGGTTCTTTTGTGGAGAGTCAATCTCAAACTTCGATTCAGGCACCTATTGGGGGTAGATGGCAAGTTAGACCGATTGCTTCAGGTTCAGCTACTAGAGGTAGGCCGGTTCAGAGTGGTGAAGCAGCTAGGTCTGGGGCGAGACAGCCTAGGTTAATGTATGTGACCAAGAGGCATGAGGATCGTGGTAAGCCTGACGTCATAGCAGGTAGTTTTTCTATTCATTCTATCCCTTATTTTGCTTTACTTAATAATGGTTCAACGCATTCCTATGTGGCGAGTGTTGTGTCTTGGGGACTTAAGATGGCTACTGAAAATGTTAAATCTACGGTTACTATTCAAAGTCTTGTAGGTATCTCTGTGGAGGTTAGTAAGGTGTATCGTAACTGTCCCTTAGAGGTACAAGGGGAGATCTTTCCTGCCAATTTACTAGAGTTAGCATTCAGTTAGTTTGATCTTATACTTGGAATGGATTGGCTTTCTAAGCACCGAGTTAACTTGGATTGTAAAAGAAAAAGGACTATTTTGAGAACTTCTGATAACTGTCAGATAACCCTAATTAATGAACGTAGAGGGTTTCTATCGAATGTGATCTTAGCCCTTAAAGCTGAAAAGTTGATTAGGAAGGGGTCCATGGCTTATGTAGCTTACATTCTGGATCCAAGACAATCAGACTCTAGGATTGAAAAGATTCAAATAGTTAGGGATTTTCCTGATGTATTCCTAAAAGAGTTGCCTGGTGTGCCACCTAAACGTGATGAGGTTGAGTTTGACATAGAAGTCTATCCTGGTACGACTCTTGTGTCTATGGCACCTTACCGAATGGCACCTAAGGAACTCAAGGAATTGAAGGTTCAATTGCAAGAGTTGTTGGATAGAGGTTTTAACCGACCAAGTGTTTCGCCTTGGGGGGCACTAGTTCTATTTGTAAAGAAGAAGGATGGTAGACTTCGGTTATGCATTAACTATCGGAAGCTAAACAAGCTGACGATTAAGAATAAGTACCCCTTGCCTCGTATTGATGACTTATTCGATTAGTTCCGAGGAGTTACTATATTCTCCAAAATTGACTTGAGATCTGGATATTATCAGCTTAAGGTGAAGGATTCAAATGTGTTTAAGACTGCTTTCGAACTCGTTATGGGCAGTATGAGTTCTTGGTGATGCCCTTTAGGTTAACTAATGCCCTTGCTGCTTTTATGGACATGATGAATAGGGTGTTTCAACCCTACTTGGATCAGTTTGTGGTAGTGTTTATAGATGACATCTTGGTTTACTCTAAGTCTGAGGCTGAGCATGAGGAGCATCTTAGGGTTGTTCTGCAAACCTTGAGGGAGAAGCAGCTTTATGCTAAGTTTAGCAAGTGTGAATTTTGGCTCTTTGAGGTGATTTTTTTGGGACATATAGTTTCTACTAAAGGTATTCGTGTGGATCTCAAAAATATAAAGGTTATTATGGGCTGGAAGTAACTTAAGAATGTTTTTGAGATTCGTAGTTGCTTAGGTTTAGCTGGCTATTATCGGAGGTTTGTTGAAGGTTTTTCGATTATTACAGCACCTTTGACTAAGCTTCTGAGGAAGAGTGTCCTATTTGTTTAGACCGAGGCTCAAGAGTCTAGTTTTGAAAAGTTGAAGTCTGTGTTGACTCAAGCACCAGTTTTGATCCGACCCGAACCTGGGAAAGCTTATATTGTCTACAGTGATTGTTCTCACACTAGATTGGGATGTGTGCTAATGCAAGGGAAAGGTTGTGGCTTATGCCTCTCGACAGTTGAAACCACATGAGATTAATTACCCTACTCATGATCTTGAGCTTGCTGCGGTAATCTTCGCTCTTAAAATTTGGAGACACTATCTCTATGAGGAGAAGTGTTATATTTTCATCGACCATAAGAGCTTGAAATATTTGCTTACTCAAAAGGAGCTTAATTTGAGGCAACGTCGTTGGTTAGAACTCCTTAAGAACTATGATTGTGAGATTGAATATCACCCAGGTAAAGCTAATGTGGTTGTTGACGCCTTAAGTCGAAGTGCGATGACTAAGTTGAGGGCATCATTTGCCAGGATGAGTTTGTTTGAGGATGGCAGTCTTTTAGCTGAACTACGAGTTATTCCCACTTTACTCTCAAATATTAAGGTTGAACAGGCTAATGATCCATATCTTGAGCACAGTAGGAGAGAAGTGGAGGTAGGTACATTTATGGATTTTTTTCATGGATCAGAATGGTATATTATGCTTTCGAGGTCGATACTGTGTTCCGAGAGATTCTGGAATTAAGCAGACTAATTCTCCGTGAGGCGCATGATAGCCTTTATTCTATGCATTCTGGCGGAGATAAGATGTATAAGAATCTTCGTGATAGGTACTGGTGGAAGGGTTTAAAGAAGGATGTTTTGGATTTTGTGTCGAAGTGTCTGACTTGTCAGCAAGTTAAGGCTGAGCACCAGTGTCCTTCTGGTTACTTCAACTGATTGAGATTCCTCAGTGGAAATGGGAAAGGGTGACTATGGATTTTATGAGTGGTTTTCCCTTAACACCGTCCAAGAAAGATTCAGTTTGAGTGATTGTGGATCGACTCACTAAGTCCGTACACTTCATTCCAATTAGGGTCGACTATCCTTTGAGCAAGTTAGCTCGACTTTACATTTCTAAGATAGTTCGTCTTCATGTGGTGCCTTTATCTATCATTTCTGATCGAGATCCAAGGTTTACTTCGAGATTTTGGGAATCTTTGTACCGTACCTTGGGTGCTCAGTTGAACTTCAGTACTGTGTACCATCCGTAGACTGATGGTCAATCTGACATGTGATTCTGGTTTTGGAAGACATGTTGAGGGGTTGTGTGATTGAGTATCAAGGTAGTTGGGAGGACTTTTTACCACTAGTAGAGTTTGCTTACAATAATAGTTATCAAGCCAGTATTAAGATGGCTCCTTATGAGGCTTTGTATGGGCGCAAGTGTCGTACTCCTATTGATTAGACAAAGTTGACTGAGCATCGGTTATTGGGACTAGATATTGTTCACGAGTCTGAGGAGACTGTTAGATTGGATCGTGAAAGGCTTAAGGCTACTTTTGACTGGCAGAAGTCTTATGCTGATTTAAAGCATCGGGATATTGAGTTTAGTATGGGTGATAAGGTTTTCTTGAAAGTGTCTCCGTGGAAGAAGGTGATTAGATTTGGACGAAAAGGCAAGTTGAGTCCTCATTTTATCGGTCCTTATCGGGTCCTTCGTCGTGTGGGATCAATTGCCTATCAGCTTGAGTTACCGCTTGAGCTTGAGCAGATTCATGATGTTTTCCATGTCTCCATGTTGAGAAGATATCGGTCGGACCTATCTCATATTATGCCTATTGAGGAGATTGAGGTTTGTCTCAACTTGAGCTTTAAGGAGGAACCGATTGAAATTATTGCTCAAGATGAGAAGGTACTTAGGAGGAAGACCATTAAGATGGTTAAGGTCTTGTGACGCAATCATGGTTATGAGGAGGCTAAGTGGGAGCCCAAAGCCATCATCAAGGCCTAGTATCCACATCATTTTAGTCTAGGTAAATTTCGAGGATGAAATTTCTTTTAAGACGGGAGAGTTTTAACACCCTGATAAATTTGTAGGATCTAATTAGGAAGTTTTAAGAATTTGGGGGCCTTTTCATAATTTTTGGTAACTAGGGACTTGATTGAACATGGAGTTAATCTTTGGGGCCAATTTGCAATGTTTGGGACTTAATTAAGGTGTGTGTAAAGTGTTAGGGTCGGTGTAAAAACCCTAAAACTCTTTAGAGACTCCCGAATAAATTTACCCTTTTTCTTAAGTATATAAGCAACCTTAAACAATTTTGTGACCATTCTTATTCAATTTCTACAAACCTCTCTGTCCTTTTCTATCAAGCTCTCCCTCTCTCTCGTTTGTCCAACGAAGCTCCAATGAACGGCCTCCACCTGTTTGTGTTTTACACCGCCTCTTCCCTTGCAATCACCTTGCCCTCGCGAGCAAAACCCACTCTTAAGCCTTCAAAACTATCACCGTCGTTTGTGGGTGTCAACAAAGAGACGTTCGGTCGCTGTCTCTCTATGCAAAGCCATTTCTTTCGTTCGTCTAGCCGGTTTTTGTAAAGGTGAGCCTTAATTTGTGTTATGGCTTCGATTGGGAGTTGATTGCTTAAGCAAACTCGACGGTCGAATGCTGTGGACGATGGAGGGGTGTTGACGGTGCCATTCAATGGGGGAAAAATCAAAACCCTAATTTCTTCCTTGTTATTTTGTTAAATTGGGCCTTTTATGCCTAAACCGAAATCTCAAACATAATACCCAATAAACCCTTAACCATTTTAACTCAAAACCCTTGTTACTTTAAACCCAAACACTTTTGAAATTGAACCAAACCCAAACCCAATTGAACCAACCTAATACCCAAACCATGTGGACCAAGCCGACCGACCCGAACCTGACCTGAACCCGTTGATCGTTGATCGTTGGCAGTTGACTGTTGACCTATGATAGTTAACCGTCGACCGTTGACCATTGACTTTTTTCGAGAAACCCTACCCTGCCATTTTTCGACGTCCTGAGTCCGATTCTGCTACTCGTTTTGCCAAATTCTAACCCGAAAGTCTCGTTTTGATTGTTTTATCTTAAATTGTGTACTTTGAGTTATTTAGAGGTTCGAATTGTGAAAACTGATATAAGATATTCATGTTTAGGTGATCACGACTCCGAGGCTGACGATCTACCTCCTCCTTTACCTGTGCAACCTACTCCTGCATCGGTTCCGAGAGCTGCATGTAAGTTATTTTAGTTAATTTTGTGTTTAAGTGGTGGCTAGGATAGTATTAATATTGAGTTGTGTTTGTAGGATCTAGCCTATTAGATCGAGTATTGGATCAGTACGTGGCGGACAACCTCCTCGTCATTAGAGTTCTGCTTGCTAAGGTGTGTTTCTAAATGTAGTATAACCTACTGTATGAGATGTTGTTTTATATGTGTTTTCATGCTGTGTTAAGGTATATTGTTATTGAGATGATTATGTTGTGTTAATGGTATGATTGAGTTTGAGCTGTGAAATTATATGCTGATAATGTCATGTATATTCATAACTGAACATGTGGTTGAATATTTATTATGATTATTCCATTGTGCACTGAGACGTATATATGTATATATATACATTTGTATATAATATACTATGAGATTGAGATTGAGACTAAATTGAAATAATTATCTGATCATACCATTACATGTTCGTGGGGTGGGTTTGTACGGTGGAAGACATCATTATCGCACCTATAAATGGATGATACTAAAACTACACTGCGATTGGTGACGTTTGGCTGGGAAAGGGTTCTAGGGAACCTTTTCACTGTGTTGGTGTGTTTGAGTAAGGGTGCATTACATTATGAGTGTGATTGCAATATGATTTGTGGTTACTTTTTGAGCTATAAATTGTTGTGATTATATGATAGGTTGTATGTACTTTAGAGACACACTGGGCTTAATAGCTTATATCCCTACAGTTCTTTTTCAGATATTCAGGATTTAGGTGACTTGGTACTAAAGGCGTAATTATAGACTTCATTTTATTTTACCTTATAATTATTTTGATTTTGGGTTTTTATTATACTTTGTTAATTGTTATTATAATTGTGTTGTAAATATATTCTATTTTAGGAATTTTGGTATTTTTATTTTTGAAGATTATTTATGTTATTTTTATTTTAATTATAGACTTTATATTATATATTTATATTTATGAATGATTTTGGACTATCGAGTTGTGTGTGAGTGAAATTACTTAAATAACCTTTTGGATCCGGTTGAATACTTTGGACCGGGTAAAGGGGGTTACAATTAAGGTATAGTCATTTGAGTACTAACTATTCAAACAATGCTCTAGGTCATCCCTAAGCATCCCACTATACACAATTTCATTCATGTATCAAATTAAACAAAATGAATAATAATCAATTCAAGCATTCATATCTCTACGACTCTCTATAAGACTTATATCTCATATGGCCTCATCAAACATTCTTACTTACTGATCGGCCTGTAATGTCACAGTAGTTGTGCAAGCAGACATACGTCGATGCAAGTATAGTTGATAGACTAATTCTATCGAATATCGATCCCACTAGGAATGGGTTCTTGATGTTCAAATGTCGAAGCAATTAATACTAGAATTAGATGAAATGCGAGTACAGATGTCACCGCAATTAAGTAAATCTGCACACTAAAATAGTTAGTATTGTCAACGCAATCAAGGTTAATTGTCAAAGAAACTGCAAGTAAATCAAAGGTTGTTGAAGTGTTGAGAATTTAAATGCAAAAAAGTAAAAGTGTGATCAAGTGCAAAGGTTTGGTGTGAATCACTGATTTCACTAAGTTGCAACACAAGATGTGTCGATAAGGGTTTGAATAGATGAACAGTCACAGCAATCGAGTTCCAATGAAATCTTACCAATATCAATTCTCCATTTAGTCAAGACTCAAGCACCCTCAATTACCCCACCTCTCGGTGTGAGCAACATTGTGCACTAAACAACAAGTGATCAGAATCTCTTTTAATCCCAAACAACTCTCACTGTCTTGCTTGTTAACCTAACTTGTCACCGCATCTCTTGATGTCGGTAGACTGCAAATGTACTCTCGTGTTTGATGCAATTAGATCCAAGAATAAACAGATGAAAAGAATTAAATTAGAATCAAAGTAAATCTAACAATGAAAGATACTCTCGTATTTATTCAAATGTCAGTAATAGTTCATCATCATAAGAAGAGAGGAGTTAACAAATACATCGGAGCATACTATCTCTAGGCTACTCGGATTATCCCCCAACTGCTCCACTTGCACAACATCAAGCACTCCTTGTCAAGAGTAGTTGCTCGTCGACTCAGTCAGCTTACCGTTCCAACGTAAAATCTCCAAAAACACAAAGTAATTGCAAATTTAATTCCTTTACCTCTTGATGATTTCTTCCATCTTTTCCCTTCTATTTATAGGCTTTAGAATTACAGATTTCCTCCCCTTCATTCTCAGATCCAGATCCGTTTTACAGCTGTCCAAGTTCGTTACAGTCCAGCTGTGCACTCATGCAACTTTGGTGTGTTCTTCATAGATCTTCAAGTTGTCGCAACATTGATGGGCACGATCTGAAATCCTCAATTGCAGCGACAAGGTGTGAATTTCCTACA
This sequence comes from Gossypioides kirkii, assembly GCA_005610355.1. Classification (NCBI taxonomy): domain Eukaryota; kingdom Viridiplantae; phylum Streptophyta; class Magnoliopsida; order Malvales; family Malvaceae; genus Gossypioides; species Gossypioides kirkii. The sequence continues at coordinate 36,023,832 of CP032253.1, read as the reverse complement.
CTGGTGCTTCCAATTGTATTCACAGCTTGACTTCACTAATCCAACTATAGCTTTCTATGCAGCGACATCGCTGGTTGCACCTTCAAGCTGATCTTGTGGTTGCATTCTTCTTCCAGCATTGATCTTTTGAGATGAGGTCATGCGCTGACAATTCTAAGACGCAATATATAGGCTGCTTGCAACGACATTAGTATATAAAAGAGATAAAAATAACAAGAATTTAAACCAATCAATAATGAGTTAAAAAAACATAAAAAACTAAGTATGAAATGCTATGCATACTAAATATGGCACAAAAAGAGAATTAATACACAAATTTAGGGAGAAAATAAGTGTCATTTCTGTAGCTATCACACCCCCAAACTTGAGTTTTTACTTGTCCTCAAGTAAACAAAAATTAGCAAACTCACAAACAAATATCTCACTGCAATCATTATTTTAACAACTTAAATTTTTTGAAATCCTAATGCACAAATTGTATTCACATGATAGAATAATTCACCGACAATTTATAGGTACGAATACTTAAAACTACAAATTCATTAATGTTAGTAGCATGCCTTGAATCTTATCCTTCCTTTAATCAATACAGGATTTGGAGCAATATTTCTTTTTCTTTTCTTTTTCTCTTCTTTCTCATTCATTCATTTTTTTATAAGTGATTGAGAGATGTCATTACATTACTCTACCTTTGTTCCTGGGTAGTAACGATGGGGTGTAACAAACCCCCAGGAGGTATGTAATTGGGCCGACACACACTCTTGCAGTGGCAGCCTTTGGTTAGATGATTTTTCTAACACTTACAGCGGAGTGTTCTCCCTTGATAAGTCACAATATACTCTCATTGGATTGTTCTCTATTAATAAAATGTCACTGCATTTGGCAAGTTAGTACTAGATTCAAAAAATTACTACGATTCATTAATTACTAAAGCAACTTCAATCATTCATCCAAAAATAGACGATTCAAAATTCATTCATACTCACCCAATTCGCACATCAGCTTTCCAAATAATTCAAGATTTACACATCAAATAAAAATTGTGGTCACATTTTTGCTGAAATTTTGCATACTTTCATTGACTAAAGAAACAAGTAAAATTCAAATATGTGGGTGCAATCACATTTCCATTCCACACAATATTCCCCCCAAACTTAATGTCTGCATTGTCCCCAATGCACTGACAATACTATACAAATAAGAATGGAAATGTAACTATAATGCAACTAAAGTAACAAAAAGAAATGTAATGACAAAATAAAAAAGCAATGACAGTAAAATGCATGCAAACTATCTACAGGAAAGTAAACTAACTCATTCTTGAGCAGCCGATGCAGAGGCTACTTTGGTTTTCTTTTTTCTTCTTCCTTGGGCGCTTACCTTACTCTTTGTATTTTCGTTTCTTATCCTTGTGCCGTTTTTACTTGTTCTTTGAACCAATTGGATCGGCGGATTGTTCTTCTTCAGTCGATTGGGTGGCAGCCTCATCGATAGTTACATCCGATGGATAGACCTCAACAAGCGGAGCCACATACGGCACGATAGCTAACGGGTTAAAACCCTCTGCAATGCTAGTGACTACCTCAGCCTGACTTGTATCTGGTGGAGTCATATCATCACTAGATGCCCCACACTCACGGGTGCTTCGACAATATCCTCAGCGATATCTGTCAGGACATCTTCCTTCTTCTCCTGCTCCTCTTCAAGGTCCTTTATCACACGCTCTTCTTCTTCTTCTTCCTTCTATTGGCCTTCAGCTTGTTCTGCACCTTTATCCCCAGGCTTCTCTAGTTTAGTTGTGGCAATGTCAGCTTCATCCTTTACGTCCACACCCCTAGATACAATTGGGGTATGCACCTCCTCAACCATAGTCGCCCTCTCTGCCATATTTGCACCGAGGCTGTTCAAGAACTCGTCGTCAAACAAATTAGCTATCGTTCGGTAATAATCCCCCATATCATTAGAGTGCCCCTTGCGCTCCTCGTCATCTGAGATATGGATTCTCGTTGGAGAGGGAACATTTTGTGTCCTACCATTAGGAGTAGGTTGGTCAGAGGGTAGGGCTATTGGTTGAAAAAAGGAGGGGAAAGCTGGGAAGTCTAGCAGGGGACTATGGCTCATACTGCGTAATGCGATGACAATTACCTTGTTCCAGGCTTTGGCATATGCATAGAAGATATCTTGTCTATCCTTTAATACACCGACAGTACGGATAGTGTACATGTCGACGCGGTCAATATTGAATTCCATAACAACCAGCCTTTTTTCCAACTGGGGATTTGTGGGCGCATCATTTTGTTTTTCCTTCTTCTTTCCTTTTCCCTTACCCTTCTTGTTTGGTGCTTTTCTCACCAGTGGCGTCTCTTGACCCCTCGTCATTCTCTCGATAGAAATATCATTGAAAGGGCTTTTGTTGTCGAGACCTCTTCCTCATCTCTGAGCACAACACCCTTTTGTTTGCAGAGTAGCATAATTAGGGAAGGGAAAGGTAATATACCTGTGTGTTTGGACGTGGCTTCCGCAATTTGATCATGAATGATTACACCAACATCAATGTGACGGCCTTTCAGAATTGAGTGCAAAATACACATACGGTCTAATCTTGCTGTGGTGCTATGTGTAGAAGGCAAGAGACGACTATTCACGAAGTGGAACCATACCTTGCTAAAGGTTGTCAAATATCTCCGATGCATGGTGTAGTTATGTGGGCCATTACCTGTCCAAACATCACCATTAACACAGAGATCCTGCAGCACCTCGTTAACTCCCTCATCGTTTAGCCTTTCCATAAATGGAGCGTGGTCATCTACCTTCTGAAGAATCCGAAATAAAACATTGATATGGGCAGCACTCCTTGGTACTAATCCCTCACTCATGAAGACGAATTCATGCTCAGAATCCACAAGATTTGCATAGAATTCCCTTACCATTGTAAGGGAATAACCAGTCGGGTGCTCACAGAAGAATTCCCATGCCAGGCGACTAATGGTCCTTGCGATTTGCATTTTAGCATCACATCCTGATAGCGGTCCTTGGTCGCTTTTGACAGAAACAAGCCAGCTCTCTTAGTGGAGGTTAGCTTATGGTCGAAACCACGGTGGTGAAAGTAGCAGGGATTATGGATGGAGTTTTTGCTCCTCTTATCTTGGCCATAATCATAAAATAAGAAGGACTAAAAAGAACTTGCAGAGAAAAACAATGGACTGAAAGAGTGAGAATAAGAGTAAAGGCACAGAAGAAAATAAATTGCAACAACAATGGCTATTATGAGTGGAAAAGGAAATTGGTAGAGATGAGTTTTATAACCTCCCAATGGAAAGAGTCGTGATTATTGCAAAGAATGTGGGAAAACATTATGTCTACAACCAATAAATGTTAGGCTGTAGATCGTACCTTTTCATTGATCGAATGGCTGGGAAAAGATGGAGATCAATCGGCGTGATTCTTGCTGAAAAAGCTTTGTTAAGTCATAACAGAATGTACCGACAAGTTGTGCTTTGGATGCATCGACAAAATGATGATTTTTATTCCTGTAAAGAAATTAAAATGAGATAAGTAAAAGTGAAACAAATAAAAGAAAATGTGAAAATGCGTTGACATTATTTAAATGTGACCAGATCGACGGCCTCGTTTGGTTCCTTGACTTCTAGACTTACATAGTGTTTTAGACGTTGGCCATTCACCTTGAACTTTTTCTCATCTTTTAGATTCTCAATTGTCACTACACCATTTTGGAATGCTTCAAAAGCTTTGAAAGGGCCCGACCATCTCAAACGTAATTTACCTAGATGCAATTTTAAACGTGAATTAAACAAAAGTACTAACTGACCAGGGCTAAATTGTTGACACAAGATGATATTGTCGTGCCATCTCTTGGTCTTTTCTTTGTATATTGCGGCATTCTTATAGGCATTACGGCGTATTTCTTCTAGTTCAACAATGTCCAACAATCTTTTCCTTCCAGCAGCATCATAGTCCTTATTTACCTACTTGATTGCCTACATAGCTTTATGCTCAAGCTCAACTGGCAGATGAAATGACTTACCAAACACGAGTTGATATGGCGACATCCCCAATGGGGTTTTATATGCGGTAAGAAGCGCCCACAATGCATCTTGTGGCCGTAAAGACCAATCTCTCCTAGATGGGTTAACCACCTTTTCAAGGATACTTTTATTCTGCCGATTGGATACCTCCGCATGGTCATTTGTTTTTGGATGGTACGTTGTGGCCATACGATGCTTTACACCATATCTTTTCAATGCTGTCGCTACTTGATTATTGTGAAAATGAGTCCCTTGATCATTTATCAATGCCCTTGGTGTTCCAAATCTCGTAAGGATATACGTGTGAAAAAACTTCAACACTGTTTGACCATCATCTTTTGGCACCACGATTGCCTCGATCCATTTTGATACATAGTCAACGCAAATAAAATGTACACATTCCTAAAAGAGGTTGGAAATGGCCCCATAAAGTCTATACCCCAGACGTCAAATAACTCCACTTTCATAATCGGCTATTGGAGCATCTCGTTGCATAGAGATATTGAGCTAGTGCGTTGACATCGATCGCATTATTGTGCAAAGTTGTGGGCATCTCGAAACAATGTGGGCCAATAGAATCCTGACTATAGGACCTTTGTAATAGTCCTTACACCACCAAAATGGCCTCTATAAGGAGCGTCATGGCAATGTCTCAGGATAAAAGTCATCTCCCCTTCAAGAACACAGCGATGGATGATGTTGTCGGTGCATACCTTGAATAGGTATGGCTCGTTCCAATGGTACTTTGCAGCATCACGCAAAAATCTGACTTTCTTATGACCAACAGCACTCAAGGGTAGCTTCCCACACACAAGAAAGTTGATAACATCAGCATACCGGGGTGATGTGTCGACAAAGAATAGCTGCTCGTCTGGCTATGCATCGATAATTTGGATTTTATTCCTATCTTCACTTCTAACTTCCAGTTGAGACAAGTGGTCAGCTACTTGATTTTCAGATACAATAGGATCCATCTAGTCAACCTTGGTTTGGCATCTTTCTTCGCAAAAAGGTATCTTAATGTAGAGTGATCTATGTACACTGTAATTTTTACGCCGACAAGGTATAAACGAAACTTATCGAATGCAAAAACTACTGCTAGCAATTCCTTCTTAGTAGTTTTATAATTGACTGGCGCTTCAGTCAAAGTTTAACTAGCATAATAAATAGAATGAAATATCTTTTCTCTACGTTGTCGCAGTACAGCTCCTACAGCAAATTCACTTGCGTCACACATTAATTCAAATAGTTACGCCCAGTCTGGTGCGACGACAATTAGAGTTCGTACTAGCTGCTTCTTAATTATGATGAATGCATCCAGACATGTGTCATCAAACACAAACTTTTTATTTTGCTCTAGCAATGAGCATAACGGTTTAGCAATCTTAGAAAAATCATAGATAAATCTCCTATAAAAACCAGCATGCCCAAGAAAGCTTCTTATTCCCTTAACATTTGTTGGCGGTGGCAATTTCTCGATGATTTTGATAATTTCTTTATCTACCTCAATGCCTTGACAAGATATGTGATGACTGAGGACAATACCTTCAGTTTCCATGAAATGACATTTTTCCCAATTTAGGACTAGATTTGTGTCCTCACATCTCTTCAAAATTTTCGCCAGGTTGTTAGTGCATTGGTCAAAAGTTTGCCCATAGATCAAAAAATTATCTATGAATACCTCTAAAGAATCCTTGATCATGTTCGAAAAGATAGTCATCATACACCTCTGGAATGTGGCTGGTACATTACACAATCCAAAAGGCATACGTCAGAAGGCAAAGGTTCCAAATAGGCATGTGAACGTGGTCTTTGCTTGATCTTCCAGAGCAATGACAACTAGGTTGTATCTAGAGTAGCCATCTAGGAAGCAATAATAGGCTTTACCAGCTAACCTATCCAACATCTGGTCAATGAATGGTAGTGGGAACTAGTCTTTCTTTGTGGCCGCATTGAGTCAACGATAATCCATGCATACTTTCCAGCCAATCACAATGCGAGTAGGGATCAACTCGTTCTTGTCATTTCTCACAACTATGAAGCCACTCTTCTTGGGCACACATTGGACAAGGCTCACCCAATTTCTATCATCTTCTCATTAAGTCGTCACTATTGCTCAATAGATTGCTTTCCTTCATCTTCTAATCTAATCTTGTGCATGAAAAAAGAGGGACTGATGCCTCTGATATCTGTAATACTCCAGGCATTGGCTCTTTTATTCTCTTTTAAAATGGAGACGAGCTTTTCTTCTTATGTTGCATCGAGAGGTACGCTGATAATTACGGGTAATGTTTCCTAGTCACCTAGAAAGACGTATTTTAAATACGTCGACAATGGCTTCAACTCCAAGGTAAGAGCTTGTTCAATTGATGGTTTAAACACAGGGATCGTCCTATTAGATAGATCCAAAGATTCTAATTTTCAATTCTGTCTCAGCTCACAATTGCTAACCTCAGTATTGTGGCCACATCTAGGTAGGGTTTCGTCAACGTATGTCACCGCTTCTTCATCTAAGATTGCTGAACTCCGTTCATTGAACTCTTCCATGATTAACTCGTCCAGCACATCAATGTGGTGACATTTGTCCTTACTTCTCGACGGATATGCCTCGAACACACTGAAGGTAACATGTTCATCGTTATGACGCATGAGAAGCTCACCTTTGAAAACATCGTTAAGAGTGCGTCCTATTTCCAAAAATGGTCACCGTAAGATGATGGGCACTTCTTTGTTTGCCTCGTAGTCAAAGATTATGAAATCTACAGGGAACACAAGCTTATCAACTTGCACAAGGACATCTTTAATATAGCCTTCAGGTTACGCTAGAGATCTGTTTGCAAGCTGCAATGTCACCGCAGATCCTATTCCTAATTTCCTGAATGTGGACAAAGACATGAGATTAATACTTGCTCCCAAATCACATAAAGCTTTACCTAGATAATAATTTCCAATAGAGCATGGGATTGTAAAGCTGCTAGGGTCTTTTATTTTACATGGCAGCTTGTTAGTTAGTATAGCGCTGCACCCCTCTGTGAATGCAATCGTCTCGATTTTGGATAATTTCTTCTTCTTTGATAATAACTCCTTCATAAATTTCCCATAATTGGGTATCTGCACAAGAGCGTCTACAATAGGTATGTTAATGTGTAATTGTTTCAAAGTATAAACAAACTTTTTATGGTCCTTATCATGGTCTTCCTCTTTAAATCTTTACGAAAATGGAAAAGGTATTGTAGCAGTGGGTTGTTGTGGAATAACCAGTTGCATCGACACAGGCAGTTACATCAACGTCTTTGTTGGGTAAATAGTAGGCATAGATGTCACTAAAATGGCTCTTCCTCATTTATTTTTGTTGAGTTTCCTTCAGTTGCAACATTTCCTTATTGCGTTGGTTCAGATGCATCGATATGTTCTCGGTCGGAATGTTTGCTTGATTCAGTCGTTTGCTTTCCACTTCGCAACGTGATAGCCTTACAATACTGCTTCCTTCTTTGCGTTGGTTTTCAGTATCACTAGGTAGAGCACCTGGTGACCTTGCACTCAGATTAGAAGCTAGCTATCCTAGCTGGGCTTCTAATGCTCGGATAGAAGAATAATTACCTTGCACTATTACTTCAGTTCTAGTGATATGCTCTCGCAGTGCTTCAAGCGCAGCCATAGAATCTGACCTTTGTTGAGAAAATTGTTGTTGTTGTTGAGGCTGTCCTTGCATATGTGGCATTGCATTTTGTTGTGGCTGCAATCGCATTTGTAGTTGCATTTGGCTATGTGCCTACAATTGATCAAGATACGAATGTACCTGCGAATTTTGATTAAAATTCTGCTATTGATGGTTGTTGTAACTTTATTGTCTATAACTCCCTTGAGTTGAGGAATTTCCATATCTATATATGGAAGCATTCTGATTTCCCCAAGGTTGTTAAGCTCTGTTGTTGTATGAGTTACCATAAGAACCTCCTCTGATGTTATTAACGTAAAATGCATTTTCAGCATGTTGTGAGCAATCCTCATAAATGTGGTTGTCGTCGCAAATCACACAGGAAAATGTCGGCACATCCATTTGTTGGGCTACTTGGATAGGAGCAAGGTCACATGTCCCCTTCATACTGTTTATAATATTGGCCAAAGAGGATACCTACGCACTCAAAGAAGAAATAACATCTAATTCAAGAACACTAAGGTTAGTTTTTACCTGTGCAGAATAAGATATTGGATATTGATAATCATTCTGTGCAATTCTCTCTAGAATTCGTACAGCTTCAGTGTAGGTGCAATCCAACAAAGGACCGTTAGAAGATGCGTCGATAAGATTCCATGTCTGAACATTCAATCCATTATAAAATATCTCTATCTGGGTCTCTTGTTGAATTCCATGCATTGGGCAATGTCTAAGTAGAGTCTTATAACGCTCCCATGTTGTATGTAAGTTCTCATCATCTAGCTAATAGTAAGCTGTAATGTCATTGCACAACCTTGTGTTCGTTGTCGGTGGATTGAAACGCAAAATAAGCTATGTTTCTAGCGCATTCCAAGATGTAATGGATCCAACTGGCAATCCCAAGAACCAAGTTCTCGCTCTTCCCTCCAATGAGTAAGGAAATAATTGCATTTTCAAGGCATCATCAGGGACATCATGTTGGCTAAAAGATGCGCAAATAAACAAAAATGATTTAAATGTTCTCGTGCATCTTCATGGGGTAGGCCCACATATTGCCCATTTGAATTGAGCATTTGAAGCATAACCAGTTTCAGCTCGAAATTTCTAGCTTGTATAGTTGGTCTTAACACTCTTGGCTGCAAACCATCAAGGATAGGAATAACAAAATCTCAGATTGTCCTATTTCGCACTTGTTCAACTTATGGAGGTAGTGGTGGTAAATTATTTATTCGTTGTGACGGTATTGGAGGAACTCCATCTTGCGGCAGCAATGGTGGTAGGTTGTTATTGTTGTTATTTCCAGTCTTTTTCTTTTGTTCTTGTCTTCTCCTTCTAAGTGTTCTCTCGAGTTCTGGATCAAAGTTCACAATATCCTTCGGATTTCTCTTTGTGGAAATGCAACTCCTAAAGAAATAAAAGGAAATCAACAAAAGAAAATTATACAAATTAGTAAAAACAAAAAGTTAAGTAAGAAATAATTGCTACTACAAAAGTTAACATCAGACAAACGCCATTCCTAGGCAATGGCACCAAAAATTGATCGGCCTATAACATCACAGTAGTTGTGCAAGTGGACACACGTCGATACAAGTATAGTTGATAGACTAATTCTATCGGATATCGATCTCATGAGGAATGGGTTCTTGATGTTCAGATGTCGAACCACCTAATACTAGAATTAGATGAAATGTGAGTACAGATGTCAGCACAATTAAGTCAATCTGCACATTAAAATAGTTAGTAATGTCAATGCATTCAAGGTTAATTGTCAAAGCAACTGAAAGTAAATCAAAGTGTTGTTGAAGTGTTGAGAATTTAAATGCAGAAAAGTAAAAGTGTGATCAAGTGTAAAGGTTTGGAGTGGATCACTGATTTCACTACGTCGAAACGCAGGATGTGTCAACAAGGGCTTGAATAGATGAACTGTCACAACAATCGAGTTCCAATGAAATCTTACCAATATCAATTCTCTATTTAGTCAAGACTCAAGCACCCTCAATTACCCCACCTCTTTGTGTGAGCAACATTGTGCACTCAAGAACAAGTGATCAGAATCTCTTCTAATCCCAAGCAACTCTCGCTGTCTTACTTGTTAACCTAACTTGTCACCACATCTCTCGATGTCGGTAGACTGCAAATGCACTCTCGTGTTTGATGCAGTTAGATCCAAGAATAAACAGATGAAAAGAATTAAATAAGAATCAAAGTAAATTTAACAATGAAAGATACTCTCGTATTCATTCAAATGTCAATAATATTTCATCATCATAAGAAGAGAGGAGTTAAAAAATACATCGGAGCATACTATTTCTATGCTACTCGAATTATCCCCTAACTGCTCCACTTGCACAGCAGTAAGCACTCCTCGTCAGAAGTTGTTGCTCGTCGGCTCAGTCTGCTCACCGTTCCAGCGTAAAATCTCCAAAAACACAAAGTAATTGCAAATTTAATTCCTCTACCTCTTGATGATTTCTTCCATCTTTTACCTTTTATCTATAGGCTTTAGAATTGCAGATTTCCTCCCCTTCATTCTCAGATCTAGATCCGTTTTGCAGCTATCAAAGTTTGTTACAATCTAGCTATGCACTCACGCAACTTTGGTGTGTTCTTCATAGATCTACAGGTTGTCGCTACTTCGTTGGGCACGATTTGAAATCCTCAATTGTGGCAACAATGTGTGAATTTCTTGACCTGGTGCTTCCAATAGTATTCGCAGCTTGACTTCACTAATCCAAGTATAGGTTTTTATGCGGCGACATCGCTGGTCGCACTTTCAAGCTGATCTTGTGGCTACATTCTTCTTCCAACATTGATCTTCTGAGATGAGTTCATGTGTTGACAGTTCTAAGACGCAATATATAGGCTGCTTACAGCGACATTAGTATATAAAAGAGATAAAAATAACAAGAATTTATACCAATCAATAATGAGTTAAAAAACATAAAATATGAAATGCTTAATATGCATACTAAATATGGCACAAAAGAGACAATTAATACATAAATTTAGTAAGAAAATAAGTGTCATTTGTAATGCTATCACTTACGTACTTTTAATCTATTATGTAAGTTAATTGAGTAACCTAATCAATTTCCCTTAGAAAATAATCAAATTCTCTAGTATTGGTCAAAAATTTCATGCTTGACAAAAATCCTTACACGCTTCATTATTGTCAACTGCTATTCATAGTATTAACATAATCCAAGCACCATGCAACAATAATGATAATTTTTTTAAAAGAAATAAATAATTAACTAAAACAAAATACCCAAATAAATAAAGCACAAATTAATCCTATGTACTTTCCCCTCACACTTTGGAACTGCTAGCTCGATGGATCAACTCAATAATGACGGTAACGGATGTTAAATCGACCTTTTAAAAAATATGGTGAAGCAATTTAATTTTAAAACAAAGAACAGAAGAATTTATAATGGTTCGGCCCCAAATGCTTACTTCACTACCTTAGCTTTCCACAACTAAGGATTTTCCCAAATCCACTAGATTTGTATAATCTTTGAGGACAAGGTTTAACCTTACAATCACTTGAGACTTATACCCCAAAGTCCTAAAAGATAACTCCTTCAGGGTTCTACCTAAACCTTATGTATAAAACCTCTCTCAAAAGAGAAACAAATAAGCGAACAAAAGAAATTATCCTTACAAGATCAGTATGTTTGCCAATTAAGCACAAATACAAAGAAGAACACTTGAGCTAAATGAATACTATGAAAGCTCACAAGTGTTTACATGAAAAAGGTAAGAAAGAATTAAGCTCTAGGTTGTTTTGATTGATCTTTAGGCTTTGCACATTGCTCTTCTTATGCTAGACCTTTGGAAGATGATATTTATACCCTCTAAGTGAATTCCAACTGTTGTGGTTGTTGGGAAAGTAATGTAGCCATTGTAGCCATAAAAACCAGCATTAAATGCAGTGTGCAGCTAAGTTCTTCTGGTATAAGCATACTTGTATCGGTAGAACTATAGTTGTATCAGTAGAAGAGGAGTTCTACCGGTAGAAGTCCTAGGGTAGATGACTTTACAAAATATTACCGTTGGAGTCATTGTATTGGTAGATGCTTCATTGTATCAGTAGAACTCTGAGGGTTTCATTTGGTATTGGTAGAACCCATCAAAGTATTGATATAAGTGCAGGGGAGGATGAATTTTAGCTACTGACTTGACTTGTTTCGATAAAAATCTTCAAGGTATCGATAGAATTGTAGTTGGATCGGTAGAAGTGGAGTTCTACCGGTAGAAGTCTCATTGGAGTCTTTTCCACTTAGCTTTTATTCAAAATCACTTTAATTTGTTATATTAAAGCATATTATCCAATAAGGTTTAGTTTAACAGTCTCCCCCTTTTTGATTTAACAAAACATTTTCTAAATTTGTTTTTGAATAGATTTCTCCCCCTTTGTAAAAGTCATTTTGAAATTAAGCTCCCCTATGTAAAAATCATTTTCAATTTAAGGCATAAATATTTGGAGCATAAATTTTCAATAAGCTCAAATTTGACATTCATTTTTCTTTACAAAAATTGGTCACTAATCTAAGCAATCAATCAACCATAAAATTTACCTTTCTCTTCTCCCCTTTTTGTTATATCAAAAATAAACATATAAAACTTAAGAGGAAAAAAAAGGTTAGTTCAAATATAGATATTAAATATAAAGAATTAATGAAGTGTCATACCAATCAATATTAAGGTGCAATCACATAAAATTTGCATTTGTTTACCTTGAAGCAGTGCACCTTACCTACAAACATAGAGTTAAGTTTTTGGTACCCAATGTCTTTTGGGTCCATAATCATTAGTTTTCAAAATCTTAGTCCCTTTAGGTAACCATTTTGAAAGAGCTTCCTTATTTGAGTAGTACTAAGCCCTTTAGGGGCCCATACACTCTTAACAAATTTACCCTTGTAAAATCTTGAAGGACCTCTATGTTTATAAAAATTAAAGTTATTTTTAACAAAGTTTTGTTTTGAACTTCTCCTTTTTCAAAAACTTTGTTAGAATGAGCTTTTTCACTTTTAAGCAACTCAAGTTGTTTTTGATGATCCTCATGAACTTTTGAAAGTAAATTATACAAGTCTAAATTTTTCTTTTCAAAATCATTAATGATTTCTTGCATTTTGTTTACTTTCTCTTCAAGTTCATGATTGATTTTTGAAAGTAAGTCATTTTCAATTTTCAATTTTGAAACACTTTTCTTGTGTTTTGACATCATGACTTTTAATTCCAAAATCAATTCATCATAGGCTTGTTGCAACTCATCAAAAGAATAATCAGTTAAAGTAAATGAGTTAGAAGTTACCTTAAGATCATCGATGGCCATAAAGACTAATTTGGCTTCTTCATCGAATGAGTCTCATTACTCCAATCAACATAAACCTTTTATTTGCTAGACCCCTTCTTTTTAAATTTAGGACAATCATACTTGATGTGTCCCGGTTTCTTGCACTCATAGAAAATAATAGGATCTTTCTCCTTGGTTGATTCAAGTTTGAGTCCTTCCTTCTTTCGAAATTCTACTCCTATGTTGGACTTCATGAATCTCCTGAATCTTCTAACAAGCCTTTTCATCTCTTCATCTTCATCCACCTTTTCACTTGATTCACTTTCTTCAATGGTGGTGGATTTAAGAGCTCTACCAACATTCTTCTTCATAAGTCTTTCTTCTTCACTCCCTTTGTTAAGCTTCATCTCATATGTAAGCAAAGAACCAATGAGCTCATCAAGGGAGAGTGAGTTGAGATCCTTTGATTATTCTATGGCCGTCACCTTTGGTTCCCAAGATGTTGGGAGACTATTCAACATCTTTTTCACCATCTCCTTGTTGGGATAAACCTTCCCAAGGGCTTTGAGACCATTAATGATGTTGGTGAATCGATCAGACATCTCTTTGATTCCTTCCTCCGATTTTGATTTAAATAATTCATAGTCAAGGGTGAGAATACTTAGCTTTGATTCCTTGACTCTATTCGTTCCTTCATGGGTGACCTTAAGCTTGTCTCATATTTCTTTGGAATCATTGCATGAGGAGACTCTATTGTACTCATTTTCACCAAGAGCACAAAATAGAGTGTGCATAGCTTTTGCATTAAGTTGCACCTTCTTGATGTCATTTCCATCCCATTCATTCTCCTCCTTTGGAACACTAACACCTTCAACTATCTTCATTGGAATGAATGGCCTATTTATGGTTATCATCCACACTCCATAATCGTTCGCTTAGATAAATAACTTCATTTTTGTTCTCCAATAAGAATAATCGGTGCCATTGAATAGAAGAGGTCTTACGATGGAAAATCCTTCTCTCAAGAATGTTGACCCAGAAGTTGACGTCATTGATGTTGGAAGACTTGTTGATCGTTTGAGCTTCTCCGAGGATCTACTCTAGGTTGTTAAACCATCTCTAGAGTTCTAGCTCTGATACCAATTGTTAGCTTGATAGATCAATTTGATAATGACAGTAACGGAGGTTAAATGGACCTTTTAAAAATTATGGTAGAAGCAATTTAATTTTACAACAAAGAACAGAAGGATTTATAGTGGTTCGGCCCCAAATGCCTACTCCACTACCTTAACTTTCCACAACTAAGAATTTTCCCAAATCTACTAGATTTGTATAACCTTTGAGGATAAGGTTTAATCTTACAATCACTTAAGACTTATACCCCTAAAGTCCTAAGAGATAACTCCTTAAGATTTTTACCTAAACCTTAAGTATAAACCCTCTCTCAAAAGAAAAACAAATAAGCAAACAAAGAAATAATCCTTACAATATTAGGATGTTTGCCAATTAAGCACAAATATAAAGAAGAACACTTGAGCTAAATGAATACTATGAAAGCTTACAAGTGTTTACAAGAAAAGGTAAGAAGGAATTAAGCTCTAGGTTGTTTTGATTGATCTTTAGTATTTGTACATTGCTCTTCTTGATGCTAGACCTTTGGAAGATGGTATTTATACCCTCTAAGTGAATTCTAACCATTGTGGTTGTTGGGAAAGTAATGTAGCAGTTGCAGCCATAAAAACCAGCATTAAATGCAATCTGCAGCTAAGTTGTTCAAGTAGAAGCATACTTGTATCGGTAGAACTGTATTTGTATCAGTAGAAGAGGAGTTCTATTGGTAGAAGTCCTAGGGTAGACGACTTTACAAAATATTACCGTTGGAGTCCTTCTATCGATAGATGCTTCATTGTATCGGTAGAACTTTGAGGGTTTCATTTGGTATGAGTAGAACCCAGCAAAGTATCGATAGAAGTGTAGGGGATGATGAATTTTAGCTACTGACTTTACTTGTTTCGGTAGAAGTCTTCAAGGTATCGATAGAACTGTAGTTGTATCGGTGGAAGTGGAGTTTACTGGTAGAAGTCTCACTGGAGTGTTTTCCACTTAGCTTTTATTCAAAATCACTTTAATTTGTTATATCAAAATATATTATCCAATAAGGTTTAGTTTAACAGGAACATACATTGCCTTTAATGGAAAACAATTAAAGCGCAAACAATAAAACTTCCCTGAGTTGGTCGAGTCCTTGTTGTTATGATAATTTCGAGATTTGTGTGCTCCAAGCGGACGAAGAGTACCTAAAAAATTTTATGAAAAGAAATATGAAATATAATATAAAGAAAATAAAAATAAAAATAAGAAGAAAAAAACAAATTTTCGATAATGGATGATAGAACGTCTACAAATATTTGGAAGATCTTGGGCCTGCAAGGTGCGTTCTGTCAAGGTCATCACGACATTAGAGTGCTATGTCGCGACATTGAGCCCAATTTCTAATTTCGTTAATTTTTTTCTTTTTCTTCGATTCTGTCACTCCATGGTATCTACACAAAATTTAAAATAGAAAATAAAATTTCTTTAAAAACCAAGACGATCCGTGTCGCCACCATAGAAGAACTTTTAGCTGGTTCTCGACACTTTGATTCATGGTTTATGCTGTTTTCGATATATATGAACCAGCCCCTTTGATTAATTCGAAAGATGTTGCCTTATTTTCGATCGACGCGACATCCACATCACAAGCCATTTGGTACCAAATCCAAGCCAACCCCAAATCATTTTTTGAGGTATTATTTCTTCAAGCTTCCTCCTTTCAATGTCGCGTAAAGGTTTGGTCATTCAAACTTTGTTGCCCTTGTCAAATGAGAATGAGTGGAACTCATCGATCTCTTCGGATGGAACCTTCTCTTTTATGGTCAGAAAGTGTATTGACTCTTCTACACTTTAATTTGAATCGTCTTAGGCTCCATTTTAGTGGTTAATTCATCTGTCACTTCATTTTAAGGTTAGATCTATTGCTATGTCAATTAGATCAGAAACACTTCAACTATGTTCAACTCCTCCTCATGGTCTTTAGTTTCAAGCTCATGTTGAATCTCACCATAATTCTCATCATGGTCATTGATAATACAAGGGTTCTCATGACCCAAATTGTGAACGTTAAACATGTCCCCTTTCCTAGAAGGCAGTGCTTCGGATATTTCTTGCATCATTTTAATCATTTGTTCCATCATATCTGACATGTTTGACAGTACCTCGGAGTTGGTTGTCTTGGTGGTTTCACATGAAGGCATTCTATACGAATCATAAGGAAGTTCCTCTAAATATTCGGGCATGTCATGATCTTCTTCAAGTACATCACACAAATGACTTGTGAACTCCTGTGGATGTTTGACTAAATCAGCACCTTGTTCATTATTCCGCTGGTATGTCGAAGCTTCTTTCCCTCGTTGGCTCATCTTGATCATGAACAATTTTTATTTTTCATGATCTCTCATTCTTCATATACTCCCTCTTCGTATATTTCATCATTAAAGCCCATTTTATCATTAAACCACATGTAATAAGTTTCATCCATGTTTGAATGATTTTCTCGGATTTAGTCCTTATGGATCAGTGACTGACTAAACAAGTATTATCTTCTCTAAGGCATATATTGAAATTAACAAAGAAAAAGAAAGAAGTTAGTAAAGTACATTAGTAATAAAAATCATATCTATAATTCAAAATTTTCATAATTATTCTATTAAAACGTAAAAATTAAAATCAATCTAGTAGCGTTGCCTCCCCGACAACGACTCCAACAACTTGACCACCTTTGAACGTGCTCTATAAAATATATGGTATTTAAGGCGGTGTCCGCAAGTATATGGGTCAGGTTGTAAAATAATTTGTTTACAACGTAACACTTTGCAAGTATTCCGAGGATTGTACTTAAGGGAGGCTAGCACTAAATTAACTCTAACCTAAACGTCAATAGATCTAATTAGTACTTTACATAAATTATATTAGGAATAAACATAAATAAAGAGTTTTTGGGTTTTTATAGATAAAGAACTAAAAATAACATAAATAGATACAATTCAAGAGATCAAAAAATAGGATAAATCAAATCTTATATGGGTGATTATCTCGCTTTAGTAATCCCGATCAACTGTCACTTCGGCTTCCTCGTCAATCAACTGGTCGCTACCCTAGTAGGATCTTTCGATCTTCCACTAACATAACAAGTCAACAAGGACTACTTATATTCTGACCTCACAATCCAGACTGGCTTAGGGGTAAAGGTGATCACGATTGGGCCATACCAATTTGGGTTAATTGCCACCTTGATGATTTCCCGAGGTTATGAGGCCTAGGGTTTGTTTCACGTTCTTCCTTTCCCAAACATTGATCCATCGAATAACCTTACAAAATGGTTAACAGATCATACCTCTACTCGTTAATCCCCTATAAAGGGATTAGTTCCTCATGGCTTTTATAAATAATATAAAATCAATATAAAATATGAACAGACATAATGAATCGAAAGTATAAGATTCAGGAAAAGCTTGATTTTGTCACACCCTAAAATTGGGCCTAGAAGTTTCGAGAGTAATGTAGGAATTTTAGCCCAAATGTGTTCTAAATTTTATAAGTTTGATAACCGATAATATTTTCGACAATGGCTATTAGAAAATTAAATGAATTTCTGAAAATGAGTTTTAAGAAGCTTTAATTTTGAAAATAGGATTGATTTGTAAATGAATCAAACTTAAGTGTTTTTATGAATTAATTTGATCAAATGACCAAAATCAACTTAAACCCCCCTTTTTCAATTGAATTTCATGTCAACTTCTCCTACCCATATTTTGTGCCATCTTTTGCTCTTCCAATTCCTCTTAATCTCTTTTAAACACTAACTCCTAATCTCCTTTGAATTCTAATAGCTCTAAAACCTTAGATACCTATAAAAACCAAGAGAAACACCCAAAAATCTTAATTAAAATTGGGTCTGTAAAATACAAGTTTTGAATAACAGTTGAAAATATGGTCTTTAATGGTGAAATTTGGATTTGTTTATAAAAACTTGATATTAAAGTGTTTTTCAACTTGTTTTAACATGATTAGAAGGTTTCTAAAGTTACTTTGAAGTCTCGTTAGGTATTTATTGAGTTTTAATGAATTTTCGTTATTAGAGCCATTGTGAGTCGAAAATATTCAGTATTTTAAAACGTGTAATTTTGAGTGGTTTAAAGGTTGGGAATCAGTCATGGGTAAATATGTAGGCGAATGGAATTTGTTTCATGTGAAAAAATTAAGTGTAGACAGAGATATTAGAGTTTAAAGTTTTCTGTGTTAAAGGTTTCGCTTAAGAACATAGCTTAGGCAATAGTTTATGACTGTATGAGATGTGTGGATGAATGATTTTTTCTTGTGGATTTGAGTGATATGTGTGGTTGATGCGTCATAATCAATAAGACTTTCAACAAGCAAAGATAAAGGCAAAGGAAAGCTAGCCTAAACTTTTTGGTTTTTAAAGAGTGCGTATATTTGATTGATGTTTTTGAATCGCTACTCATAGATGATTCATTATGTATCTAGGAATTTAGAGATAGCCTAAACCCTTACTCTAAATTCTAAGTGTAAGTGTTCTTATATCTATGTTAAATATGTGAAACATGTGCTTGCTAATTGTGAAAAGAGAATTAAGATGTAATATTGTGAACAAATATGAGATGTTGTAACATATATGTGACACCTTATACTCGACCCAGTTGTTGAATCCGAATATAAAATGTCACATTTCGTTGCCGAAGCAACTTACTTTTCTATTTATTTTTTTAAAGCGTAGTGAAAAATAATAATTTATAAAAATTTCGGCAGCATTTCTGCTTATTCACGTAAAA
Organism: Gossypioides kirkii; assembly: GCA_005610355.1. Taxonomy (NCBI): domain Eukaryota; kingdom Viridiplantae; phylum Streptophyta; class Magnoliopsida; order Malvales; family Malvaceae; genus Gossypioides; species Gossypioides kirkii. Next base: position 36,004,941 of record CP032253.1, on the reverse strand, counting down.
TCCCCCTGTAAAATTTTGCATTTCACAATATATTCACATTCAAATAATCTCCCAAATCAATTCCCAACACTTCAATTTCTCAAAGCATTTCAATAAACTTAATATCTACTTTTAACCATTTCATCAAAACATTGATTATAAAGTACTAGCAAAAGAGACATAATAAACATATTTAAATCTAATTTATGAGACAATATTATATCTATATAAGCGTATGTACATGTCATAAATATTAATCAAAAAGTAAACTTTTCACCAACTTTGTTTGAGCTGAATTCCTGTTCTTCGGATGTTGTTTGTACGATCTACTGAATCTAACTACCTGCGCACAGAAAAAAATAAACAAACCATACGTTGAGCAATTTTTATGCTCAATGGTGCTAATATCATATAAATCATTACATAAGTATTAAATATAAATTAGTTAATAAAAGTAAATAAATAACAATAAGCTTTTTATTCAAATTTAAAATAATATAATCAATTTAATTCACACAATAAGGAAATTCAAATATATTCAAATTTTGTTTTGCTTTTCTTTCAATCTAAACTCCGTACCAAAGTTTAGACTCATAACCAGATACACGAATCCGCCACCCCGAGTTGTTCGGTAACGATGGCTATCAGAGTAGTCCACGACCCTCAGGGAATTGGGACTGCCCACGACCCTCTGTGAATTGGGGCTAACAATAATAAAAACCAACCAATTTGGCCTTTTCTCCCTCGACCCTCTGGGAATTGGGGAGATCTAAATCCTCTGATATAAAGACTCTATGGCATGCCAACTATATCTGATCCAGTCTAACTTAGTGTACAGGGGTAAAAATCAAGTTTCATTTTAATTTTATTTTTCATATCATTCTCATTTTTGGTCTCATATCATGATCAAATCATATATTTTGCCTAATGTAAAATTAGGCTTCCCTCAAACATATAAAATCATAATACTAAAGCTCAAACCATAACTATGAATTTACTAATTTAATCATTTGAAAAATTAACATGTTCCATCTAAAATCATAATTTTATAAATATTGACTAAATAATTCAAACTCATTCAAACAATATAAAAATAAAATTAATATAATTAATCATAATAATCTAATTATTCTAAAGCTTTATGCAATGAAAATAAGATTTTTGCACAAACCGAAATTTTAATCGCTTTGCTTCTTCTCTTCGTCTTTCTCCTTCAAGGTGCTCGTTTCAGTTTTAGCTACAATATGAGCAATGCAATACAAAATAATATCATTTACCCATTTTAATACTCAAACTAATAAAAACAACATAAAAATGCATGATTAATCAAGTTAATATACTAAACTTCCAAATCTAAAATTTTCATATCTTTCAACTCAATTATCTGTTTTCAATTCCGTCTTCACCGGAGTACTCACTAATTCATAAGCTATCATTTAGCACCAATATTACTCAAAATAGTCAATTTTCTCTACTATCCCTTCACCATAGCCAAATAAACCAAATAAACTTCTCATCCCATTTCATTTCTTTTTCACACTTCTAATAAGCTAGAATTCATCTTCTAATCATTTTCTATCAAGAAAATATACCTATTTCACTTAAATTTCCTAAGCTTTGCCATTCAAAATACTTGATGAAATCAAAAATTATTGTATATATATGTAGAACAAGCTTTAAATATTCAAAATATATGAAAATGTTGAAGAAAAACAATACCTTATGCTTGAATTTGAAGAAAAATAGTGAAAGAAATTTTTTCTTTCTCCCTTCGTGAGAGAACAGAGAGCAAATGAAACAGAATAGCAAAAGAGAAAGTTGAGAACTTTTTGTTCTCTCTTTCTCTTATATTTTATTATATTAAAAAATAAAATATTATTATTTATTATAATATTATTGTTAATTAATATATCTTTTGATAATATTAAAAAAAATCATTGATTTTTTTAAGTAATGGTAAAATTGCCATTTGGTCCTTCCATCAAAATAAAAATAGAATATTTGCACTTTAGTTCCTATACTTTTCTAACTTATTCAATTTAGTCCCTGAACTCAATAACGGATTTTTTAACCAACCACATGCTCTTAATAATAATTCTCTATTGTTCTATGTCTAATAGTTTCCTCTAAAAACGATTATTACTTCTTATACTACTATTTATTTATAAATTCTTTTATTCAAGGACTTCTACCATAAATTTATATTTTTGAAGTAGGGATGTTACAATTCTCCCCCCCTTAAAAATTTCGTCCTCGAAATTTACCTGAAGAGTTGTGGATATTGAGATCGCATTGTATCCTCAGGTTCCCAAGTAGGTTCTTCTATATTATGATTCCTCCACAATACTTTTACCGAAGGAATTCGCTTCTTTCTCAACTCTTTTATGTCTCTTTCTAAAATTTGCACTGGTTCTTCTTCATACGATAAATCAGGTTGTATCTCAATGTTTTCCATTAACACAACATGTGATGGATTCGATCTGTATCATCGGAGCATCAATACATGAAACATATTATGGATTCGATCTAATTTTGGTGGCAAAGCTAGTCGATAAGCAATAGGCCCAACTCTTTCTATAATCTCGTATGGTCCAATGAACCTTGGACTTAATTTTCCTTTTCGACCAAATCTCATAATTCTTTTCCATGGAGAAACTTTTAGAAATACTTATCTCCCATTTCATACTCAATTTCTCTTCTTTTAAATCAGCATAAGACTTTTGCCGATCTGAAGCTGCTTTTAATTTTTCTTTAATCAGTCGAACCTTTTCTTCTGTTTCTTGTATTAATTCTGGGCCAACCATCTTCTTTTCACCAAGTTCAGTCCAACACAAAGGAGTACGACATTTATGTCCATATAGAGCTTCATATGGTGCCATCAGAATACTTGATTGGAAACTATTATTATATGCAAATTCTGCAAATGGTAGGTATCATTCCCAATCAGTATCAAAGTCAATGACACAAGCTCGTAACATATCTTCTAACAATTGAATCACGCGTTTTGATTGACCATCTGTTTGAGGATGAAAGGCTGTGCTAAAATTCAATCTGGTGCCAAATGATTCATGTAACCTCTTCCAAAATCTTGCAGTAAATCAAGTATCATGATCAGAAATAATAGATTTTGGCACACCATACAATCTCACTATCTCAGCTACATATAATTCTGCGAACTTATCTAATGACCAGTCTGTCCTTATTGGTAGAAAATGAGCTGATTTCGTCAATCGATCCACTATGACCCATATGGCGTTATGCTTCTTTCGAGTGAGAGGTAAACCACTAACGAAATCCATAGTTATTCTATCCCATTTCCACTCGAGAATCGATATAGGTTGAAGTAGTCCTGTTGGAACTTGATGTTCAACTTTTACCCTTTGACAAGTAAGACACTTTGTAGCATATTCTATAATCTCTTTCTTCATACCTGGCCACCAATATAATTCACGCAAATCCCGATACATTTTAGTACTTCTTGGATGCATAGCATAAGGACTATTATGAGCCTCTTGAAGTATCTCATTCTTCAATTCCACGTTGTTTGGTACATAAATCCTTCCATGAAATCTTACACAACCATTATCTCCAATATCAAAATCTCCCAGGCCATTGTGCTCAATTGTTCTTCGTTTTTCCATCACCTTTTCATCATTTTGCTAAGCCTCTCTAATCTGCTCAATTAATTGAGGCTTCACTTTTAATTTAGCTAATAAGGCACCATCATCATAAACACTCAACTGTGAAAACATTGATTTTAAATCAGCTAGGGATTTTCGATTCAAAGCATCAGCAACAACATTTGCTTTACCTGGATGATAATCAATCACACAATCATAATCTTTTAACAACTCTATCCAACGACGTTGTCTCAAGTTCAATTCTTTCTGGGTGAGAAGATATTTCAAGATTTTGTGATCTGTGTAGATGTAGCACTTTTCACAATATAAATAGTGTCTCCAGATCTTTAATGCAAAAACCACTACTGCCAGTTCTAAATCATGCGTCGGATAGTTACGTTCATATGGTCTTAGTTGTCATGAAGCATATGCAATCACTTTTCCATCTTGCATTAAAACACAACCAAGACTCATTAAGTGAAGCATCACTATATACCACAAACTCCTTTCTCAATTCTGGGAGCGTTAACATTGGAGCCTCTGTCAACAATTTCTTGAGCGTGTCAAAGCTTTCCTGCCACCGCTCATCCCATTTGAATGGAACATTCTTCTGAAGTAGTCGGGTTAAGCGCAAAGCTATCTTTGAAAATCCCTCAATGAATCTCTTGTAGTATCCCACTAATCCTAAAAAACTGCAGATTTCTTAAAAATTCTTCTGTTGTTTCCATTCTAAAATGGGCTCAACTTTTTTCGGATCTACACGGATACCTTCAGCCGAGACTATATGCCCAAGGAACACTACTTCAGATAACCAAAACTCACATTTGCTAAATTTCCCATAAAGCTGCTTTTCTTGCAATTTCTGCAACACAATCTTTAAATGTTGATCATGCTCCTCCTCAGTCTTTGAATAAATTAAAATATCATCAATAAACACCACTACAAATAGATCTAAATATGGTTGAAAAATACGATTCATGAGATCCATAAATGCTACAAGAGCATTAGTCAACCCAAAGGTATCACCAGGAATACATAATGTCCATATCTGGTTCGAAAAGCAGTCTTCGGTTTCCTTCACCTTCAATTGGTAGTAACCAGATCTCAGATCAATCTTAGAGAACATCGTTGCGCCTTTCAATTGATCAAATAAATCATCAATACGAGGCAAAGGATATTTATTCTTTATCATCACCTTGTTTAACTGACGATAATCGATACACAACCACAACGAACCATCTTTCTTCTTTATAAACAACACTAGTGCGCCCCAAGGTGATAGCTGGGTCATATAAAACCTCGACCTAATAAATCTTGCAACTGTATTTTCAATTCTTTCAACTGTTTTGGTGACATGCGATAAGGGGCAATAGATATTGGAGTAGTTCCCGAATATACCTCAATTGCAAATTTCACCTCTCGGTTAGGCGGAAGTCTTGGTAATTCTTCAGGAAACACATTTGGAAATTCATTCACCGTATGAATTTCCTCCAATTTCGCAAACACAAGGAGAAGAAGAAGAAACACAAAGAGGAGCGCCCTAAAAAGAAAAAGAAGTCCAAAGCAACCACATCTTCGGTTACAACACACTGAGTTAGTTTTACTTTTAGGTATTTAGTTTAGTTGCATATATTTTATCTTATTGTCATTACATTTTAATTGTCACTGCATTTTACTTGTTATCACATTTGCATTGTAGTTGCATTTCCATTAATATTTGTATAGTATTGTCAGTGCATTGGGGACAATAAAGACACTAAGTTGGAGAGAAGTATGGAATGGAAATGAAATTTCACTCACAAGTTTAAGATTATATTTGTCTTTTTAGTTGAACGAAAGTATGCATAGTTAAGAAAAATGTGTCCACAATTTTTTTCATTTGATGCTTAACTCTTGAATTATTTGGAATGCTAATGCGTGAATTGGATGAATGTGATTGAATGTTGAATCCTTCTATTTTTGGATGAATGGTTGAAATTGCATTAGTAATAAAAGAATAGTATCATTCTTTGAATCCTGAATTAACTTATCATCTTGTAGCTTTCTATATAATTATATCTACTAATAAAAGACACTCAAATGTGGGTGCATTGTGACTTAACTAGGGGGAACACTCCACTGCAAGTGTTAGAAAAATTATCTACCCAAAGGTTGTCATTGCAAGAGTTTGTGTCGGCGCAATTACATGCTCCCTGGGGGTTTGTTGCACCCCATCGTTACTACCCAGGAATAAGAGTATAGTAATGCAATGACATCTCTCAATCGCATAAAAAAGAAAGAAATAAAAGTTGATAAAAAGAAATATATATATATATGTATATGATAGTAAATGTTGTATTGGTTAAGAAGATTTAAGGTTTAAAGCATGATGCTAGCATTAGTGAAGTTGCAATTTAGATTATTCATGCCTATAAATTGTCGGCGCAATGTTCTATCATATGAATGTAATTTATACATTAGGATCTCAGAGAATTTAAGTTGCTAGAATGATAATTGCGGTGACAAGAATTTTAATATGACTTTGGTAGCTTTTATTTACTTGAGGACAAGTAAAAACTCAAGTTTGGGGGTGTGATAGCATTTGAAATGTCCATTAAAATCTCCTTGATTAGTGTATATTTTGTTTCCTTTTGTATTGTATTTAGCATACATTTTCAGCATTTTATACTTAGTATTTGTATTTTCTAAATCAGTGTTGTATGGTCTTACTTTCTTTCATTTTATATCATTTGTGCTACTAATGTCATTGCATTCAACATCAGTTTTGAGTATTAAGTTGTCAGCGTAAGAATCCACTTTAGAAGATCAGAGCAGGCAAACACTCAGAACTGTCGCCACAAGTTTGGTGTAGAATTGCAGCCAAATATGTCACCACATGAACATTTTTACAATACTCTAGAGACCTCATTCTGCTAACATATCCAGAAGCACCAGCGCAAGAGAATGCCAAGTTGTCGTAGCAAATAAAAATCATAATTTGTGTTCAAAGATGTAGAGACAATCTGCAGCTACATAATACACAAACAAGATCTGCGTGAGTCCACAGCTAGCAATAACAAACTTGTACAGCTGCAAAAAGGGAGTTAGATCTTAGAAGGTGGGTAGACCTGCACTTTCTAGTGGTTATAAATAGAGGGAAGTGAGAGAAAATCATCATCAATCTGTGAAGAAAACAATTCCAGAATTCTCTAAATATTTCTTAAAGTGAGCTGCCATAGAAGCTTGACTTCTAAGAGGGTGATCTGACGCAACAAGGAGGTGACTACTCCTAACGAGGAGTGCCTATGTGCGACGTAAGAGAAGTAATTATGGGAGGATTCTAGTAGACTAGGAATAGCATGCTTCAATTTATTCTTTAATTCCTCTTAAATGTTGATGAATTCTATTGACTATTAATTGTATGCGAAAGTATTTCTTAATGTTAGATCTACTTTGATTTCTACTCAATTCTTCTCTTCTGTTTATATTTGGATTTAACTGTTTTGACCACAGAAGTGCAATTGCAGTCACAATCACTAGAAGGTGCAGTGACAGGTTAGATTAACAAGCAAGATAACAGAAGTTACTTGAGGAAAGGAATTTTGGCCACTTGTTCTTGAGTACAAAGCATTACTAGCACTGGAAGGTGTGGTAACTGTGAGTACTTGGGTCTTTGTTAAACAGAGGAGTTGATAGCAATCAGATCTCATTAGAACTTAATTGCGGTGATAATTCATCTATCAGTTACCTTGTAGTCACATTTAGCGTTGCCAATTTGTGAAGTCAGGGATCCCCCATTTCTTTACACTTGATCCACTTCTTTTAAATTTCAGAATTTACATTTATAAACAACATCAACAAACAATTCATTTTCTTTTATTAATTTGCTCTGACATTTTATTTGCATTGACAAAGTTAACTCTTTAATTGTGCAATTTTAATTAAATTGCACTATTACTATTAACAATCCTTTTCATTTAAACTCTAATTGCTTTGACAAATTTAAGCAATAAGAACATTATCGTAGTGGGATCGATATCCGATAGATTCATCTCTATCTACTATACTTGCATCGACAGTGTTCGCTTGCACATAATTTGTTGTGACGTTTACAGGTCGATCATAAGTGAACTCTTCCAATGGTAAAAAGTCCTCCCAACTACCTTGATACTCAATCCCACAACCCCTTGACATGTCTTCCAAAACCTGAACCACACGCTCGGGTTGACCATCAGTCTGCGGATGGTAAGCAGTACTGAAGTTTAACCGAGTACCCAAAGCACGGTTCAAAGATTCCCAAAATCTCGAAGTAAACCTCAGATATCGATAAAAAATGATAGACAAAGGCACCCCAAAAAGGTGAACTATCTTAGAAATGTAGAGTCGTGCTAGTTTGCTCAAAGGATAGTCAACCCTAACTGGAATAAAGTGTACAAACTTAGTGAGTCGATCCACAATCACCCAAACTGAATCTTTCTTGGATAGTGTTAAGGAAGACCACTCACAAAATCCATAGTTACATGTTCTCATTTCCACTGTGGAATCTTAATTGATTGAAGTAAACCAGAAGGACACTGATGCTCAGCCTTGACTTTCTGACAAGTCCAACACTTCGACACAAAGTTAACAACATCTCTCTTTAAACCCTTTCACCTGTACCTATCACGAAGATTCTTATACATCTTATCTCTGTCAGGATGCATGGAATAAGGGCTATCATGAACCTTACGGAGAATAGTCCGCTTAATTCCAAAATCCTTCAAAACATAGTATTGACCTTGAAAGCATAGTACACCATTCTGATCCATGGAAAAATCCACAACTGTACCTTCTTCCACCTCTCTCATACGGTGCACTAGATATGGATCATTAGACTGCTCAGCCTTAATCTCCGAGAGCAAAGTGGGAATAACTCGAAGTTCAACTAAAAGATTGCCATCCTTAAACAAACTCATTTTGGTAATTCAGTCACAGTATTTTGACTCAAGGCGTCGGCAACCACATTAGCTTTGCCAGGGTAATGCTCAATCTCACAATCATCGTTCTTAAGGAGTTCCAACCAATGACGTTGTCTTAAATTAAGCTCTTTTGAGTAAGCAAATACTTTAAGCTCTTATGATCACTGAAAATGTAACACTTCTCCCCATAAAGATAATGTCTCCAAATTTTAAGAGCAAAGATTACCACAACAAGCTCAATATCATGGTGGGTAGGGTAGTTAATCTCATGTGGTTTCAACTGACGAGACGCATAAGCCATAACTTTACCCTCTTGCATAAGCACACATCCTAATCCCATGTGGGAAGCATCACTGAAATAGTATAAGCTTTTCTAGGCTCAGGTTGGATCAGAACTGGTGCTTGAGTCAACACAAACTTCAACTTCTCGAAACTAGACTCTTGAGGTTTGGTCCAAACAAATGGGACATTCTTCCTCAAAAGCTTAGTCAAAGGTGGCACAATAATAGAGAAACCCTCAACAAACCTCTGATAATAGCCAAGTAAACCCAAGAAACTACGAATCTCAGGAACACTCTTAGGTTGCTTTCAGCCTATAATAGCCTCAATCTTTTTGGGATCCACACAAATACCCTGAACAAAAACTATATGCCCCAAAAACATAACCTATAAGAGCCAAAATTCACACTTGCTGAACTTAGCATAAAGCTGCTTCTCTCTCAAGGTTTCCAGAAAAATTCTAAGATGTCATTCATGCTCAGCCTCAAACTTAGAGTAAACCAAGATATCATCTATAAACACCATCACAAACTGATCCAAGTAGGGTTGAAACATCCTATTCATCATGTCCATAAAAGCAGCAAGCAGCATTAGTTAACCAAAAAGGCATCACCCAAAAACTCATAGTGCCCATAACGAGTTCGAAAAGCTGTCTTGAACACATTAGAATCTTTCACCTTAAGCTAATAATATCCAGATCTCAGGTCTATCTTAGAAAATACAGTAGCTCTTCAGAATTGACCAAATAGGTCAACAATACGAGGCAAGGGATATTTATTCTTAATCGTCAGCTTATTCAACTTTCGATAATCAATGCACAACCGATGTGTCTCGTCTTTCTTCTTTACAAATAGAACTGGTGCTATCTAAGGTGAAACACTAGGTCGAATAAAACCCCCTATCCAACAGCTCCTGCAACTGTATCTTTAATTCCTTGAGTTCCTTAGGTGCCATTCGATAAGGTGCCATAGACACAGGCGTCGTACCAGGATACACCTCAATGCCAAACTCAACCTTATCACGTTTAGGTGCCACATTAGACAGAAACCATTGACCCCTATCCAACTACTCGAATCTTTTCAATCCTAGAATCTAATTGCCTTGGGTCCATAATGTAAGCTAGATAAGTCGTTGACCCCTTTCTAATCATCTTTTCAGCTTTAAGGGCTGAGATCATATTAGATAGAAAACCTTTACGCTCACCAATTAAGGTTATTTCCCAGTTATCCGAAGTTCTCAAAGTTGCCTTCTTCTTCTCACAATCCAAATTAACTTGGTGCTTAGAAAGCCAATCCATTCCACGTATGAGATCAAGCTCACTGAATGCTAACTCTAATAAATTGGCGGGAAAAATTTCCCCTTGGATCTCTAAAGGATAGTTGCGATAAATCTTATTAACTTCTACAAAAAATACCCACAGGACTTTGAATAATAACCGAAAACTCAACATTTTCAACAGAAATCTTAAAACCCCAAGATACCGCACGAACCATATAAGAATACGTCAACCATTATTAAGTAAAGTGAAGGGATAGAGTGAATACCGCTATGACGTCAAGCTCATCACGATCCTTATGCCTCCTAGTCGCATACACTAACTCAGGATGTCTCGCCCCAGATCTAGTAGCTGAACTCGATGTAGTCGGTCTAACCTGTCCTCTATCCTCATAGAAGGAGCCTGAACTGAAGCCTGAGATTGACTTCTACACAAATGAACCGGTAGGAGGATGGGGACAATCCCTAAAAAAGTGATCCTGTGAATCGCACCTGAAACATGCCCCAATCTACCTCCAACACTCACCCCCATGTCATTTATTGCAATAAGAATAGAGATGCAAAGGATGAGGACCAGTAGAACCACCAACACTACCCACAGGAGTTGCTGAAATCGCAGGCCTCACCCTCGGATAACTAGGCTAAACTGCCTCCTCTTTAGGCCTCTTAACAAAAATACCACCAAAAATAAGTTGAACTGGTGTGTCTACTGGCTTCTTACTACGCTCCCTATCCTGAGCCCTTTGAGCCTTTGTACGAACCTCCAAACTCTCAGCAGACCTTGCTCAACTAACCAAATCACTAAATACTCTATCATGATACATATTAATCCCAACCTGAAGCAAGAGTCGCAACCCCTTTCTAAACCAATCACACTTCTCTTTCTCATTAGTAACTAGCCTAGATGCATAACGGACCAACCTCAGGAACTTAATCTCATAGTCATTAACAGACATGTCTCCCTGCCTTAAATTCATGAAGTCATCCTACACTTATCAAAGAACTCTTCACCCACATAGCGATCCTGAAAGACCTCTCTAAAATAATCCCAAGTAATCTAACTAGCAATGCATGACGGTTAAGTCACACAAACAACCCTCATCAAATGCGCCTCAAAGACCTCACTAACAAAAAAACAACTAACTATGCTAGAGACTCTTCCACAGTATCCCATCAATTTTGGGCCTCACCCCTCAATAAAGAAACAACAGCCTTAACTTTTTGCCCAGCAGGATAGTTCATCTCTAGAAACAATCTCTGAAGATCCTTCAACCAATACTCAGCAACAGAGGGATCCGTACCAGTTTTACCCTCAAATACCTTCATCCTAGTAGCTATAAAATCGATAAATATGGGCCTCCTCAAACCCTCAGACTGACCTCCAACAGATCCACGAAGTAGTCTCAATAGTTTTGACTAATCGTAGCATTATCCAACTCCACGGTCTCGTTATCCCCAGTGTCAAGCACATCCTCAATAGAAGCTTCCTCAGCAGGTAAGTCTCCCCCAGCAGCTTACTGTCCCTCAGTACCAACAAGCAGCTCATCCTCCTCAACATGAGGCAATTCAACCACATTCACCTCAGACTCAGTTACAGGAGTAAGGTCACTAATGGCCCTAGTAGTACGGCCCCGGCCACAACCTTGGTCGCAACTAATTGTAAGTCTAGCACTCCTAAGTGATGGCATACTATCTTTCTACATAAGTAAAAAGTATTAAAGTAAGAATTGATATCGGAGATTTAGAATAAATAACAACTTTTATATATCTATACAACAAAAATTATTTTATAACACATTAATTTATTTAAAAAAATTCCCATTTAACCCCAAAACTCTTTTTAACCAAGTTTAGAGAGCCTCATAGTCCGTGGGTTGAACTCTGCTCTAATATTACTAAATGTAACCCCCTTTACTAGGCCCAAGAGATACGACCGGATCCAGGATGTTATTTATGTAATTATACCCTCACACAATTCGATATATCACAATCATTCACATACATTCATATATATATAGTTTAAATAAAATAATAACCTTCCAAAATAAATGTCAAAATCCCCAAATTAAAATCAACATACAACCTCAATAAAATAATAATCAACAAAATATGTTGGAAACCCAAAATAAAATAATAATAAAATAATAAAATAAAATAAAATAAATCTATAAATATGCCTCCAGGTACCAAGTCACCCATGTCTCAGGTATTTGTAAAGGAAACTATAGGGAAATGAGCTAAGAAGCCCAGTGTGTCTCTAAAGTACATACAACTTAGTATAAAATGTCACAACAATTTATAAGGCAAAAAGTAACCACAACTCATGTTACAATCACATGCACAATGTAATGCATCTATACTTCAACACACCAGCACAGTAAAAAGGTTCCTCAGAACCCTTTCCCAACCAATCGTCACCAATCGCAGTGTGATTTAGTATCAGTCGTTTGAAAGGGGTGATTACCACGTCTTCCACAGTACAATCCCAACCCATGAACACACAATGGAATGATCACAAAAATATCTCAATTTTTAAGTCTCAGTCTCAATCACATGGTATTTCTCATAAATCACAATGCACAGTAGTATAATTGGAATAACTTTAATCAGCCACATGTCCTGAATATATGTGTGACAATAGCAACATGATTACACATCTCAACCTCATTAAATAATCTTTACCACACAATACAATCAACACAATAACGATATAACCCATAACAACATGAAATCACACATGACATAACATCTCATACAATAAGGGATGTTATAGTTAGAAACACACCTTTAGGAAGTAGAAACTCTAATGACGAGGAGGTCATCCACCATGCATTGATCGAGTACCTAGTCTAACGAGATTAGATCCTACAACCATACTAAATATTATTATTATTATTCCTATGCCACCAATTAGACACAAAACTAACTAAAATAACTCACGTGTAACTCTTGGAATCGATGTAGGAGTAGGTTGCATAGGTGGAGGAGGAGGTAAAATGTCAGCCTCAAAGTCGTGATCACCTAAACACAAATATCTCATATTTGTTTTCTCGAATTAAATCTCTAAATAACTCTAAGAACAAATTTAAAGATAAAATAGTCAAAACGAGGCTTTTTGGTTTGAATTTGACAAAATGGAACGACTCAGGACTTCGAAATCGGTGGTCTCGACGATTTGGTTCTCGAAAAAAGTCAATGGTCAACATAAAAAGTCAATTGTTAACGGTCAACGGTCAATGGTCAATAGTCAACGGTCAACTGTCAAGGTCAACGGTCAACAATTAATGGTCAATGATAAACGGTTATCAGTTAATAGGTTTAGGTTGGGTTCGGTCAACGAGTTCGGGTCGAGTTCGGTCAATGGGTTCAGGTCAGGTGTTAGACTTGATTTGGATCAAAAGGATTTGGGTTTGTTTTAAAAGGGTTTGGGTTTAGGCATTCTAAGGACCAATTTTAACACAATACAAAGGAGGAAAAATTAGGGTTTGGCTCCCCCCAAATCAGTGCCGCCATCACCTCTACCATCACAATCGACATCCGACCGTCGAGATCAACATACAAACAACCTTAAATCAAGCCACAACATGATTTCAATAACTTACCACACTAAAACGATGGAAGAACGGCGGGAGAAAAAAGAGACAAAGGCTGAAAGTTCCCTTTTCATTACACACAAACGACAGTTGATGGAGGTGGTTTGAAGTGCGGGTTTGATACGCAACATAAAGGAGAGTATTTTGGTGGTGGCAGTGTAATGAACAAACTAAGGTACAACCTTAATCGGAGGGTGATCGGAAAAGAGAAATTGAGGGAGAAGTGGGAGCAAAATCGGTAGCATAAAGGATTTAAGGGAGAAGAAGGGCCAACAAAGGTGAAAAGGAGGGTTTTATATCCAACAAAAAAAGTAGTAACTACATGGAAGTCCTCAACCTACTCTAGGGTTCCCAAAATGACCCCTAACCTTTCATACTACACAATTAAGTCCAAAATACTCAAATTGACCTACTAATTTATATTCCCATTAAAATCAAATCCCTCAATCTTCTCAAATTTATGAATTAAACCTCTAATTCATAATTTTCACAATTAAGTCCTTAAAACTTAATTTAAGGTGTTACAGTATGAGTGTAAATGTTTGTCAAATTAGACAAGAATGAATGTATTAAAGAATGATCGATTGTGTAGCTTGAGTATAAACGAATTTGTATTAAATTGGATAAGAATGAAAGAATAATTAGTGAAATTTTTGCCAAGCAGGATAGAAAATGCATTTTCCATTAAAGATAACTAGATAATGATCATGGGGCCTTTACGAAAAGATTCATATTACTATTGGGCCTAAAGCATTAGCTGTGTTTTGAGTATTACTTTGAAAAAGTCCTAAAAACTACAGGAAGCTCCTCCACAGTCTAGTTGTCCAAGACACTTCCAAGGGTATAAGGACGACTTCTCGATAGGTTCCAATCCATTCTCTTCTTCGAATATGACTTTCGGTCCAATTTTTTTAAACATTCCCCCATCTTATTGATTTATCAAGTTTTCTTTCAGTTTTTTGTTTAGAGTGGTTAATACTCCCTTGACACAAACGTTTTAGATATGCAGGATTTTTATTTCTTTGTATGTAATGAAAAGTAATGCTAATGAATGCATATGCAACAAAGGCGTTGATTCTTAGTTCAATTTTGTTAGAATAACTTTACTAGAAAACGAATTTCTTTACAGAAGGCAGATACACATATGGTCATACCTTAATGTTTAAAGCCTTAATCTTTCTTAAGAAGCAAAGCTGAACTTTTTCTCTCGATTCAACTTCTATTTCAGGCTCAAAACATCGGCTTGGATGGTTAGGGCCTAGAAGTGGTTAGTCGCTTCTCGTACTTGGGCTAAAGCCTTGCTCGTGACATGTCCCTTATCTCTAACCTCGTAGTTCACAATTTCGCAGTAAGGCCTCAATTTCTTCTACTTTTTAACTTCTCAATCTTGGTTTGGCTTACCTTTCAACTTAGTCGCAAATCTGAAATTGCGTCATTTATATGCCCTGATGCCTTAGGGAAAACGATTGACCTATAAAACCTTAAGACGTCATCCTTTTTCCTTGCGTAAGGGTATGCCAAGATTGAGTCATGCAAGTTCTTCTAAGTGGTACTTTTATTATCTCTTTTCCTCTAACTCGAGCCATAATCCATTTCTCACTCATCTCGATTATGTTCGTCAACCTCTTTAGAAAGAGTCAGAATAATAACGGCTCTAGAGTAGGCTTTATCGACTTGAGCCCTTGGGCAACGGGGGGCAAAGTGATGTATTTTTCTATCATAAGTACCATGTCCTCCTTTTCAAATGTGAAACCATTAGAAGTTGGATTTCAATACTACGTGGGATCTTGGAACCGATGCTTATTCCTCTTAACATTGAGTAAGTCACCATATTCGCGATTGGACATCTGCCTCATTTTAGCATATATATGTCTTTCAGCTCTTGCAAACTGTTACGGGTGACGTTTATTTGAGTGTAAACCCCAAACTCTGATATGCACCCTTTTGACGGGCTATCACCCTTTTCACACTATTTTTCTTTGACCATATATGCACAGTCATGTTGACTTCTACCTTATCAAGAAATTCGTTTTCTTATTACTAGTACTATTTAGCAATCGAACACGAATCAACATCCTTTTTTAAATGGAAATGCAATGCAAATAGGTTCAGAATAAACAACTTAGTATGATTAGAGCGGGCATAAAACTTGAAAATAAATTACAATTAAAAGCAAAGAAACAAGAATATTACCGTATCTCTTACCTTATTCAGGTAACCGCTAAAGTTTTGGCATAGTTATACTTAATGTAGGCTATTAGGGCTCATTTCATGGAATTAAATGCATTTTAATAAAATGTGATGTTTATGAATGCATACTAGCATAGGAAAGGTATTGACTCATAATTCAAGTCTATTAGAACAACTTTACTATAAAATAAATTCCTTTACATAAGGCAGATACGTATATGGTCGTGCCTTAGTGTTCAAAAGCCTTAATATTCGTAAGGAAATCATTTGACTTCGCCTTGGTTTGACTCTGATTTTAGGTCCAAAATGTCAATCTTGAATGGTTAAGTGATTAGTCACTTCTCGTACTTGGGTCAACGTTTGGCTCATTGTGTGGTCATCGTTTCCATCTTACTCATTTAGCAAACCATCAGTTTCTTTTTCATTCTTCTTTTGACCATATACACACGACCATTTTGTTTTCTACCTTATCAAGAAATTCATTTTCTAATGACCCGTTTTCTATTTAGTAATCAAGCTTAAATCAACACCTTTCCCTATATGAGGATGTAATGCAAGAAAAAAGCAAAAAGCAAAAGAAAACCAGTCAGTACGATAACAAAATATAGTTATAAAACAAGAAACCTTGGCTTAGGAAACTGCTAACAATTTGGTGTAGTTCTACCCTAAGGCAAGCACTTAGGGCTCACTATATGCTGTTTAAGTTTTAGAGTAAAGGTACCAAAACTAGTATATTCCTCGATCCTCTCCCATTCCAGGTTCATATAGACGAGTTTGGTCTAGGGAGACACATTTCTCATATGTTTGCACGGAAGTGAAAACTTCACGAAAACATAGGTACGGACGTAATCCCAAAAGCGATTCACTGTCTTGCACGGAGGTGGAAACCTCACGAAGGAGTAGCTTTTCACTTTCACTTAAAGGGCGTAGTAATAGATGCAAATGAATGCAAATCTATACTAGTAGTATCAATACAATATTATCACAAAAAATGCAAAGGATCGCATATTAAATTAAACTAAGTTAAAAAATTTTAACAAAAAGACCCAGAAATAATCGACTTTTGCCTTGAGTTTGTTTTATTTTAAAAATGGCCCCAGTGGAGTCACCAAGCTGTTGAAACATTTTTTTTTGAAAAGCCTCGAAAATATTTTAAAAATCGAAATATGGAGTCACCACTAATCTTTTTTATTTGGTGTGATTGGAGCACCTTTAGTCAACATGGTGTCCTTGATGATGCATTGAAAAAGCAATTATTTCCTTATTCGTTGCAGGGTAAAGCAAGAACATGGTTCTTAGGGTTACTGATAGGATCTATCACATCTTGGAATGCATTATCAATACAGTTTGTTTTACATTTCAACCCGACGATAATGAACGTAAGGCTACGTAATGACATCACTACATATCATCAACTCGATGATGAGAATTTATATACAACATGAGAGCGTTTCAAAACATTGCTTCGACGTTGCCCAATGCTTGGAATTCAACAAGAGACCCAAATAGAGACCTTCTACAATGGTTTGAATGCTCAGACAAGAAATCTTGTCGACGCATCGGCTAATGGTCCATTATTGGATTGTACTTACAATGAAGTTGTTCGAATTTCAGAGAGGATTGCCCAGAATGACTCCCAATATCCAATCTCTCGTTCTGCACAGGTGAAAACTAACCCTGAAATTCTTGAATCAGATGCTATTTCTGCATTATCAGTGCAGGTATCTTCACTGGCCAACATCATAAAGAATATGAAAGGAACAAATGAAGTTGCTCCTATACAAGTAGCCCACAACATGCAAAAAATGCATATTATGTCAACAACATTCGAGGGGGTTCATTTGGTAACTCATACAACAATCGTTCTCAAAACCTTGGGGGAATCAAAATACTTCCACGTATAGATATGGAAATTCCTCAAATTAAGGGAGTTATAGACAAGGAGGTTACAATGCGAATCCGTAATAGAATTATCATTAGAATTCACAGATAAATTCTCATTCTGAACAAATGCAGTCACATAGTTCAATGCAACCACAATCGCGATTACAACCACAAAAGTTTGTATTGCCACAAATGAAAGGACAACATCATCAGCAGTTTTCTCAACCTAAGTCAGATCCTATGGCTACTCTTGAAGCAATGATGCGTGAGCATATCACAAGAACTGAAGCGATAGTGCAAGGATATTCTTCCTCTATATGAGCATTGGAAGCTCAGCTCAGACAATTGGCTTCTAATCTCAATACCAGAACACCAAGATCTCTGCCTAGTGATACTGAGAATCCAACACAAAGGGGGAAGGAGCATTGCAAGGCAATCATGCTAAGTAGAAAACAGATGGTAGGGCCAAGCATTTTTGATAAAGACCATGTCGACACATCTGAACCACAGCAACAAGTGGAGAATGCAGTTGAAGGATGTTAAGCAAAAATTAATGTTGAGGAACCAACTATAGGGCCATCCATGCCTACAATTTGCACAACACAGTTGTCGATGCAACAACCAGAGTCGATAATACCAAGTTATCCATAAAAACCCACTGTGACCATACCTCTTCCATTTCCACAACGATTCAAAGAGAAAATCCATGATAAAGAATATCAAAAGTTTGTTTCTATTTTGAAACAATTGTACATTAATATATGTCTAATATATGCTCTTTTGCAGATACCTAGTTATGAGAAATACATGAAGGAGTTGTTATCAAAGAAAATAAATTGTCCGACATCGAGATAATTACGCTCACAGATGGGTGCAGCGCTGTGCTTACAAACAAGTTGCCAACCAATATGAAAGATCCTGGCAGCTTTACTATCCCATGCTCCATCGGGAATCATTATTTAGGTAAGGCTTTATGTGATTTAGGAGCATGTTTTAACCTGATTCCTTTGTCCACTTTTAAGAAATTAGGAATAGGTTCGATGAAGCCCACTGTAGTGACATTGTAACTGGCGGTTAGATCTTTAGCACAATCGGAAGGACAAATCAAAGATGTTCTTGTTCAAGTTGATAAGTTGGTTTCCCTGCTATTTTATCATCCTAGACTACGAAGCAGATAAGGAGGTACCCATAATTAAGATTCATCAGAGATTTTTCCAAGATAGCTAAACCCTTATGCTCATTAATAGAGCAAAATAAAAAATTTGTTGCCTGTCTGGATGCATTCAAAACAATAAAGAAATAGCTGCTCCAATTATCGTCGCACCAGACTGGACGCAACCATTCAAACTAATGTGCGACGCCAGTGACTATGCTGTAGGAGCTGTCCTAGGATAAAGAAAAGAAAAGCTATTTCATTCTATTTACTATGCTAGTAAAACTCTAACTAAAGCGCAGGTTAATTATACTATTACGGAGAAGGAGTTACTAGCAGTAGTCTTTTCAACAAAAGAGACGCCAAACCTAGACTCATTAGATGGATCCTACTCCTCTAAGAATTTGATATAGAAATTAAAGATAGGAAAGGATCTGAGAATGAAGTAGCTGATCACTTGTCTCTGTTGGAAATTAGGAGTGAGAATAGGCAAACAAACTAGATTGTCGAGGCATTTCTTGAAGAGCAATTATTTTTTGTCAACGCATCACCATGGTACGCTGATGTCTTAATTACCTTGTGTGTGGAAAGCTATCTCTGAGTGCGACTGGTCACAGAAAGATCAGGTTCATACGTGATGCTGCCAAATACCATTTGAACGAGCCATACCTATTTAAGGTATGCGCCAACAATATCATCCGTCGCTGTGTACCTGAAGAAGCAATGATGTCAATCCTGCGACACTACCATGATGCCCCTTATGGAGGTAATTTTGGTGGAATAAGGACTGCTGAAAAGGTCCTACAATCAAGATTTTATTGGTCCAATTTGTTTCATGATGCCCACAATTTTTGCACAACAATGTGATCGTTGTCAACGTACTAGATCCATATCTCTACGCATTGAGATGCTCCAACAGCCCATCATGGAGCTAGAGCTCTTTAATGTTTGGGGTATAGATTTTATGGGGCCATTTCCAAACTCTTTTGGAAATGTGTATATCTTAGTGGCTGTTGACTATGTCTCAAAGTGGATTGAAGCTATTGCGGTGCCAAAAGACGATGCTCGGACAATGTTGAAGTTCTTTCACACATACATCCTCACAAGTTTTGGAACACTAAGAGTGTTGATTCTATAATAATCAAGTGGCAACTGCATTAAAGCGATATGGTGTGAAGCATCGTGTGGCCACCACATATCACCCACAAACTAATGGTCAAGCCGAAGTATCCAATCATCAAATTAAAAACATACTTGAGAAGGTGGTTAATCCATCTAGGAAGGATTGGTCTGCGCGGCTACATGATGCATTGTGGGCACTTCGCACAGCTAACAAAACCTCGTTGGGGATGTCGCCATACCATCTAGTGTTTGGAAAGTCTTGTCACCTGCCTGTCGAACTTGAACATAAGGCCATGTGGGCAATTAAGCAGGTGAATTTAGACTATGATGCTGCTGGAAAGAAAAGACTGTTAGACATCACAGAATTAGAAGAAATCCGATGCCATGCTTATGAGAATGCAGCAACATATAAGGAAAAGACAAATAGATGCATGACAACATCATCTTGCGTCGACAATTTCATCCTGGTCAGTTGGTACTTTTATTTAACTCACGTTTAAAATTGCATCCAAGAAAATTATGATCGAGATGGTCAGGCCCATTTAAAGTTGTCGAAGCATTCCAAAGCAGTGCGGTGACAATATAAAACTTTAAGGATGGACAACAATTTAAAGTAAATGGCCAACATCTTAAACATTATGCGAGCCCAGATGTTCGAGAACCAAACGAAGTCGTCAACCTGGTGACATTTAAATAATGTCGATGCGTTTCTTTATTTACTTTTAATTGTTTCACTTTTCTTGTGTTGTTTTAAATTCCTTACAGAAATAAAAATCATATTTTTGTCGAAGCATTGAAACACATATTATTGATGCATTCTGCGATGAGTCAGCATTACTTTTTCAGCAAGAATTGTGCCGGTTGATTTCTTTCTCTCCCAGCCATTGGATCAAAACAAACCGGTACGATCTGTAACCTGGCAATTAATAGCTACAGACACAACATTTCCTCATTTTTTTCAACTCATTACACCTAGGTTATAAAGCGTCCCACTACAGTTATCTTTCTCTTCACATCCGCCATTGCAACTACAACTCATATCCTTCATTGTCTTCATATTTCCTTTTCTTATTTCGAAGCAATATTCTTCTGCAAATCTTATTTACGTCCTTTTCTTCTCACCATGGCTAAAACCCGTGCTTCTAAAAACACTCCTAAACCCTCCAAGAACACTTCGACTACTCCTACTGTGGCTCTGTCCACGACACCACTACCTTTATCCACAGGCCTTGTTTTTGTTTTTAACACTGCTACCAAAGATTGGTACCATAATGTGATGCTAAAATACAATATTCACTCCGAATAGGGTCTCCAACAGTCTCCATATTAGACTTTGGGGAAACAAATTCACCGAACCATTAGTCATCTCGGATGGGAATATTTCTGCGACCATCCTTCTGGCTACTCTCCCACAATGGTGAGGGAGTTTTATACGAATTTGGTGGATCAAGAACAGGAGTTTATCTTTGTATGAGAAGGGCTAGTTTCATGGAATACTGCGCAGATAACGTAGTGTTGAGAATTCCGAAATGAGTAGATGACCATACACCCTTTATGCACCATTTGGATGATGATTGTTTGGCCCAAATGATGAACGACCTCTAAATCGATGGCGCTACATGGACTGGCAATGGGTTTCACAATTATACAATGCATAGGCGGTACCTTACAATCTTTTGCAACGTATGGTTTCATTTCATCAACAGTCGTGTTATGCCTTCTAGCCACAACACTACGGCCACATTGGACCGTATGTGTATGCTACATTCAATTCTGCACCACCGATACATCGACATTGGTGAGCTTATACATGCCCAGATTGTAGAAGCTGTAGGAAAGCAAACTGGTATTCTTCCTTTTCCCTCTCTTATTATGCTACTTTGTCAACACAAGGGCATTGTACGCAAAGATCATGAGGAGGTCCTAGACAACAAAGGACCAATCAATGATATTTATATTGAGAGGATGAAACGGGGTCAAGACACCTTAGTGGCTAAAGAGATCTCCAAGAAGAGGGACAAAGGAGAGGGTAAGAAGAAGGCTGACAAAGCTCATGCACTGACAGAAACCCAAATAGTAAAGAAGCTGGCATTGATGGAAATTTATTTAGATCGCCTCGACATGCATTTTATTCATACCGACAACATCGTGGATGACATGGATTTTCGACTCCAAAAGTTTTATGCATACACCAAGGCATAGAATGAAGTCCTTGTCACTGCATTGAGTCAAACCAGTCAGACCCCACTGCTAGATTTCTCAACTTTCTCATCCATCTATCACTCGATGAAGTATTCATCTTCCAAGCAACCTACCCTTGATGGTAGGCCTACCCTTGCACCAACCCGGATTAATATTTTTGATGATGAGAAGGATGGAGGGCAGTCATAGGCTGATGACGATTTTCATCGCAACATCACCCACTTATTCAAAGATGAATTCTCAAATAGTCTTGTCGCAAATATGGCAGAGACGACAGCTGTTCTAGAAGAAGATGTTGATGCAGTCGATGCGTTGACATTGGTCCAGTTGAATATGAGTTGAGTGTAGAAGAAGAGGCAAATCAGGAAGGTAATCAAAAAAAGGATCAAGACGAGGAAGAGAAAAAAGAAGAGAAAGAAGAAGAAGAACCTGTCGAAGTGTAGGTGGAGAAAGAAACTGATGCCCCAACAATGATCGTTGGGGATATTGTGGGAGCATCTAGCTCAGAGGAGGCTCTACCGATTGCGAGCCAGGCTGAGGTTGTCACTAGCGAGATAGAGGAACTTAATCTTCTACCTATTGTGCCTTACGTAGCACCACTAGCCGAGATCCACCCATCAGAAGTGACAATTGATGAGGCCATCACCCAACTCGCTGTGGAGGAGTAATCTACTGAGCCAGTTGGTTCAAAGGATAAGAAATGGAAGAGGCAAAAGGACAAGAAAAAGAAGAAACACCATGACGAGGAAGAGCACCCGAAAAAGAAGAAGAAGAAAACCAAAGCAACCTCTACATTAGCTGCTGCTGAATAATTTGGTAAATCTCTTTTTTTTAGTTAGTTTTCATACATTTTTATTGTGCCTGCATTTTAATCATCGTTGCATTCATTTTAGTTTAGTACATTGTAGCTACATTTCCATTATATATGTATAACTATTGCTAGTGCATTGGGGATAATGCAAACATTAAGTTTGGCGGAAGCTAATGTGAATTGGAAATGCAACTACACCTTCATGTTTGACTTTTATTTTGTTTCTTTAGTTAATGAAAATTTACAAATTTCAACAGAAACGTGCCTACAATTTTATTTTGATGCGTAATTCTGGAATTGTTTGAATGATGATGTGGAAATAGGATGAATATGAATGAATGATAAGTTTGCTATTTTTGAATGAATAATTGAAATTGCTTCAGTAATGGATGAATAGTGTTGGTATTGAATCTTGAACTAATTGACCAATGCAACGACACTTTATTAATAAAAGACACTCCATTATGAGTGCATTGTGACTTTTAAGGGAGAACACTCCGCTGCAAACTTAGAAA
Organism: Gossypioides kirkii; assembly: GCA_005610355.1. Classification (NCBI taxonomy): domain Eukaryota; kingdom Viridiplantae; phylum Streptophyta; class Magnoliopsida; order Malvales; family Malvaceae; genus Gossypioides; species Gossypioides kirkii. Next base: position 35,981,381 of record CP032253.1, on the reverse strand, counting down.
AGAAAATTCATTTAGCCAAAGGTAACTGCAAGAGTGTGTGTCGGCTCAATTACATGCCTTCTGGGGGTTTGTTGCACCCCATCGTTACTACCCAGGAACAAAGGTAAAGTAATGCAATGACATCTTTCATTCAATTCAAAAACAAAAAAATGAGATAAAGAAGAAAGAAAAAGAAAAAGAATAAATTGCTGAAATGGTTCAAGAAAGGTTAAGATTCAATGCATGATACTAATATTGATGAAGTGTCTGTGAGCATAGACATGGTTGGCAAATGGAATCTTTGGACTTGACTAATAGGACGATCCCTGTTTTCAAACCATCGATTGAAGAAGCTCCGACTCTGAAGTTAAAGCCATTGCGAACGCATCTGAAATATGTTTTCTTGGGTGACAATGACACATTGCCAGTAATTGTCAGCGCAAGTCTCGATACGAGCCAAGAATAAAAGTTAATCGAAATATTAAAGCAGCACAAAAGCCATCTCCTGGAGCATAGCGGACATCAGAGGCATTAGTCCCTCTTTCTGCATCCATAAAATTAGGCTAGAAGATGAAGACAAACAGTCAATTGAATAACAACAAAGATTAAATGAGAAAATGAAGGAAGTAGTGAAGAAAGAGATCATCAAATGGCTGGACATAGGCATAATCTACCCAATTTCGGATAGTACATGTGGGTAACCCCAGTCTAATGTGTGCCTAAGAAGAGCGGCATCACAGTGGTAAGCAATGATAAAAATGAGCTAATCCCTACGCGCATGGCTACAGGTTGGCGAGTGTGTATGGATTATCGTCGTTTAAATGTGACCACAAAGAAGGATCACTTCGTACTTTCATTCATTGATCAAATGCTAGATAGGCTAGCTAATAAGGCCTATTATTTTTTTCTTTATGGATACTCTGGATACAACTAGATCGCGATCGCGTCGAAAGATCAGGCAAAGACAACATTTACTTGCCCATTTGGAATGCTTTCCGAAGAATGCCGTTTGGTTTATGGAACGCCTCAGCCACATTCTAGATGTACATGATGGTCATCTTCTTTGATATGATCGAGGATTCATTAGAGGTATTTATGGATAATTTCTCTATTTATGGGCACAATTTTGATAAATGCGCTGACAATCTAGCAAAAGTGTTGAAGCGTTGCGAGAACACCAACTTGGTACTAAACTGGGAAAAATGCTATTTCATGGCAACGGAAGGCATTGTCCTTGGTCATCGTATATCTTGCTAGGGCATTGAGGTTGATAAAGAAAAGGTAGAGATCATTGAAAAGCTATCACCACCTACCAATGTATAGGGAATAAGGAGTTTTCTCGGCCATGTCAGATTTTATAGACGTTTCATCCGAGACTTCTCCAAAATAGCAAAACCACTCTGCTCTTTGTTAGAGCAAAATAAAAAATTTTGTCCGATGATGCTTTTCTGGAAGCATTCCTTAGAATTAAACAGCAGCTAGTGCAGGCACCTATTATCGTTGCACCGGATTGGTCGTAACTGTCCGAGGTGATGTGTGATGCGAGCGACTTTGCTATGGGTGATGTGCTTGGACAACGAAAGGATAAGGTATTTCATTCAATCTATTATGCTAGTAAGGCTCTGACTGAAGCACAGGTGAATTACACAACCATTGAGAAGGAGTTGCTGGTAGTAGTTTTTTCTTTTAACAAGTTCCGCTCGTATCTTGTCGGTGAAAAAATTACGGTTTATACTCTGCTTTGAGATACCTTTTTACCAAGAAAGATGCAAAACCCAGGTTGATTAGATGGATCCTATTATTACAAGAATTTGATGTTGAGATTAAAGACAGGAAATGATTGGAGAACCAAGTAGCAAACCACTTATCTCGTTGGGAATCTGGAAGGGAAGATGGAAATAAGTCACAAATTGTTGACGCATTTCCAGATGAGAAGTTATTCTTTGTCGACATATCTCCAAGGTACGTAGATGTCGTCAATTATCTAGTTTGTGGAAAGCTACTGTTGAGTGCAACAGGTCACCGAAAGGTCGGATTTCTTTGGGATGCTGCAAAGTATCATAGGAATGAACCATACATATTCAAGGTATGTGTTGACAACATCATTTGTCGCTACGTTCCTGAGGAAGAAATGCTTTCTATCCTGAAGCATTACCACGATACTCCTTATGGAGGCCATTTTGGTGGTGTTACAGTCAGGATTTTACTGGCATACATTGTTTCGAGACGCCCACACTTTTGCTCAACAATGTGACAAATGTCAGCGCATCGGTTCCATTCTCGACGTAATGAGATGCTCCAACATCCTATCATAGAGATTAAACTCTTTCATGTTTGGGGTATAGACTTTATGGGACCATTTCCAAATTCTTGTAGAAATGTATATATTTTAGTCATTGTTAACTAAGTTTCAAAGTGGATCGAAGCAATAGCTGCTCCAAAGGACGATGTTCGGACGGTGTTAAAGTTTTTTCACACATACATCCTTACACGATTCGGAACACCTTGAGCATTAATAAGTGACCAAGGCACTCACTTCCATTGTAATCAGGTGGCCACAACTTTAAAATAATATAGTGTGAAACATCGCATGGCAACCACATATCATCCACAAACAAATGGTCAAGCGAAATGATTGTTGTTTTTACGACATAATGATTGTGCAAGCGTATAGATGTCGATGCAAGTATAGTTGATTGAAAAATCTATTGGATATCGATCCCTCGAGGAATGGGTTCTTGATGTCTAAATATCTAAGCAATCAATATGGAAATTAAGTGTAATGTGAGTACTAATGTCAGTACAATATGTCAGATCTGTACACTAAAATTAGATATCACTGTTAACACAATCAGAGTCAAATATCAGGTGTTAAAAGTCAATGTACTGAAAGTAAATCAAATCTGTTGAGAGTTGAGTGTTGAATATTTAAATTGCATAAAATGTAAAGTGATTAAGTGTAAAGGGTAGAAATGGTTCACTGATTCTGCTAAGTTGCAACGCTAGATGTGTCGACAAGGTAAAGTATAGATGAATTGTCGCTGCAATGAAGTCCCTTTGAGTTCTTACCAATAACAGCTCCCTACTTAATCCCAACTTAAATACCCACAATCACTCCACCTCTCGGTGCGAGCAGTGATATGTATCCAAGAACAAGTAACTGGTTCTTATCCCAATCTTGAGCAGCTCTCGCCTAACCCACTTGTTAACCTAACCCGTCACCGCATCTCTTGATGTCGATGTACAGTAATTTCACTCTCATGCTTAAAACGGTTAAATCCAAGAATAAACAGATAAGCAGTGTAAAATAAGAATCAAAATGATATAACATTAAAAGACACTCTCATATTCATTTAATATCATCAGAATCCATCGTCGTTTAAGAAGAATTAAAGAGTACAATGAAGCTTACTATCTCTAGACTACTAGGCCTACTCTTTGATTGTTCCTCTTGCTTCATCAGCTTCCAAATTCCCAGCTCAAATTTCCAAAATCACACAGAAATTGTAGAATTTAATCCCTTAGCTCTTGATGATTTCTTCATTCTTTGTTCATCTATTTATAACCTCCAAAAGTTGCAAGTTTTAGCCTTCACTCCCAAATCCAGAACTAGATTTTTTTAGCTGTCAAAATTAGTTAGAGTACAGCTGTGCACTCACGCAGTTTTAGTATATCTTCAAAGATTTACAAATTGTTGTTGTATCACTAGACGCATTCTGAAATCATAATTGCAGCGACATCTGTGAAATTCTTGCGTTGGTGCTTCCAGCTGTGGATTCAGTTTGATTCTACCCATTCCAAGTTTGGTTGTAATGTGACGATATCTCTTGGTCGCAATTACCAGCTGATCTTGTGGCTGCATTCATCTAGTATTAAGCTTTTAGTCTGAGTTCCTGCGCTAACAATATTAAGACGCAATATATGGGCTGCTTGCGTCGACATTAGTAAAAAAATGGATAAAACTAACAAGAATTTATACTAACTAACAATGAGTTGGAAAATATGAAAATTAAATATAAAATGCTAATGATGCATGCTAAATGAAATACAAAAGAGACAATTAAGACACTAAATTAGGGAGAAAATCTATGTCATTTGTAATACCATCCACCCCCAAACTTGAGTTTTTACTTGTCCTCAAGTAAACACAAATAAACAAAGTCCCAATTAGAAATGTCACTGCAATCATTATTCATACAACTTAAATTATCTAAATTCCTAATGTGTAAATTACATTCATATAATAAAATGATGCACTGACAATTTACAGTAATGAACAACTTAAAACTGCAATTTCATCGATGTTAGTATCATGTATTGAATCTTAACCTTTCTTGAACCATTTCAGCAATTTATTCTTTTTCTTTTTCTTTCTTCTTTTTCTCATATTTTTTTTAAAGTGACTTAAAGATGTCATTGCATTACTCTACCTTTGTTCTTGGGTAGTAACGATGGGGTGCAACAAACCCCTAGGAGGCATGTAATTGCGCCGACACACACTCTTGCAATTACAGCCTTTGGCTAGATGAATTTTCTTTTCTAAGTCTGCAGTGGAGTGTCCTCCCTTAAAAGTCACAATGCACTCATAATGGAGTGTCTTTTATTAATATAATATCGCTGCATTGGTCAGTTAGTTCAAGATTCAATACCAACACTATTCATTCATTACTGAAGCAATTTCAATTATTCATTCAAAAATAGCAAACTCATCATTCATTCATATTCATCCAATTTCCACATCAACATTCAAACAATTCCAGAATCACCCATCAAAATAAAAATTGTGGGCACATTTTTGTTAAAATTTTGTAAATTTTCATTAACTAAACAAACAAAATAAAAGTCAAACATGAAGGTGTAGCTGCATTTCCAATTCACATTAGCTTCCTCCAAACTTAATGACGGTATTGTCCCCAATGCACTGACAATAGTTATACATATATAATGGAAATGCAGCTACAATGTAGTAAACTAAAATGAATGCAACGATAATTAAAATGCAATCACAATAAGAATGCATGAAAGCTAACTAAAAAGAGATGTACCAACTTACTCAGTAGTAGCCGATGCAGAGGCTGCTTTGGTTTTCTTTTTTTCTTTTTCGAGTGCTCTTCCTCATCATGGTGTTTCCTCTTTTTCTTGTCCTTGCGCCTCTTCCGCTTCTTATCTTTTGAACCAATCAGCTCAGCATATTGTTCCTCCTCAGCGGATTGGGTGATGGCCTCATTACTTGTCACCTCTAATGGGTGGATTTCGACGAGTGGTGCTATGTAGGGAACAATAGCCAGAGGATTCAGTTCCTCTATCTTACCAGTGACAACCTCAGCCTGGCTCGCAATCGGTATAGCCTCCTCTGAGCTGGATGCTCCCACAATATCCTCAACAATCATTGTTGGGGCATCAGTTTCTTCTCTACTTGCACCTCGGCAGGTTCTTCTTCTTCTTTCTATTTTTCTTTCTCTTCCTCATCTTGATCCTTCTCTTGATTACCTTTCTGATTTGCCTCTTCATCTACACTCGGCTCATTTTCAACTGGACCTGTGTCAGCGCAATCGATTGCATCGACATCTTCTTCTAGTATAGCTACCCTTTCTACCATATTTTCCCTCTGACTATTTGAGAATTCATCTTCGAATAAGTGGGTGATGTTGCAATAAAAATCGTCATCAGCCTATGACTGCCCACCATCCTTCTCATCATTAGAAATATGGATCCGAGTTGGTGTAGGAGCAAGCCTACCATCAGGGGTAGGTTGCTCGGAAGATGAATACTTCATCGGGCGGTAGATGGATGGGAAAGTTGGGAAATTTGGTAGTAGGGTCTGGCTAATCTGGCTTAATGCAGCGATAAGGGCTTCATTCCATGTCTTGATGTATGCATAAATCTTGTGGAGTCAAAAATCCATGTCATCCACAATGTTGTCGGTGTGGATAGAACGCATGTCAAGGCTATCTAAATGAACTTCCATCAGTGCCAGCTTCTTTGCTAGTTGGGCTTCTCTCGGCGTATTAGTTTTGTCAGTCTTCTTACCCTTTCCTTTGTTCTTCTTCTTGGGGATCTCTTTGGCCACTAAGGTGTCTTGGCCCTATTTCATCTTCTCAAAAAAAATGTCATTGATTGGTCCTTTGTTGTCTAGGACCTCCTCTTCATCTTTTGGCACAATGCCCTTATGTTGACAGAGTAGCATAATAAGAGAGGGAAAAGGAAGGATACCAGTTTCTTTCCTGCAACTTCTGCGATCTGGGCATGTATAAGCTCCCCAATGTCGATGTGTCGGTGGTGCAGAATGGAATGCATTATACACATATGGTCCAATATGGCCGTAGTGCTGTGGGTAGAAGGCATAACACAACTGTTGATGAAATGAAACCATTCCGAGCAAACGATTGTAAGGTACTTCCTATGCATTGTATAATTGTGAAACCCATTGGTCATCTATGTAGTGCCATTGATGCAGAGATTGTTCATCATTTGGGCCAAACTATCATCATCCAAATGGTGCATAAAAGGTGTATGGTCGTCTACTCGTTCCGAAATTCACAATAGTATGTTGATCTGCGCAGCACTTCATGGAACTAGCCCTTCTCAAACAAAGACGAATTCCTGCTCTTGGTCCACCAGATTCGCATAAAACTCCCTCACCATTATGGTACTGGTCTTTGGCCGCAGTTGTTAAAAGCAAAACCCGGCCTGTGGATGAAAGTGGTGGTGTCGTGGACGAAACCACATTAAGAGTAGTCGAAGTGTTCTTGGAAGGTTTAGGAGTGTTTTTGGAAGCATGGGTTTTAGCCATGGTGAGAAGAAAAGAACTTCAAGAAGTTTCACAAAAAGAAAGATTACTTCTGAGATTAGAAAAGGAAATATACAGACAATGAAAGAGAAGTTGTAATAATAATTGTGAATGTGAAGAGAAAAGGTAACTGCAATAAAAGACTTTATAACCTAGGAGTAATGAGTGGAAAAACATGGGGAAATGTTGTGTCTACATCCATTAATTACCAGGCTGTAGATTGTACCGATTTGTTTTGATCCAACGATTGGGAGAGAAAGAAATCAACCGACGCGATTCTTGCTGAAAAGGTAATGCTAACTCATCACAGAATGCGTCTGATAGTATTACAAATGATATAGATTTTCTTATCAATTTAGTGTTTAAATTGTCTCTTTTGTACTTCATTTAGCATGCATCATTAGCATTTTATAATTAGTTTTCATATTTTCCAGCTCATTGATAGTTAGTTTAAAGTTTTGTTTTTTTTTTTTGTTTATTTTTGTACTAATGTCGATGCAAGCAGTCGTAATATTGCGTCTTACTATTGTCAGTGAAGGAGCTCAACCTAAACGGTCAATATTGGTAGAACGCAGCCATAATATCAGCTTGGAATGCGACCAAGAGATGTCGTCGCATTGAATTTGAACCTCAAATGAGTAGAATAAAGCTTAATTTACATCTGAAAGCACCAACGTAGGAATATCACAAGTGTCGCTGCAATTACAATATCATATTCGCCTAGCAGTGCAGCGACAACCTGCAGATCTCTAAAGAAAACATCTAATCTGCGTGAGTGCACAGCTGTACTCTAACTAACATTGACAACTGCAAAATCTAGATCTGAATCTGAGAATGGAGGTTGAAATCTGTAATATTTAGAGGCTATAAATAGACGAACAAAGATAGAAAAGAAATCATCAAGAGCAAGGGGATTAAATTCTGAAAATTCTATATGAATTAAAGATTTGAGCTGAAATTCGGGAGCTGATAAAGTAAGCATGCAACTGCTTCTGACGAGAGGTGCTTGATACCGAGCAAGAGGAACAATTAGAGAGTAGGCCTAGTAGTCTAGAGATAGTAAGCTTCGTTGTGCTCTTTAATTCTTCTTGAAAGATGATGGATTCTGTTGATATTAAATGAATACGAGAGTATCTTTTGATGTTAGATCATTTTGATTCTTACTTTATATTGCTTATCCATTTATTCTTGGATCTAACCAATCTAAACATGAGAGTGAAATTGCAATACGTTAACATTGAGAGATGCTGTGATAGGTTAGGTTAACAAGTGGGTTAGGCGAGACCTGCTCGGGGTTGGGATAAATACCAATTACTTGCACATCATTACTTGCACCTAGAGGTGGAGTGATTGTATTTGAGTCGGGATTAAGTAGGGAGCTGTTGCTGGTAAGAACTCAAAGGGACTTCATTACAGCGACAATTCATCTATATTTTACCTTGTCGACGCATCCAGCGTTGCGACGTAGCATTATTCAATGAACCATTTCTACCTTTTACACTTGGTCACATTTGTTATTCATGCATTTAAATATTCAGCATTCAACACTCAACACAATTGGATTTATTTTCAGTACACTGACATTTAATCTCTAACAGTTAACCTTGATTGCGTTTATATTACTGATTATTTTAGTGTTCAGATCTAACATATTGCACTAACATCAGTACTCATATTACCTTTAATTTCGGTATTGATTGCTCTAACAATTAGACATTAAAATTATTCCTTGTGGGAATGATATCCGATAGATTTGTCTATCAACTATACCTGGATCGACGTGTGTACACTTGCACAATCGTTGTGTCGTAAAAACACCGATCTAGTTTTGGCGCCGTTGCTGGGGAATGGCGTTTATTAATGCCTACTTTTGTAGTTGCAATTAATTTTACTTACTTAATTTTTAATTTTTACTAATCTATTATTATATTTTTTTTCTAATTGTTTGCTTTTTCATGTTTTTAATTGTTGTATGTCCACACGGAGAAATCCTAAGGACATTGTAAGCTTTGATCCGGAGCTTGAGAGAACACTTAGGAGGAGAAGGCAAGAAAAAAGGAAAATGGTTGGTAACAACAACAATAATAATTTATCACCAATGCGGCCACAAAATGACATTCCTTCAGTGCTGCCACAAGATTTACCACCACCATGTCCACAAGAAGAGTAAATACAGAATAGGACAATAGGAGATTTTGTTGTGCCTATACTCGATAATATACAACCAGGGGTTGTGAGACTAGCAATTCAGGTTGGTAACTTGGAACTGAAATCGGTGATGTTTCAGATGCTCAATTCTAATGGGCAGTATTCAGGTTTTCCGCATGAGGATGCACGAGAACATTTGAAATCATTTTTACTTATTTGTGCATCCTTTAGTCAACACGGTGTCCCTGATGATACCTTAAAGATGCAATTATTTCCTTAAAGCACGAATATGGTTCTTTGGATTGCCGACAGGATCTATCACATCCTGGAATGCTTTAGCAATGCAGTTTGTTTTAAGATTTAATCTACCGAAAATGAACGCAAGGTTGCGGAATGACATTACTGCATATCATCAACTTGATGATGAGAATTTACAATCAACGTGGGAGCGCTACAAAGCATTGCTTCGACGATACCCAATGAATGGAATTCAACAAGAGACCCAAATTGAGATTTTTTATAATGGTTTAAATGCTCAGACAGGAAATCTTGTCGACGCATCGAAAAATGGTCCGTTGTTGGATTGTACATATGATGAAACTGTTCGAGTTCTGGAAAGGATTGCTCAGAACGACTACTAATATCCAATCTCTTGATCTACACAAGTGAAAACTAACCCTAGAGTTCTCGAATTAGATGTTATTTCTGCATTGTCAGTGTAGGAATCTTCACTGGCCAATATCATAAAGAATATGAAAGGAATAAGCAACGTTGCTCCTATACAAGTAGCCCAGCAATTGGATGTGCTGATATTTTCATGTGAAATTTACGGTGACAACCATAGCTATGAAGACTGCTCACAACATGCAAAAAATGCATACTATGTTAACAACATCCGAGGGGTTCATTTGGTAACCCTTACAATAATCGCTCGCAACAACCTTGGGGAAATCAAAATAAGTCCACATATAGATATGGAAATTCTTCAAACCAAGGATGTTATGGGCAAGGAGGTTACAACAACAGCCAATCGCAGAACTACCATCAGAATTCACAAGTAAATTCTCGTACTGAACCAATGCAATCACATAGTCAAATGCAACCACAATCGTGATTACAGCCACAACCATCTCTACTACCATAAATGCAAGGACAACATCATCAGCATCAACAGTAGCAATTTACTCAACCTAAGGTAGATCCTATGGCTTCTCTTGAAGCGATGATGCGCGAGCATATTACACAAATCGAAGCGATAATGCAAGGTAATTCTTCTTCTATACAAGCATTGAAAGCTCAACTTGGACAGTTGGTCTCTAATCTCAGCATTAGATCACCAAGTACTCTACCTAGTGATACTGAAAATCCAACGCAAAGAGGGAAGGAGCATTGCAAGGCAATCACACTAAGAAGTGGGAAACAGACGGTAGGATTAAGCAATTCTGATCAAGACCATGTCGAAGCATCCACTTCACAACAACAAAAGGTTATAACTGAAGGAAGTCAACCTTAAAATAATGCTAAAGAACCAACCGTAGTACCATCTCTGCCTACAGTCTATCCAAATAAGTTATCGACATAACCATCACTGTCGAAGCAATAGAGTTATCCACAACCACTTACTGCAACCATACCTTTGCCATTTCCACAACGTTTTAAAGAAAAAGTTCATGACAAGGAATATCAAAAGTTTGTTTCTACTTTGAAACAATTGCATATTAATATACCTCTAATAGATGTACTTGTGTAGATACCCAATTATGGGAAATACATAAAGGATTTTTTATCAAAGAAAAAGAAGTTATCCGACATCGAGATGATTGCGCTCACAGAGGGATGCAACGCTATAATCACAAACAAGTTGCCAACCAAGATTAAAGATCCTAGCAGCTTCACAATTCCATGCTCCATCAGAAATCATTACTTAGGTAAAGCTTTATGTGATTTAGGAGCTAGTATTAACCTAATGCCTCTGTCTACTTTTAAGAAGTTAGGAATCAGGATGATGAAGCCTACTACGGTGACATTACAACTAGCAGACAGATCTCTAGCACAACCGGAAGGACAGATCAAAGATGTTCTTGATCAAGTTGATAAGCTGGTGTTTCTTGCTGATTTTATCATCCTAGATTGCGAAGCAGACAAAGAGGTACCCATTATTTTGGGAAGACCATTTCTAGCAGTAGGACAAACACTTATCGATCTGTTCAAAGGAGAACTAGTGATGCGTCATAATGATGACCATGTAACTTTCAGTGTGTTTGGAGCATCACCATCTGAACCTAAAGAACAATGTCACCTTATTAAAATGTTGGACGAGGTTATTTTGAAAGAATTTCATGCAAGGAGTTCAACATTATTTGAGGACGATGCGGTGACATCTATCGATGATATCCTAGTTGATTATCAAGACAAAGAGGAGGTAAATAATTGTGAGATGCGTAGAAATTGGCAAATGGAATCTTTGGATTTGTCCAACAAGACGATCCCGGTATTTAATCCATCCATTGAGCAAGCTCTTACCTTGGAGTTAAAACCATTGTCGGTACATTTGAAATATGTTTTCCTTGGTGACAATGAAACACTTCCTATCATTGTCAACACATCTCTCAACGCAACACAAGAAGAGAAGCTTATCGCAATCCTAAAAGATCACAAGAAAGCCATAGCCTAGAGCATCGCAGACATCAGAGGCATCAATCCTTCTTTCTATATGCATAAGATTCAGTTTGAAGATGAAGGGAAGCAATCCATTGAAAAACAACGATGACTCAATGAGAAAATGAAAGAAGTGGTAAAGAAAGAAATTATCAAATGGTTGGATGCGAGTATTACATACCCTATTTCTGATAGTAACTGGGTAAGCCCAGTCCAATGTGTGCCTAAAACGAGTGGTTTCACAGTTGTAACTAACGGTAAGAATGAGTTAATCCTTACTCGCATCGCAACTGATGGAGAGTGTGCATGGATTACCGACGACTGAATGCGGCCACAAAAGAAGGACCATTTTCCACTCCCTTTCATCGATCAAATGTTAGATAGGCTAGTTGGTAAAGCCTACTATTATTTCCTTGATGGATATTTTAGATACAATCAAATAGCTATTACACTAAAAGATCAAGTAAAGACTACATTCACGTGTCCTTTTGGAACCGATGCCTTTCGACGGATGCCATTTGGGTTATGTAATGTGCCAACAACATTCTAGAGGTGTATGATGGAGATATTCTCAGATATTATTGAGGACTCACTAGAGGTATTCATGGATGATTTTTCAGTTTATGGACAGAATTTTGACCAATGCACCAATAATTTGGCAAGAGTTTTGAAAAGATGCGAGGAAACAAATCTGGTTTTGAATTGGGAAAAATGTCATTTTATGGCAACTGAAGGAATTGTTCTTAGTCATCGCATTTCTTGTCAAGGAATTGAGATCGATAAAGTAAAGGTCGAAATCATCGAAAAATTACCACCACCTACCACTGTCAAAGTAATAAGAAGCTTTCTTGGACACGCTGGTTTCTAAAGACGATTTATCAATGATTTTTCCAAGATAGCTAAACCCTTATGCTCATTGTTAGAGCAGAATAAAAAGTTTGTGTTCAACGATGCATGTCTGAGTGCATTCACATCAATAAAGAAGCAACTGGTACAAGCTCCGATTGTCATCACACCAGACTGGACGCAACCATTTGAACTAATGGCGACGCAGTGATTTGCTGTCGAAGCTGTCCTAGGCCAAAGAAAAGATAAGGTATTTCATTTTATTTATTATGCTAGCAAAACACTAACCGAAACGCAGGTTAATTACACCACGACTGAGAAGGAGTTGCTAGTAGTAGTCTTTACCTTTAACAAGTTTCGTTCTTACCTTGTCGATGCAAAGATTACAGTTTACACGGATCAGTCAACATTGAGATATCTTTTCAACAAAAAAGTCACCAAACATAGACTCATTAGATGGATCCTACTCCTCCAACAATTTGATGTTGAAATCAGAGATAGGAAAGGACCTGAGAATCAAGTAGCTGACCATTTGTCTCGACTGGAAAGTGGGAGTGAAAATGAGCAAACAACTCAAATTGTCGAAGCATTTCCTGATGATTAATTATTCACTGTGGGTACATCACCATGGTATGCTGATATCATCAACTATCTGGCGTGTGGAAAGCAACCTATAAGTGTGACTGGTCACAAGAAAAATAGGTCCATATGCGTTGCAGCTAAATATCATTAGAACGAGCCATACCTATTTAAGGTATGCGCCGATAATATAATTCTTCGTTGTGTACCTGAAGAAGAAATGATGTCAATCCTGCGACATTACCACGATGCCCCGTATGGAGGTCATTTCGGTGAAACAAGGACTGCTGCAAAAGTCCTACAATTAGGATACTATTGGCCCAATTTATTTCGAGACTCTCACAATTTCGTGCAACAATGTGATCATTGTCAATACACTGGATCTATATGTCGATGCAATTAGATGCTCCAACAACCTATCATGGAGGTAGAGCTTTTCAATATTTGGGTTATAGACTTCATGAGACCATTTCCAAACTCTTTTGGAAATGTATATATTTTAGTGGCTGTTGATTACATATCCAAGTGGATTGAAGCTATTGCGGTACCAAAAGAAAAAGCTCGGACAGTGTTGAAATTCTGTCACACATACATCCTCACAAGTTTGGAACCCCGAGAACGTTGATAAGCGACCACGACACTCAAATTTACAATAACCAAGTGGCGACTACATTGAAATGATATGGTGTGAAGCATCGTATGGCTACCACGTATCACCCACAAACTAATGGACAAGCCGATGTATCCAATCGTCAAATTAAAGGTATATTTAAAAAAGTGGTTAATCCATCTAGGAAGGATTTGTCAGTGCGGTTCCATGATGCATTGTGGGCACTTTGCACTACTTACAAAAACCCATTGGGAATGTCTCCATATCAGCTAGTGTTTGGAAAATCTTGTCACCTACCTGTCAAACTTGAACATAAATCCATGTGGGCAATTAAACAGGTAAATTTGGATTATGGTGCTGCTGGAAAGAAAAGACTGCTGGACATCACGGAATTAGAAGAGATCCGACGTCATGCTTATGAGAATGTTGCGATATACAAGGAAAAGACAAAGAAATGGCATGACAACATCATTTTGCATCGACAATTTCATCCTAGTCAGTTGGTACTTTTGTTTAATTCATATTTAAAATTGCATCCATGAAAATTTCGATCAAGGTGGTTAGGTCCTTTCAAGGTTGTTGAAGCATTTCAAAGCGGTACGGTGACAATCAAAAACTTATAGGATGGACAATAATTCAAAGTGAATAGCCAATGTCTTAAACACTATGTGAGCCTAGATGTTCGAGAACCAGACGAAATTGTCAACCTGGTGACATTTAAATAATTTCAATGCATTTCTTTATTTACTTTTAGTTATTTCACTTTTCATTGTGTTGTTTCATATTCTTAGCAGAAATAAAATTTTTTTTTTCGACGCATTAAAGAACAAATTGTCGGCACATTCGATGATGAGTCAACATTACTTTTTTGGCAAGAATTGTGCTGATTGATTCTTTCTTCTCCCAGCTGTTGGATTGAAGCAAAATTAGTACGATCTGTAGCCTGGTAATTAATGACTGTAGATGCAACGATTCCCCATATTTTTCCACTCATTACACTTAGGTTATAAAATCCTCCATTGCAGTTATCTTCCTCTTCATAATCGCCATTGTTACTGTAACTCATCTCTCTCACTGTCTGTAGATTTCATTTTCTTATTTAAAAGCAATAACCCTCTGCAATCTTTATTTATTCTCTTTTATTTTCACCATGGCTAAAATTCGTGCTTCCAAAAACACTCTTAAACCCTTTTCCAAAAACACTCCAACCACACCTATTGAGATTTCGTCCGCAACACCACTACCTTCATCCACAAGCCCGATTTTGTTTCTAACGACTATGGCCAAAGACAGATACCACAATATCATGCTCAAACGCAATATTCATCCTGAATAGGGCCTCCAGCTTTCACCACACTTGATCCTCAAAAAACAAGTCCACCGTACTATCAGTCGCTTGGGGTGGGAATACTTCTGCGACCATCCATCTGGATATTCCCCTACTCTAGTTAAGGAATTTTATGCTAATTTAGTGGACAAAGAGCAAGAATTTGTTTTTGTTGAAGAGGGCTTGTACCATGGAGTGTGGCACATATCAATGTCCTGCTACGGATACCAGAACGGGTAGACAGTCACTCGCCCTTCATGTATAGTTTAAACGAAGATAGCCTAACTGATATGATGAACGACCTTTGCATCGACAATGCTTCATGGACGGGAAGTGGATTCCATAATTTTAAATGCATAGACGTTACCTGATGACTTTCTGTAAGGTATGTTTCACTTTATTAATAGTCGTGTGATGTCATCCACTCACAGTACTACGGCCACATTAGACTGTATGTGTTTGTTGCATTCCATCTCGCACTCGTCACATCAACATTGGGGAGCTTATACATGCCTAGATTGCAGAAGCTACAAGAAAGCAAAATGGTATTCTTCTTTTCCCCTCTCTTATTATGCTCATTTGTCAACATAAGGGCATTGTACCAAAAGATGAGGAGGAGGTCATGGAAAATAAGGGCCCGATCAATGATATATCGGTTGAGAGGATGACACGAGGCCAAGATACACCTGTGGCTAAGGAAGCCTTGAAAAAGAAAGACAAGGGAAAAGGGAAAAGAAACACTAATACGCCCACAGATCCACAAATATTAAGAAGACTGGCCAGTTCAGAAATCCATCTTGATCGTATTGATACACATACAATCCACCTCATTATTATATTAGATGATTTTGATTACAGGAAGCATATATTTTATGCATACACAAAAGCCAGGAACGAAGCCATTGTCGCTGTATTACGTCACATCAGCACCAGACCACTACCAGATTTTCCAGCATTCCCTGATATCTTCTATCCTACGCACCACTCTTCATCTGACCAGCCTACTATTGATGGTAGACCTACTCAAATTCCAACAAGAATTCACATATCTGATGATGAAAATAACGAAGGGCATTCAAACGCTGAGGAGGATTGCTATCGCAATATTGCTGATATGTTCGAGGATGAATTCTCCAACAATTTAAGCGTAAATATGGCTGAAATAACAACTGTTACAGAAGAAGATGTTGATGCAATCGAATGCGCTAATGTTGGCCCAACTGAATTTGAGCAACGTATGGAAGAGGAAGCCAATCAATGAGATGATCAAGAGAAGGATGAAGAAAAAGAAAAAGAGAAAAAAGAAACAGAACGTGCCGAGGTGCAGAAAAGAAGGAACTCGATACCTCAAAAATGATCGTGAAAGACATTTTGGGAACATCCAGCTCAGAAGAGACTCGACCTATTGCGAGTCAGGTTAAAGTTGTCATTGGCGAAGTAGAGGAACTGAATTCTCTCGCTATTGTACCGTACATAGCACCACTTGTCGAAATCCACCCATTCGACGTGATAACTGATATGGCCGTCACCCAACCTGCCGAGGGAGAGCAATCCATCGAGCCAGTTGTTCAAAGGACAAGAAGCGAAAGAGGTGCAAGGGCAAGAAAATGAAGAAAAATCATGACGAGGAAAAAGCCTGAAAAAGAAGAAGAAGAAAACCAGAGCAGCCTCTGCATCGACTACTACTGAATAACTTGGTACAATCCTTTTTAGTTACTTTTCTTGCATTTTTATTATGCCTGCATTTTTAATTGTCGCTGCATTCATTTAGTTTAGTACATTGTAGCTTTCCCATTAATTTTGTATATCTATTGTCAGTGCATTGGGGACAATGCAGACATTAAGTTTGGGGGGATGCTAATGTGACTTGGAAATGCAGCTACACCTTCTTATTTGACTTTTATTTTGTTTCTTTAGTAATGAAAGTTGACAAAATTTCAACAGAAATGTGCCCACAAATTTTTATTTTGATGCGTAATTCTTGAATTTTTTGAATACTGATGTGGAGATTGGATGAGTATGAATGAATGATGAGTCTTCTATTTTGGAATGAATAATTGAAATTGTTTTAGTAATGAATGAATATTATTAGTGTTGAATCTTGAACTGATTGATCAGTACAGCGACATTGTATGAATAAAAGACACTCCAATATGAGTGCATTGTTACTTTTCAGGGAGAACACTCCACTGCAGACAAAGAAAAGAAAACTTATCTAACCAAAGGTTGTAACTGTAAGAGTGTGTGCCAGTGCTATTACATGCCTCCTAAGGGTTTGTTGCACCCCATCGTTACTACTTAAGAACAAAGGTAAAGTAATGCAATGAGATCTTTCAGTCACTTACAACATGAAGAAAGAAAGAAAAAATAAGAATAAACTGCTGAAGTGGTTCAAGGTAGGTCAAGATTCGATGCGTGATACTAACATTGATGAATTGCAGTTGCAAGTTGTTCATCTCTGTAAATTGTCGGCGCATCATTCTATTATATGAATGCAGTTTAAACATTAGAAATTTAGAGAATTCAAGTTGTATGAATACTGATTACGGTGACATTTCTAATTGATACTTTGTTAATTTTTATTTACTTGAGGACAAGTAAAAACTCAAGTTTGGGGGTGTGATGGTATTACAAATGACATAGATTTTCTTCTCAATTTAGTGTTTAAATTGTCTCTTTTGTACTTCATTTAGCATGCATCATTAGCATTTTATAATTAGTTTTCATATTTTCCAACTCATTGATAGTTAGTTTAAAGTTTTGTTATTTTTTATTTATTTTTGTACTAATGTCGACGCAAGCAGTCGAAATATTGAGTCTTAATATTGTCAGTGCTGGAGCTCAACCTAGAAGGTCAATATTGGTAGAACGCAGCCACAAGATCAACCTGGAATTGCGAGCAACAGATGTCACCGCATGAATTTGAACCTCAAATGAGTAGAATAAAGCTGAATTTAGATCTGGAAGCACCAGCACAGGAATATCACAGGTGTCGCCGTAATTACAATATCAGATTATGCTTAGCAGTGCAGTGACAACCTGTAAATCTCTGAAGAAAACATGTAATCTGCGTGAGTGCACAGCTGTACTCTAACTAACTTTGACGCTACAAAATCTAGATCTGAATCTGAGAATGGAGGCTGAATTTTGCAATATTTAGAGGCTATAAATAGACGAACAAAGAAAGAAAAGAAATCATCAAGCGCAAGGGGATTAAATTCTAAAAGTTCTGTGTGAATTAAAGATTTGAGCTGAAATTTGAGGAGCTGATGAAGCAAGCCTGCAACTACTTTTGACGAGAGGTGCTTGATGTCGAGCAAGAGGAACAATTAGAGAGTAGGTCTAGTAGTCTAGAGATAGTAAGCTTCGTTGTACTCTTTAATTCTTCTTGAAAGATCATGGTTTCTGTTTATATTAAATGAATACGAGAGTATCTTTTGATGTTAGATCATTTTGATTCTTACTTTACACAGGTTATCCGTTTATTCTTGGATCTAACCGCTCTAAAGATGAGAGTGAAATTGTAGTACGCCGACATCGAGAGATGCGGTGACAAGTTAGGTTAAAAAGTGGGTTAGGCGAGAGCTGCTCGAGACAGGGATAAATACCAGTTACATGTTCTTGGATACACATCATTACTTGCACCGAGAGGTAGAGTGATTGTATTTGAGTCAGGATTAAGTAGGGAGCTGTTGTTGGTAAGAACTCAAAGGACTTCATTGCAGCGATAATTCATCTATATTTTACCTTGTCGACGCATCCAGCGTTGCGACTTAGCAATATTCAGTGAACCATTTCTACCCTTTACACTTGGTAACATTTATATTTCATACGTTTAAATATTCAGCATTCAACACTCAACATAATTAGATTTATTTTCAGTACACTGACATTTAATCTCTGACAATTAACCTTGATTGCATTGACATTAATTATTATTTTAGTGTGCAAATCTGACATATTGCCCTGACATCAGTACTCACATTACCTTTAATTTCATTATTGATTGCTCTAGCAATTAGACATTAAAAATCTATTCCTCGTGGGATCGATACCGATAGATTTGTCTATTAACTATACTTGCATCAACGTGTGTAATCTTGCATAATCGTTATGTCGTAAAAACACCGATCAGCATCGATAATATATGTTTGAATGCTTCAACAAAAATATGATTTTTATTTCTGCAAGGAATTTAAAACAACACAAAGAAAAGTGAAACAATTAAAAGTAAATAAAGAAATGCATCGACATTATTTAAATGTCACCAGGTTGATGACTTCATCTGGTTCTCGAACATCTAGGCTCACATAATGTTTAAGATGTTGGCAATTTACTTTAAATTGTTGTCCATCCTTTAAGTTTTTTATTGTCACTGCACCGCTTTGGAATACTTCGTCAACGTTAAATGGGCCTGACCATCTCGATCTCAATTTTCCTAGATGCAATTTTAAATGTGAGTTAAGTAAAAGTACCAACTGACTAGGATGAAATTGTCGACGCAAGATGATGTTGTCATGCCATCTCTTTGTCTTTTCCTTGTATATCACCACATTCTTATAAGCATGGCGTCAGATTTCTTCTAATTTCGTGATGTCCAATAGTCTTTTCTTTCCAACAGTATCATAGTCTAAATTCACCTACTTAATTGTCCACATGGCCTTATGTTCAAGTTCGACAAGCAGGTGACAAGACTTTCCAAACACTAGTTGGTATGGCCACATCCCCAACGGGGTTTGTAAACGGTGCGAAGCTCCCACAATGCATCATGTAACCGCGTAGACCAAGTTTTCCTAGATGGATTAACCACCTTCTCAAGTATGTTTTTAATTTGATGATTGGATACTTCGGCTTGACCATTAGTTGTGGGTGATATGTGGTGGTCATACGATGCTTGACACCATATCGCTTTAATGCAGTTACCACTTGGTTATTATAGAAATAAGTGCCTTGGTTTCTTATCAATGCTCTCGGTGTTCCAAACCTTGTGAGGATGTATGTGTGAAAGAACTTTAACACTGTCCGAGCATCATCTTTTGGCACCACAATAGCTTCAATCCACTTTGAGACGTAGTCAACAACTACTAAAATATACAGATTTCCAAAAGAGTTTGGAAATGGCCCCATAAAATCTATGGCCCAAACATCGAAAAGCTCTACCTCCATAATGGGTTGTTGGAGCATCTCATTGCATCATGATATGGATCTAGTGCGTTCACAACGTTCACATTGTTTGCGAAATTGTGGGCGTCTCGAAACAAATTGGGCCAAAAATCCTGATTGCAAGACCTTGCAGTAGTTCTTGTTCCACCAAAATGACCTCCATAAGGGGCATCATGGCAATGTCGCAAGATTGACATCATTTCTTCTTCAGGTACACAGCGACGGATGATATTGTCGAAGCATACCTTAAATAGGTATGGCTCGTTCCAACGGTATTTGGCATCACATATGAGCTTGATCTTCCTGTGACCAGTCACACTCATAGGTAGCTTTCCACACACATGGTAATTAACGACATTAGCATACCATGGTGATGCGTTGACAAAGAATAATTGCTTGTCAGGAAATGCTTCGACAATCTGGTTTCTTTGCCCATTCTCACTCTCAGTTTCTAGTTGAGACAATTGTCAGCTACTTGATTCTCATATCCTTTCCTATCTCTAATTTCGATATCAAATTCTTGGAGGAGTAGGATCCATCTGATGAGTCTAGGTTTGGCATCTTTTTTGTTGAAAAGGAATCTCAATGCTAAGTAGTCTGTGTAAACTGTAGTATTTGCGCCGATAAGGTAGGAATGGAACTTGTCAAATGCAAAGACTACTGCTAGCAACTCCTTCTCTGTAGTAGTATAAATAACCTGCGCTTCAGTTAGAGTTTTACTAGCATAGTAAATAGAATGAAATACCTTTTCTTTTCTTTGGCCTAGGACAACTCCTACTGCAAAGTCACTGGCGTCGCACATTAGTTCGAATGGTTGCGTTCAGTCTGATGCGACGATAATCGAAGCTTGTGCCAGCTACTTCTTTATGTTGTGAATGCATCCAGACATGCATCGTCGAACATAAACTTTTTATTTTTCTTTAGTAATAAGCATAAAGGTTTAGCTATCTCGAAAAATTTCTGATGAATCTTCTATAAAAGCCAGCGTGTCCAAGAAAGCTTCTTATTGCTTTGATAGTGGTAGGTGGTGGTAATTTTTCGATGATTTCTACTTTAGCTTTATCAACCTCAATGCCCTAACAAGATATGCGATGGCCAAGGACAATGCCTTCAGTAGCCATGAAGTGGCATTTCTCCCAATTCAGAACAAGATTTGTGTCCTCGCATCTTTTCAAAACTCTTGCCAAATTGTCAGCGCATTAGTCAAAACTCTATCCATAGATCGAGAAATCATCCATGAATACCTTGAGTGAGTCCTCAATCATATCTGAGAAGATCGCCATCATGCACCTCTAGAATGTTACTAGCACATTACTCAACCTAAACGGCATCCATCGAAAGGCAAATGTTCCAAAAGGACATGTGAACGTTGTCTTTGCATGATCTTCCAGTGCAATAGGTATTTGGTTGTATCCAAAGTAGCCATCCAAGAAGCAATAATAGGATTTACCAGCTAGCCTATCTAGCATATGATCGATGAAAGGTAGTGGAAAATGGGCTTTCTTTGTGGCTGCATTTAGTCCGGTAATCCATACATACTCGCCATCCAATTGCTATGCGAGTAGGGATTAACTCGTTCTTGTCGTTGGTCACGACTGTGAAACCACTCTTTTTAGGCACATATTGAACGGGACTTACCCAATTGCTATAAAAATTAGGGTATATAATGCCCGCATCTAACCATTTAATGATTTCTTTCTTTACCACTTCTTTTAGTTTTTCATTGAGTCATCTTTGTTGCTCAATTCATTTCTTCCCTTCATCTTCTAGCCATATCTTATGCATCCAAAAAGAGGGACTGATTCCTCTGATATCTGGGATGCTCTAGGCTATGGCTCTTTTGTGTTCTTTCAGAATTACGACAAGCTTATCTTCTTGCATTGCATCGAGGGATGCGTTGACAATAATAGGTAACGTCTCGTTGTCACCAAGGAAGACATATTTCAAATGTGTTGGCAATGGTTTTAACTCCAAGGTAGGAGCTTGTTCGACAGATGGTTTAAACATCGGGATTGTCCTGTTAGAAAAATCCAAAGACGCCATTTGCCAATTTTGACGCAACTCATAATTGTTAACCTCCTCTTTGTCGACACAGTCATCTAGAATGTCATTACTAGATGTCACCGCATCATCATCAGACAGTGCTGAACTTTATGTATTAAATTCTTCCAGAATAATCTTATCTAACACGTCAATGTGATGACATTGTTCATTAGATCCTAACGGTGATGCTTCAAACACACTGAAGGTTACCTGGTCATCATTATGACGCATAACAAATTCTCCTTTGAACACGTCGATAAGTGTTCGTCCCGTTGCTAGAAATGGCCTCCCAAGAATTATGGGTACCTCTTTATTTGGTTCACAGTCTAGGATGATAAAATCAGCAGGGAGCACCAACTTATTAACTTGAACAAAAACATCTTTGATTTGTCCTTCCGATTGTACTAAAGATCTATCCGCCAGTTGCAATGTCACCATAGTGGGCTTCATCGAACCTATTCCTAATTTCTTAAAAGTGGACAAAGGCGAGTTAATAATTGCTCCTAAATCACATTAAGCCTTACCTAAATAATGATTCCTGATAGAGCATGAAATAGTGAAGCTACCAGAATCTTTCATCTTGGTTGGCTACTTTTTTAAGAACAGCGCTGTACCCCTCTGTGAGCACAATCGTCTTGATGTCAGACAATTTTTTTTTCTTTAAAAACTCCTTGATGTATTTCCCATAACTGGGTATCTGCACAAGAGCATCTATTAGAGGTATATTAATGTGCAATTGTTACAAAGTAGTAACAAACTTTTGATATTCTTTATGATAGACTTTCCCTTAAATCGTTGTGGAAACGGTAGAGGTATGGTTGTAGTGGGTTGTTATGGATAACTCGGTAGTATCGACACTGGTTGTTGTGTCGACAACTTTGTTAGGTAAACTGCAAGTATGGATGTTTCTACAGTTGGTTCATCAGCATTAATTTCTGCTTTAGATCCTTCAGTTGCATCCTCCTCTTGTTGTTGTGGTTCAGATGAATCGACATGGTGTTTATCAAAAACACTTGGTCCTACGGTCTATTTTCCACTCCTTAACGTGATTGCTTTGCAATGCTCCTTCCCTCTTTGTGCCTTGCACTATGCTTCAGTTCTTGTAATATGCTCACGCATCATTGCTTCAAGAGCAGCCATAGGATCCGACTTAGGTTGAGAAAATTGCTGTTATTGATGTTGATGATGTTGTCCTTGCATTTGTGGTAATACAGACAGTTGTGGTTGTAATCGCGATTCTGGTTGCATCTGGTTATGTGACTACATTTGTTCAGAATGAGAATTTATCTGTGAATTATGATGATAATTCTGCTGCGGATTAGCATTGTAACCTCCTTGTCTATAACCACCTTGATTTGAGGATTTCCATATCTATACGTGGAAGTATTTTGATTCCCCCAAGGTTATTGAGAACGATTATTGTATGAGTTACCAAATGAACCTCCTTGGATGTTGTTGACATAATATGCATTTTCTGCATGATATGGGCAGACTTCATAGCTATGATTGTCACCGCAAATCTCACAGGAAAATATCAGCGCATCCAGTTGCTGGGTTACTTGTATAGGAGCAACTTCAATTATCCCTTTCATATTCTTTATGATGTTGGCCAGTAAAGATACCTACGCTGATAATGCAAAAATAACATCTAATTCAAGAACTCCAGGTTAGTTTTCACCTGTGCAGAACGAGAGATTGGATATTAGTAGTCATTCTAGGCAATCCTCTCCAGAATTTGAACAGCGTCATTATAAGTACAATCCAACAATGGACCATTAACCGATGCGTCGACAAGATTTCTTATCTAAGCATTCAAACCATTATAGAAGACCTCTATTTGGGTCTATTGTTGAATTCCAAGCATTGGTAGTGTCGAAGCAAAGTTTTGAAACGTTCCCATGTTGTTTGTAAATTCTCATCATCGAGCTGATGATATGCAATGATGTTATTACGTAACCTACGTTCATTATCGATGGGTTAAACGTAAAACAAACGTAGCCCTGCAATCTTAAGAACCATGTTCTTGCTTTACCCTACAATGAGTAAGGAAATAATTACATTTTCAAGCATCATCAGGGACACCATGTTGACTAAAGGATGCACAAATAAGCAAAAAATGATTTCAAATGTTCTCGTGCGTCCTCATGCAGAAAACTAGAATATTGCCCATTTGGGTTGAGCATCTGAACATCACAAGTTTCAATTCAAAATTACCATCCTAGATAGCCGTCGTACAACCCTTGGGTAAATCATCGAGAATAGGCACAACAAAATCTCTTATTATCCTATTTTGAATTTGTTCTTCTTGTGGACGTGGTGGTGGTATATCGTTAACCTGTCACCGCGTCTCTCGATGTCGACGTACTACAATTTTACTCTCGTGCTTAAAGCGGTAAATCCAAGAATAAATATATAAGCAATTAAAATAAGAATCAAAGTGATATAACATTAAAGACACTCTCGTATTCATTTAATATCATCAGAATCCATCGTCGTTTAAGAAGAATTAAAGAGTACAACGAAGCTTACTATCTTAGACTACTAGGCCAACTCCCAAATTATTCCTCTTGCCTTACATCAAACACCTTCTCGTCAGAAGTGATTGCAGACTTGCTTTATCAGCTTTCCAATTCCCAACTCAAATTTCCAAAATCACATAGAAATTGTAGAATTTAATCCCTTAGTTCTTGATGATTTCTTCATTCTTTGTTCATCTATTTATAACCTCCAAAATTTTGCAAGTTTCAGCCTTCATTCCCAGATCCAGATCTAGATTTTTGCAGCTGTCAAAATGAGTTAAAGTATAGCTATGCACTCATGCAGTTCTGGTATGTTCTTCAGAGATCTGCAGATTGTCGCAATATCACTAGACGCATTCTAAAATCATAATTGCAACGAAATCTGTGAAATTCCTGTGTTGGTGCTTCCAGTTATGGATTCAGCTTGATTCTACTCTTTCCAAGTTTAGTTGTAATGTGATGACATCTCTTGGTTGCAATTACCAGTTGATCTTATGGCTGCATTCATCTAGTATTAAGCTTTTAGACTGAGTTACTGCGCTAACAATATTAATAAGCAATATATCAGCTGCTTGCGTTGACATTAGTACAAAATGGATAAAAATAACAAGAATTTAAACTAACTAACAATAAGTTCAAAAATATGAAAATTAAATATAAAATGCTAATGATGCATGCTAAATAAAATACAAAATAGACAATTAAGACACTAAATTAGGGAGAAAATCTATGACATTTGTAATACCATCACGGAAGTATCCAATTGGCAAATCAAAAGGTATTCTTAAGCAGGTGGTTAACCCATCTAGACGTGATTGGTCTTCGCGTTTAAATGATGCATTGTGGGTGCTTTGCACCGCATACAAAACACCTTTAGGGATGTCGCCATATTAGTTGGTTTTTGGCAAATCATATCACTTATCCGTTGAACTTGAACATAAGGCTATGTAGGCAATTAAGCAAGTGAACATGGACTACTATGCTGTTGGGCAGAAAAGGTTGTTGGACATTTTAGAACTGGAGGAAATTCGATGCAATGCTTACGAAAATGCTGCCATTTACAAGGAAAAAACTAAGAGATAGCATGACAACATCATTTTGCGGCGACAATTTTCTCCTGGTCAGTTTGTGCTTTTATTTAAACTCACGTTTAAAATTACATCTAGGAAAATTGCGTTCAAGATGGTCAGACCCTTTTGAAGTTATCGAAGCACTTTCACATGGTGCAGTGACAATCAAAGATTTGAACGATGGGCACCAATTCAAAGTGAATAACCAACAATTAAAGCACTACTTAAGCCCAGACATTAATGAACAAAACGAGACCATTAACCTGGTCACATTTTCTTAAAATGTCATTACAATTTTTCATTTTAATTTTTGTCTTTTATTTTATTTTAATTCGTTTCTTTAGTTTTCTAAAGGAATAAAAGATCTCCTTTTTGTCGACGCACACGAAAGCACAACTTGTCAACGCATCCAATTGCTGACTCATCGAAGCGTTTCGAGAAAGAATCACGTTGGTTAATTCACCTTGATCCCCAATCGTTGGATCAATCTAAAAAAGTACGATCTGTGTCCTAGCATTTTTTGGCTGCAGGCACAATGTACTCTCTTGCAGCAGCAATCATCATGCCTCTTCACCTTCATCTTCTATAAAATACCCTATTTTTGCCGACTGTGTCTTCACACTCACACCCGCCATTATTGTTGTAATATTCCTTTTCTTCAACCTTCAATTTTTTTTTCAAAATATTCTCACTTCCTTTATCTTAGTTAGTTATGGCAAGAACTCGAGGTGCTAAAACCCCATCCAAACCAATTGCTGAATAGTCCGAAACATTGAGTAGCCACCACCCAAGGACCATTTCCATAAGGTGATGCTGAAAAGAAACTGCCATCCCTAGCAGGGATTTTAGTTGTCCCACTACTGACATTAGGGAAACAAGTGGCCAGAACGATTTTGGGCTGGGAGTAATCTTGTGATCATCCAGAAAGGTACTCTCCATCCATGGTAAAAGAGTTTTATTCTAACTTAGTTGATCCGGAGCAGGAGTTCATCTTCGTTCGTGAAGGTCTAGTGCCATGAAGCACTGATGTGAAGGTCTGGTGCCATGAAGCACTGACCACATCAGTGCCCTCTTCCATATTACCAGGGAGAAGACGAGCAAGTTGAGTTTTTGGAGAACTTGACAGAGGAAGGTGCTGATCTATTGCTCCATTACCTATGCGTCGACGACGCTGTTTGGTCTGGCAACAACCCAAACAATTATACGATGCACCGCCATTATCTCATCGTCTAAAGCAAGGTGTGGTTTCACTTCATCAAATGCCGTCTCCTGCCATCCACTCACAGCACTACCGTAACGCTAGACAGAATGTGCCTGCTACATTCCATAATCAAGGGCCAACGAATTGATGTCGAGGCAATCCTTCAGTAAGAAATTGCTGAATCTGCTGCCAAATAAACAGGTATCTTGCCTTTCTCTTCACTGATCATGCTGTTGTGTAAACAAAGAGGCATTGTGCCTCGAGAAGGGGAAAAGTTTTTGGAGAACAAAGGCCCGATAAATGATGTTTCGATGGAAAGAATGACGAGGGGATAAGAACCCCTCTAATGAAGGAAGTACCATCGAAAAAGGAGAAAGAAATAAGGAAAAATAAGGACAAACAAACCCATGCACCACAGATCCTCAAATTTAGAGAAAGCTTACTGAGATTGAACAGATTATTGCTCGGATTAGCATCTGACAAATCAAACTTGTCAAGACAATGGACGAGATAGAGTATAGACAGAACTTATTCTATGCTTATTCAAGGGCAGAGAATACTGCCATTGTCAGCGTATTAAGTAGCTTGAGCAAGAATCCCATGCCAGAATTTCTTGTCTTCCCCCTATTATTAAGGAGGCCACTCCATTAACAAAGAAGGCTACTTCAAAAGGGAAAACTCAGTCTATTCACTCCCTCCACAGGGTCAACATTTCTGACGATGAAGACCAAGAAGTGCATTCTAGGGACGTAGAGGACTGCTTTCGAAACATCGCCAGCCTCTTGAGGATGAATTTTTTAATAGTTTGGGGGCTAATATTGCGAAAAGAGAGACTGTTGCTGCAGAGGAGCACACAACAATTGTCTCTGTGGGTATTTAAGAAGAAGAAAAAAGAGAAGAAGAAGGAAGAGAAGAGAAGGAAAAAGAAAAAGAAAAAGTTGTTCTGACAAATTTATTAGAGGAATCTATCGACGCACCTGCCAATGTGGGTGCATCTCTGTTGAAACCTAGCACCATCTGGGGTGAACCAGGTCGAGGCCGTCACATTCAGCAATTAGGATTCTAATCCTCTGGCTATTGTGCCATATGTGGCACCACTCACTGAGATTCATCCATCGGATGTGACTATCGATGAAGCCAACATCCAACCGACCATGAAGGAGCAATCCATCACACCGGTTGACCCCAAAGAGAAAAATAAAAAAATGTAAGGAAAAGAAAAAGCGCAAAGAGGAGCACCCTAAAAAGGAAAACAAGTCCAAAGCAGCCACATCCTCGGTTGCAACAAACTGAGTTAGTTTTGCTTTTCAGTATTTAGTTTAGTTACATGCTTTTCATCTAGTTGTCATTACATTTTAATTGTCTCTGCATTTTACTTATTATCACATTTGCATTCCAGTTGCATTTCCATTAATATTCGTATAGTATTGTCAATGCGTTGGAGACAATGCAAACACTAAGTTTGGGGGGAAGTATGGAATGGAAATGCAATTGCACCCACAAGTTTAAGAATATATTTATCTTTTTAGTTGAATGAAAGTATGCAAAGTTAAGAAAATGTGACCACAATATTTTTTAATTTGATGCTTAAATCTTGAATTATTTGAGATGCTAATGCGTGAATTGGATGAATGTGATTGAATGTTGAATCCTTCTATTTTGGGATGAATGGTTGAAATTGCATTAGTACTAAATGAAAAGTATCATTATTTGAATCTTGAATTAATTTCCCATTTTGTAACTATATATATAATTAAATCTACTAAAACAGACACTCCAATGTGGGTGCATTGTGGCTCAACAAAGGGGAACACTCCACTGCAAGTATTAGAAAAATTATCTAACCAAAGGATGTCACTGCAAGAGTGTGTGTTGGCGCAATTACATGCTCCCTGGGGGTTTGTTGCACCCCATCGTTACTACCCAGGAACAAGAGTATAGTAATGCAATGACATCCCTCAGTCGCATATAAAAATATATATAATTAAATAATAAATGTTGTATTGGTTAAGAAGAGTTAAGATTCAAATCATGATGTTAGCATTAGTGAAGCTGCAGTCTTGATTATTCATGCCTATAAACTGTCGGCACAGTATTCTATCATATGAATGCAATTTATAGATTAGGATTCCAGAGAATTTAAGTTGCTAGAATGATGATTGCGGTGACAAGAATTTGGATATGACTTTGCTAGCTTTTATTTACTTGAGGACAAGAAAAAACTCAAGTTTGGGGGTGTGATAGCATTAGAAATGACACTTAATTTCTCCCTAATTAGTGTATAATTTGTTCTTTTTGTATCATATTTAGCATACATTTTTAGCAATTCATACTTAGTATTTGCATATTCTAAATCAGTGTTGTATGGTCTTACTTTCTTTCATTTTATCCCTTTTTGTGCAACTAATGTCACTGTATTCAGTATCAATGTTGCATCTAAAGTTGTCAGCACAGAGATCCACTTTAGAAGATCGGAGTAGGAAAGCATTCAGAGTTGCAGACACAAATTTTATCTAGAATTGCGGCCGAATATGTCACCACATAAATACTTCAAAATTTTACCAGGGATTTTACGCTGCTAACATATCCAGAAGCACCAGCGTAAGAGAATGTCAAGTTGTCACAGCGAATAAAAATCATAATTTGCGTCCAGAGATGTCGCGACAATCTGCAACTGCCTAATGCACAAACAAGACCTGCGTGAGTGCACAGCTGGCAATAACAAACTTGTACAGCTGCAAAAGGGAGTTAGATCTGAGAAGGGGTGTAGACTTGTACTTTCCAGTGGTTATAAATAGAGAGAAGTGAGAGAAGATCATCATCAAGTGGTGAAGAAATTAATTCCATAATTCTCTAATTCTTTCTTAAGTGAGCTGCCATGGAAGCTTAACTTCCCAAGAGGGTGATCTGGTGCGATGAGGTGGCAACTAATTCTAACAAGAAGTGTCTAAGTGCGAACAAGAGCAATTACGGAAGGATTCTAGTAGACTCGGAATAGCATGCTTCAATTTCTTCTTTAATTCCTCTTAAATGTTGATGAAATCTGTTGACTATTAATTGTGTATGAAAGTACCTACTAATGTTAGATCTATTTTGATTTCTACTCAATTCTTCTTATCTATTTATATTTGGATTTAATTGTTTTGATAACGAAAGTGCAATTGCATCATAGTCACTAGAAACTGCGGTGACAAAGTTAGATTAACAAGTAAGACAATGGAAGTTGCTTGAGACAAGAAGGAATTCTGGCCACTTATTCTTGAGTGCAAAGCATTGCCAGCACTAGAAGGTGTGGTAATTGTTAGTACTTAGGTATTTGTTAAACAGAGAAGTTGATAGCAGTGAGATCTCATTAGAACTTAATTGCGGTGACAATTCATCTATCGTTACCTTGTAGTCACATTTAGCGTTGCCAACTTGTGAAGTCAGGGATCCCCCCATTTCTTTACACTTGATCTACTTCTGTTAATTTTCTGAATTTACATTTACAAACATCTTCAACAAACAATTCATTTTCTATTAATTTGCTCTGACATTTTATGTTATATTTGCATTGATAGATTTAACTCTTTTATTTGTGCAGTCTTAACTAAATTGTGTTGACATTACTCTTAACAATTTTTTTCAATTAAACTCTAATTGCTTTGACAAGTTTAAGCAACAAGAACACCATCCTTGTGGGATCGATATCCGACAGACTCACATCTATCTACTATACTTGTATCGACAATGTCTGCTTGCACATAATTATAAACTGCCACCCAAAATGAAAGATCCTGGCAGTTTCATAATTCCATGCTCCATTGGAAACAATTATTTAGGAAAGGCGCTATGTGATATAAGAGCTAGCATAAATCTTATGCCATTGTCAATATTCAAGAAATTAGGAATTGGTCATATGAAGCCTACTGTGGTGACATTACAACTTGCGGACAGATCGTTGGCACAACCTGAAAGACAGATTAAAGATGTTCTTGTTTAGGTCGATAAGTTTGTGTTCCAAGCAGATTTCATCATGCTTGATTGCAAAGCTAATAAAGAGGTGCCCATTATTTTGGGTCGCCCATTTCTTGCAAGGGGACGCACACTTATAGATGTTTTCAAG
Organism: Gossypioides kirkii; assembly: GCA_005610355.1. Taxonomy (NCBI): domain Eukaryota; kingdom Viridiplantae; phylum Streptophyta; class Magnoliopsida; order Malvales; family Malvaceae; genus Gossypioides; species Gossypioides kirkii. The sequence goes on along the minus strand of CP032253.1, from coordinate 35,950,343 downwards.
GGCTAGTTGATCATGCAACATAATGATGAACATGTTACCTTCAATGTTTTCGAAACAACTCCTTCTAGGAGTAAAGAACAATGTCACCAAATTGATGTTCTGGACGAGTTAATTACGGAGGAATTTTATGAACATAGTTCAATAGAGACAGAAGAATATGCAGTGACATTTGGAGACAATTTCATACCAACATGTGATCACAAGGTTGAAGCTAACATTTGTGAGCACAAACATAGTTCGCAAATGGAATCTTTGGATTTAACGAATAAGATAATCCTTGTTTTCAAGCCATCGGTTGAAGAAGCTCTAATGCTAGAGTTCAAATCACTGTAAACGCATCTGAAATATGTTTTTCTTACTGACAATGATACATTATCAGTAATTGCCAGCGCAAGTCTCAATACAAGCTAAGAAGAAAAGCTAATTGGAATATTGAAGCAGCATAAGAGAGCCATCACCTGGAGTATTGCGGATATGAGAGGCATTAGCCCCTCTTTTTACATGCGTAAAATTAGGTTGGAAGATGAGGGAAAATAGTCAATTGAAACAGTAACGTCAATTAAATGAAAAAATGAAGGAAGTTGTGAAGAAAGAAATCATCAATTGCTGGACACGAGCATAATCTATCCAATTTCAAACAGTACATGGGTGAGCCCGTCCAATGTGTGCCAAAGAAAAGCGGCATCACAGTGGTAAGCAATGATAAAAATGATCTAATCTTTACTCGCATTGCTACAGGTTGGTGAGTGTGTGTGGATTACTGTCGTTTGAATGCTGCAACAAAGAAGGATAACTTCTCACTCCCATTCAATGATCAAATGCTGGATAGACTCGTTGGTAAGGTGATCGGTGTTTTTACGTCACAACAATGTGCAAGCGGACACACGTCGATGTAACTATAGTTGATAGATAAATCTATCGGATATCGATCCCACGAGGAATAGGTTCTTGATGTCTAATTTCGGAGCAATCAATATTAAAATTAAGTGTAAAACGTGAGTACTGATGTCAGTGCAATATGTTAGATCTGCACACTAAAATAATCAGTACTATAAACACAATTAGAATTAAATGTCAGGTGTTAAATGTCAAAGTACTGAAAGTAAATCAAATGTGTTGAGTGCCAAATATTGAAATGCATGAAATGTAAAAGTAATCAAGTGTAGAAGGGCAGAATTGGTTCACTGATTTTGCTAAATAGCAATGCTAGATGCGTTGACAAGGTAAAATGCAGATGAAATATCGCTGCAATGAACTCCCTTTGAGTTCTTACCAACAACAACTCTATACTTAATCTCGATTTAAATATCTACAATCACTCCACCTCTCGCTTGGAGCAATGATGTGTATTCAAGAACAAGTAACTGAAGTTTGTCTCAATCCCAAGCAGCTCTCGCCTAACTTACTTGTTAACCCAACATGTCACCGCCTCTCTCGATGTTGGCGCACTGCAATTTCACTCTCGTGCTTAAAGCGGTTAGATCCAAGAATAAATAAATAAGCATGTAAAATAAGAATCAAAATGATTTAACATTAAAAATCACTCTCGTATTCATTTAATATCATCAAAATCCATTATCGTTTAAGAAGAATTAAATAGCACAACAAAGCTTACTATCTCTAGACTACTAGGCCTACTCCCTAATTGTTCCTCTTGCTCTGCATCAAGCACCTTTCGTCAGAAGTGGTTGCAGACTTACTTCATCCGCTCCCCAATTTTCAGCTCAAATCTCAAATTCACACAGAATTTTCAAAATTTAATCCCTTCGCTCTTGATATCTTCTTTCCTTCTTCGTTCGTCTATTTATAACCTCTAAAGTGTTGCAGGTTTCAGCCTTCATTCTCAGATCTAGATCTAGATCTTACAGCTGTCAAAATTAGTTAGATTATAGTTGTGCACTCATGCAGTTCTAGTATGTTCATCAGAGATCTGCAGATTGTCGTAGTATCGCTAAGCGCATTTTGAAATCATAATTATAGTGACATTTGTTAAATTCTTGCATTGGTGCTTCCAGCTGTGAATTCAGCTTGATTCTATTCATTCAAGGTTCAGTTTCAATGTGGTGACATTTCCTGGTCCCAATTTTCAGCTGATCTTGTGGCTGCATTCGTACAGCATTAAGCTTCTAGATTGAGTTCCTGCACTGACAATATTAAGACACAATATATTGGCTGCTTGCGTCGATATTAGTACAAAAATAGATAAAAATAACAAGAATTTAAACTAATTAACAATGAGTTAGAAAATATGAAAACTAGGTGTAAAATGCTAATGATGCATGCTAACTGAAATATAAAAGAGACAATAAAAGCATTAAATTGGGAGAAAATCTATGTCATTTGAAATAACATCATAAGGCTTATTACTGTTTTCTCAATGGATACTCTGGTTACAACCAGATAGCAATCACACTGGAGGATCAAGCAAAGACAACTTTTACCTGCCCGTTTGGAACCTTTGCTTTCCTTCAGATGCCATTTGGTTTATGCAATGCACCAGCCACATTCCAGAGGTGCATGATAGTCATTTTCTCTGATATGATCGAGGATTTGTTTGAGGTATTCATGAATGATTTCTTTGTTTATGGTTACAATTTTGATAAATGCATCGACAATTTAGGGAAAGTGTTAAAGAGATGCGAGGATACCAAATTGGTGCTTAATTGAGAAAAATATCATTTCATGGCAACTAAGGGCATTGCCCTTAGCCATCGTATTTCTTGTTAGGGCATTGAAGTTGACAAGGCAAAGGTAGAAATCATTGAAAAGCTACCTCCACCAACCAATGTAAAGGGAATAAGGAGTTTTCTCGACCATGTCGAATTTTATCGTCGTTTCATCCGAAATTTCTCCAAAATAGTAAAACCTCTCTGCTCCTTGCCGGAGCAAAAAAGGTTTTTGTTCGATGATGCTTGTCTGGAAGCATTTGTTACAATTAAGCAGTAGCTAGTGCAAGCACCTACTATCATCGCACTTGATTGGTCTCAATCGTTCGAAGTGATGTGTGATGCGAGTTACTATGCTATTGGTGTTGTACTTGGACAACGCAAAGATAATGTATTTCATACAATATATTATGCTAGCAAAACTTTAACTGACGCACAGGTTAATCATACAATTATGGAGAAAGAATTCCTAGAAATAGTGTTTGCACTTGACAAGTTTCGTTCGTATCTTGTCGGCACAAAAATTACAGTTTATACTGACCATTCAACCTTGAGATACCTTTTTGTCAAGGAAGATGCCAAACCTAGGCTGATTAGATGGATCCTATTATTACAAGAATTTGATATTGAGATTAAAGACAGAAAAGGATCGGATAAGCAGGTAGCTAATAGCATTAGATATGACCATTAAAATCTCCCTGATTAGTGCATAATTTGTTCCTTTGTATTACATTTAGCACTCAATTTCAACATTTTATACTTAGTATTTGCATTTTTTAAATTAGTGTTTTATAGTCTTACTTTCTTTCATTGTATCCCTTTTTGTGCTAGTAATGTCACTATATTCAGCATCAGTTTTGTGTCTAAAGTTGTCAGTGCAGGAATCCACCTTAGAAGATCAGAACAAGAAAGCATTTAGAGCTGTCGCCACAAGTTTGGTGTAGAATTGCAGCCAAATATGTCACCACATGAATACTTCTACTACATTCTACTAGGGACTTTACACTGCAACACATGCAGAATCCAGAAGCACTAGCGTAGGAGAATGTCAAGTTATCGCAGCGAATAAAAATCATAATTTGCGTCTAGAGTTATCGCGACAATCTGCAACGACCTAATGTACAAACCAGATATGCGTGAGTGCATACTTGGCAATAAAAAACTTGTACAGCTACAGAAAGGGAGTTAGATCTGAGAAGGGGGGTAGGCCTATACTTTCCAGTGGTTATAAATAGAGGGAAGTGAGAGAAGATCATCATCAAGCTTGTGAAGAAATTAATTCTACATTTTCTGATTCTTAAAGTGAGCTACTATGGAAGCTTAACTTCCTAAGAGGATGATCTGGCGCAACAAGGAGCCACTACTTCTGACAAGAAGTGCCTAAGTGCGACACAAAAGGTGCAATTATGGAAGGAGTCTAGTATACTAGGAATAGCATGCTTCAATTTCTTCTTTAGGTCCTCTTGAATGTTGATGAATTCTGTTGACTATTAATTGTGTATGGAAGTACCTATTAATTTAAGATCTTTTTTTATTTCTACTCAATTCTTCTCATCTGTTTATTTTTGAATTTAACTGTTTTGACCACAGAAGTGTGATTACAGTCACACATCACTGGAAGGTGCGATGAAAAAGTTAGATTAACAAGCAAGACAACAGAAGTTGCTTGAGGCCAGAAATAATTCTGGCCACTTGTTCTTGAGTGCGAAGCAGTGCCAGCACTGGAAGGTGTGGTAATTGTGAGCGCTTAGGTCTTTGTTAAACAAGGAAGTCGATAGCAGTAAGATCTCATTAGAACTTAATTGTAGTGACAATTCATCTATCAGTTACCTTGTTGCTACATTTAGCGTTGCCAACTTGTTAAGTCAGGGATCCCCCCAATTCTTTACACTTGATCTACTTCTTTAAATTTTTTGAATTTACATTTACAAACATCTTTAACAAACAATTCATTTTCTATTAATTTGCTCTGACATTTTATGTTATAATTGCATTGATAGATTTAACTCTTTTATTAGTGCAGTTTTAAATAAATTGTTGTGACATTACTATTAAACAATTCTTTTCATTTGAACTCTAATTGCTTCGACAAATTTAAGCAACAAGAACACCATACTCGTGGGATCGATATCCGACAGATTCACTTCTGTCTACTATACTTGCATCGACAGTGTCCGCTTGCACATAAATACTGTGATGTTTACAGGCCAATCAAGTTTTTTCATCGTTACCGAGGATGGCATTTGTTTGATGTCAGTTTTTGTCTTTGCAATTATTCTTTCTTTCTGACTTCTATGTGTTACTAATCTGTTTTATTATTTTTGTTGATTGTTTTCAAATTTTTTTTCTAGGTGTTTTATGTCCACAAGGAGAAATCCTAACAACATTGTCAGTTTTGATCCAAAAATTGAAAGAACTATTTGAAGGAAGAAACAAGAGCAGAGAAAAATGGCTAGAAATAATAATGATCTACCGTCATTGCTACCACAAAAATCCTGCTCCTCCAATGCAGCCACAACAAGTCAACAATAACCGCTACCATAAGAAGAGCAAATTCCAGATACGACAATTAGAAATTTCTTTGTTCCTGTACTCGATGATCTACAACCAGGGGTTGTTAGACTAGTAATACAAGCTGAGAATTTTGAATTGAAGCCGGTGATGTTCCAAATTCTAAACTCGAATGGGCAATATGTTGGTTTGCTTCACGAAGATGTGAGGGAGCATCTCAAATCTTTTTTGCTTATATGTGCTTCTTTCAGTCAACACGGTGTTCTTGATGACGCCTTAAAGATGCAGTTGTTCCCTTACTCTTTGCAAGGAAGAGCACGTACATGGTTTATTGATTTACCGGCTGGATCTATTACTTCATAGAATGCGCTAATAACTCAGTTTGTTCTGTGATTAAATGCACAGATAAGAAATCTTGTCGATGCATTTGCTAATGGTCCTTTATTGGATTGCACTTACAATGAATCCATGTAAATTTTAGAAAGAATTGCGCAAAATGATTATCAGTACCCAATTTCTAGTTTTGCTCAAGTGAAAGCAAATCCTGGAGTTAATGAGCTAGTTGCTATATAAGCCCTAACTGCACAAGTATACTCACTAGCGAACATGATCAAGAACATGAAGGGGAAGAGTGATATTGCCCCTATTCAAGTAGCCCAGCAATTGGATGTCCCGAAATTTTGCTGTGAGATTTGCGGCGACAACCATAGTTATGAGGATTATCCACAGCATGCTGAGAATGCATTCTAATATCTGAGGGAATTCATATGCATTCTAATATCTGAGGGAATTCATATGGTAACTCATATAATAGTTCAAATAAGACTCAATAACCTTGGGGGAATCAGAATGCGTCCACATACAGATACGGAAATTCCTCAAATCAAGGTAACTTTAGACAAAGGAGTTACAATCAGCAGCAGCAAAATTATAATCACAATCTTCAACTGCATGTGCAGCCTGATCAGATGCAATCACATACTTAGATGCAGTCACATAATCAGATGCAACCACATGTTTGAATGCAGCCACAACAGACTGTAATACCAAATATGCAATGCCAGCATCAATAACAACAACAGTAGTATTCTCAACCAAGGTCAGATCCATTAGCTGCTCTTGAAGCTTTGATGTGTGAGCATATTACAATAATAGAAGCTATCATACAAGGAAACTCTTCTTCCATCCGAGCGTTGGAAGCATAACTAGGACAACTGGCATCTAACATGAGCACAAGGCTACCAGGTGCTTTGCCCAGTGACACTGAAAATCCAAATCAGAAGGGAAGGAGCATTGCAAGGCTATCACATTGTGTAGTGGAAAGCAAACTACCGACCAAAGCAACAGCTCCAACCAAGCACCTGTCGACGCAAACGAACCAAAGCAACAAGGAGAAGTTGTATCTGAAGAAGGCACAACAAAAGTAAATGAGGAGGAATCACCAGTAGTCACATCTATTTCGACCATTCAACCTACAAAGTTATTGATGCAACTGCCCATGTCGACACAACCAAGTGTATTACAACAACCTACTGTGAACATACTTTGGCCATTTCAACAGCAATTCAAGGAGAAAAATCATGACAGAGATTATTAAAAGTTTTTATCTACCTTGAAACAATTACATACTACTATACCTCTAATTGATGCACTTGTACAGATTCCTAGCTATGGGAAATTTATGAAGGAGTTATTATCAAAAAAGAAGAAGCTATCCGATATTGAGACGATTGTACTCACAGAAGGGTGCAGCATTATTCTGACAAATAAGCTGCCATAAAAAATCAAAGACCCTGGCAGTTTCACAATTCCATGCTCCATTAGAAACCATTATTTAGGTAAAGCTTTATGTGATTTAGGAGCTAGCATTAACCTTATGCCATTGTCAACTTTCAGGAAATTAGGAATTGATCTTATGAAACCCACTGTGGGGACATTACAATTTGCGGACAGATCTTTGGCACAACCTAAAGGACAGATTAAAGATGTTCTTGTCCATATCTAATAAGTTTGTGCTCCCAGTCGACTTCATCATACTTGATTGCGAAGATGATAAGGAGGTGCCCATTATTTTGGGACGAGATGCCCATTTCTTGCAATAGGACGCACATTTATAGATGTTTTCAAGGGCGAGTTGATCATGCATCATAACGATGATCATGTTACCTTCAATGTTTTCGAAGCATATCCATCCAATAGTAAGGAACAGTGTTATCACATTGATGTTCTGGACGAGTTAATTACGGAGGAATTTAATGAAAGTAGTTCAGCAGTGTCAAAGGAATATGCGGTGACATCTGAAGATAATTTCCTACCAGAATGTGACCATAAAGTTGAGGCTAATGTTTGTGAGCTTAGACATGGTTGGCAATTGGAATCTTTGGATCTAACTAATATGACAATCCCTATTTTCAAACCATCAGTTGAATAAGCTCTGACTCTCGAGTTAAAGCCATTGCCACACATCTGAAATATGTTTTCCTTGGTGACAATGATACATTGCCAGTAATTGTCAGTCAGCGCAAGTCAAGAAAAGTTAATCGGAATATTGAAGCAACATAAAAGAGCTATCGCCTAGAGCATAGTAGACATCAAAGGCATTAGTCCCTCCTGCATGCATAAAATTGGGCTAGAAGATGAAGGAAAATAGTCTATTGAACAACAAAGAAAATTAAATGAGAAAATGAAGGAAGTAGTAAAGAAAGAGATCATCAAATGGCTGGACGCAAGCATTATCTACCCAACCTCGAACTGTACATGGGTGAGCCCGGTCCAATGTGTGGCTAAGAAGAGCGGCATCACGGTGGTAAGTAATGATAAAAATGAGCTAATCCCTACTCGCATTGCTACAAGTTAGCGAGTGTGTATGGATTACTATCGTTTAAATGCGGCTACAAGAACTCTAATTGCTTCGACAAATTTAAGCAACAAGAACACCATCCTCGTGGGATCGATATCCGATAGATTCACTTTTTTCTACTATACTTGCATCGACAGTGTTCGCTTACACATAAATGTTGTGATGTTTACAGGTCAATCAGTAGCAGGCCACTTGTCTCGACTAGAATCTGAAAGTGAATATGAGAATAAATCACAAATTGTTGATGCATTTCCAGATGAGAAGTTATTCTTTGTCGACGCATCTCCATAGTATGCAGATGTGGTTACTTATTTAGTCTGTAGGAAGCTACCACTGAATGTGATTGGTCATCGGAAGGTCAGATTTTTTCGAGATGCTGCGAAGTACCATTGGAATGAGCCATACCTGTTCAAGGTATGCACTGACAATATTATCCTTCACTGTGTTCCTGAGGAAGAAATGCTATCTATCTTGAAGCATTTCCATGATGCTCCTTATAGAGGTCATTTTGGTGGTGTTAAGACTACTGTAAAGGTCCTTCAGTCAGGATTTTACTGGCCGACATTGTTTTGAGACGCCCACAATTTTGCTCATCATTGTGATAAATGTTAGCGCATCGGATCAATATCTTGACGCAACAAGATGTTACAACAACCTATCATGGAGGTTGAACTCTTCGATGTATGGGGTATTCACTTCATGGGACCATTTCCAAATTCTTTTGGAAATGTGTATATTCTGGTCACTATTGACTATGTTTCAAAATGGATCGAAGAAATAGTTGTTCCAAAGGACAAAGCTCGGACGATGTTAATGTTCTTTCACACATACATCCTTACACGATTCGGAACACCTCAAGCTTTAATAAGTGATCAAGGCACTCATTTCCATTGTAACCAAGTGGCGACAGCTTTAAAACATTATTGTGTGAAGCACCGTATGGCAACCACATATCATCCACAATTAAATGGACAAATGGAAGTATCCAATCGGCAAATAAAAGATATTCTTGAAAAGGTGGTTAATCCATCTAGAAGTGATTGGTCTTCGCAATTAAATGATGCATTGTGGGTACTTCGCACTGCATACAAAACACCGTTAAGGATGTCGCCATATCAACTGGCGTTTGGTAAATCCTATCACTTGCCCATCGAACTTGAACATAAGGCCATGTGGGCAATCAAGCAAGTGAACGTGGACTATGATGCTGCTGGGCAGAAAAGGTTGTTGGATATTTCAGAACTGAAAGAAATTTGACGCAATGCTTATGAAAATGCTACCATTTACAAAAAAAACTAAGAAATGGAATGATAACATCATTTTGTGGCGATAATTTTCCACAGGTCAATTAGTGCTTTTATTTAACTCACATTTAAAATTGCAACCAGGAAAATTGCACTCCAAATGGTCAGGCCCTTTTGAAGTTGTCGAAGCATTTCCACATGGTGTGGTGACAATCAAAGATTTAAATGATGGGCATCAATTCAAAATGAAGGGCTAATAATTAAAGCACTACCTAAGCCCAAACATTACGAACAAAATGAGACCACTACCTTGGTCACATTTTTTTAAAATGTAATTACAATTTTTCTATTTACTTTTTGTCTTTTAGTTTTCTTTAATTCGTTGCTTTAGATTTTTGCAGGAATAAAAGTTCTTCTTTTTGTCGATGCACACGAAAGCACAATTTGTCGACGTATCCAATTGCTGACTCATTGAAGCGTTTCAGGAAAGAATAACGCCAGTTGATTCAACCTAATCCCCAACCGTTGGATCGATCCAAAAAAGTAAGATCCATGACCAGACATTTATTGGCTGTAGGCATAATGTACTCTCACAACGGCGACAATCATCACACCTCTTCATCTTCATTTTCTATAAAATACCCTATTTGTGTCGACTGTGTCTTTACACTCACATCTGCCATTGTTGCTATAATCTTGCTTTTCTTCAACTTTCAGTTTTTTCTGTAAAATCTTCACTGTCTTTCTCTCATTTATATATGGCAAGAACTCATGGTGCTAAAACCCCATTGAAACCAGTTGCTGAATCGTCAGCAGCGATGGTCCAAAATGACAACCAACCACTATCTAAGGAGCCTATCTTGTTCTTAACGAAAATGGTAAAGGACCGTTTCCATAATGTGATGCTAAAATGAAACTGTCATCTCGAGTAGGGATTTCAGTTGTCCCCACTACTAACGTTGGGGAATCAAGTGGCCAGAATGATTTCGTGTTTGGGCTGGGAGCAATTATGTGATCATCCGGGAGGGTACTCCTCATCCATGGTAATAGAATTTTATACTAACTTAGTTGATCTTAAGTAGGAGTTCATCTTCATCCGTGAAGGTCTGGTGCCATGGGGCACTGACCATATCAATACCCTCTTCCACATTACTGAGGAAGAAGACGAGCATGTCAAGTTTTTGGAGAATTTGACAGAGGAAGGCACTGATGTACTATTGAATGACTTATGAATTGATGGCGTTGTTTGGACTAGAAATAATCTGAATAATTATACGATGCACTGTCATTACCTCACTGTCCAGAGCAAAGTGTGGTTTTATTTCATAAACAACCGTCTCCTGCCATACACTTACAACAATACTATTACACTATATAGAATGTGTCTGATACATTCTGATACGAGCACGAATAGTGCGAGCTCTAATAATACGAGCATGGACCTTGCGAGCTTGGAAGATGCGAACATTGATACTGAGAACACTCATGTCGCGAACACTCACAGCGCGAACACTGATGTTGTGAACACTCCCTTTGCGAACATAAAGGATGGGTGAGCCTCGCACGATTCAATCGAGCTACCTAGAGGACCAATCACATGAGCACAAGCCAAGAAATTCAATCAGGCTATCACGGGTTTAATTAAACGAATTTGGGAAGACACTTCATGCATTCCATGCATTTCATATAACCCGTCATGCATTCCATGCAATGTGCTGCACATTCAATTTTAATTTTAATCTAATTAAATTTCTATAAAATAAATTATTAACCAGTTAGTTATTTTAATCCATGTTTTTAATTATATTTTGTGTTATTTTGATAAGTTTTTAAATATGTCCTAAGTTAGTTGTTAATTTTAGTCAAATATTACTTCCCATTTAATATGTCCTAACCAGCATGTTTAATATGATGTAGGGATGTCAATGGCTGGCCAACACAAGCTTTTAATGCACCTACCAATAGTTAAAGTGCTGAAAACACCTCTCCAAAAGGGCATTTCATGATCAACAAAGGAATTCAATGTTCTCTTCATGCATGGCTGATTGGGTTCATCAAAGGTCTCAAGGTACTTAAATGCTCAAAGGCTGATCATGGGAACATGGAAAGTGGCTGTTCGGGTTACTAAAAGTCATTAATGTACCGCCCACATTTATTCCAAGTGCTTGGGGAATTTTAGCAGAATTTAAGCACACTTCTTCTTAGCCAACTAAGCACTAAATTCAGCCAACTACTCCATTAAAGCAGCCACCACATTAACTTAAAGTGCATGGGGAATATTGGATGAATTTATGGTGTAATTTTGATTAATTATTTCATTTATTTTCAGCTGGTCATTTTTAAGCCTTTAAATATGAGGCTTGAAACATTTTGTAAAAAAAAACTTTTGATGAATATTAATCTTATTGTGAGTTTGTAAACTCCATGTTCTTATTTGACTCAAATTAACTTATCAAGTAACCCTTATGGAGTCAATCTAATTCTTTCGAACTTATCACTTCTTTGAAGTGTGGCGTTCACCCTTATACCGATTGGTTCTTATCTCTCTATAAATAGAGGGTCACAGTTCTTGTTTTCTTTCTAAGTAGTAATATAGGAATCGGGTCAATATTCTTCTATAATATTGGTTCATTCTTGAGTCCTTAAAATTGAATTCAAGCCTATCCAATTATATCCCTTGCATATCCATTTCCCACCATCCCAAAGTCTATCATTTCCATTTCTGACCTTCATAAAGCCATTACAAATGATACTTTTTAATTTCGATCGGGAACTCACGCGACTCATAATCATCCCTCGAGGACGAGCTTGTATCATTTGGTATCAGAGCTAGCTAAATTAAGTAAGTATTCAACGCTCTTATCTCTCCCGAGATTAGCATTCAAAAAAATCAAAAAAAAGAAAGAAACTCAAAAAAATCAAAAAAAAGAAAGAAAATTCAAAAAAAATAATACAACAGATTTGAATCCCAAGTTTAAAATACAAGGGAGTTTCGAAATTCAATAAAAAAGAAGAAGAAGAAGAGCTAGTGGAAAGTGTGTAATTCCCAAGTACAAGTTTTCATTTCCATAACAATTTCAGCCACACTTCTATCTTTGTTTGAAGCCTTCCATATCACCTAATCATCATTCCTACCTTACATCATATTTGAAGATGATCCTACAAGGTTTGTTGCATAAGTCTAAAGAAGTCACATAAGAACTTTGAGCAAGCAAAGAGTGGTAAAAGGCAAGAGTGCGAAAAAGCATTAGAGAATATTAAAAGCCAACATCGAGTGCAAACACGAGTGGAGCAATTTCATTCCAAGTGACTTATGAGGTTTTGTATTTGGTGAGGTACTCATTTACTTTCAATCAAAATCTTTTATTACTAATCTTTTCTGTCGTGAAGAGAACATGTCTCGAAGTCCTAATAGAAACGAAGACGGTGGAGCACCAAATTTGCCAATGCAAGCCATGATTCAAGAAATGCAACGAATGCTTCACACTAAATTAGAATCAATTCATGAAAGGCTAGACCAAGTAAAGGAGCATTCTCAACGGGGGCATTCACCTCAAAACCAAAGAAGAGAGCGAGGTCTTCCAAGACCTAATCAAGAGGATTACTATGATCAAAGTGATATGGAGAGTGATCAATCCTCAAATCGAAGCATGAGGCATCGAGGTCCAAGACATCGAGTTACGAGGGTAGATGATAATCTTAGCAACATTAAGATGACAATCCCTCCATTCCAAGGGAAAATCGACCCCGAAGCTTATTTAGAGTGGGAAAAGAAAATAGAACTCGTCTTTGAATGCCATAATTACTCAGAGAATAAAAAGGTAAAACTTGTTGCCATCGAATTCTCTAATTATGCTATTATTTTGTGGGATCAGCTAAATTTGAGTAGGAGACAAAATGACGAACGACCCATGTCTACATGGGCTGAAATGAAAGCTATCATGAGAAAGAGATTTGTACTCGCTCACTATCATCGAGAGTTGCATCAAAGGCTACAAAATCTCAATCAAGGAAACCGTAGTGTGAAAGATTACTACAAGGAAATGGAGATAGATACGTGCTAATGTCAAGGAAGATCGAGAGGCTACCACGGTAAGATTCTTAGCTGGCCTCAATCGAGACATCGCTAATGTAGTTGGGCTACAACACTATGTTGAAGTTGTTGACATGGTTCACATGGCACTTGAAGTGGAGAAGCAATTAAATAGAAAAGGTACCACCCGACCCCTTTCTAATTCTGTTTCTACATCAAAGTAAGGGCAAGGAACCTACAAAAAGGATACCATTTTTCGATCCAAAGACAGTATTGAGACGTCTAAGCCCAACAAGCCGAGTGTAGATCCAAGCAAGGGAAAGAACGAGGTTGTACCAAACTGATCCTGAGACATCAAATGTTTCAAATGCCTTGGGAGGGGTCATACGACAAACCAATGTCCAATCGAAATTTCATGTTTATAAGGGACAATGGTGAGATTGAATTCGAACCCAAAAAAGAAGATAACCCCGAATCACCTCTGATGAGGAAAATGACTTAGAGCATGTTGTAGAAGGGGAAATCCTTGTCATTAAATGAAGCTTGAGCATCCAAAATATGGAGAGTGAGCAGCAACGAGAAAACATTTTTCATACTCGCTACCATGTCCAAGGAAAGGTATGTAGTGTTATTATTGATCGTGGTAGTTGCACTAATGTTGCTAGCTGCTTGTTGGTAGAAAAACTTGGCCTACCGACCACCAAGAATCTACGCCCTTACAAGCTCCAATGGCTCAATGACAATGGAGAACTCAAGGTTACTAAGCAAGCTATTGTCACTTTTTCGATTGGCAAGTATTGTGATGAAGTTCTTTGTGATGCAGTGCCAATGCACGCTAGTCACTTGCTATTGGGAAGACCATGGCTATTTGATCATCGAGTAGTGCATGATGGTTATACCAACCGATATACCTTCAAACACCAAGGAAAGAACATTACTTTAGCACCACTTACTCCCAAACAAGTGTATGAAGATAAGCTTAGATTACAAAATTCGTTTGAAAAATTGAAAGAAAAAGAAAAGATGAGTGTGAGAAAAATTAGCAAATGCAAAAAAAAAGAGAAAACAGCAAAACAAAAGCAAAATAAAACAGAGAGCATGAGGTAAAAGCACGATAGAAGAATGAGAGAAAAGAAGAAAATGAGATGGAAAAATTGTGTTATTGCAAAAGAGAGAGAAATCAGAAAGCCCATGCTTTTAAAGCAACCTTTGCTTGTGCTTATGTACAAGGAAAGTTTGTTTAGTACTAACTATTTAGATAACTCTCTTCCTTCTTCTATTGTGTCTCTGCTGCAGGAATTCGAGGACGTGTTTCTAGAAGATATCCCAAGTGGACTGCCGCCCATAGAGGCATTGAGCATCAAATAGATTTTATTCCTGGAGCCACTATTCCAAATCAACCAGCTTATTGAACCAACCCCGAGGAAACTAAAGAGCTACAAAGGTAAGTTACCGAGCTAATGGAAAAAGGGGATGTTCAAGAGAGCTTAAGTCCATGTGTCGTGCCTGTGCTATTGGTACCTAAAAAGAATAGCTCTTAGCACATGTGTATTGATTGTCGTGCGGTCAACAAGATCACCATCAAGTATCGACACCAGATCCCGCGCTTAGATGATATGTTGGATAAGTTAAGTGGAGCTCGCATTTTCTCTAAAGTTGATCTCAAGAGTGGTTATCATCAAATTCGAATGAGAATGAGATGAATGGAAGATTACTTTCAAAACCAAACACGGTTTGTATGAGTGGTTGGTTATGCCCTTTGGCCTAACAAACACACCCAACACCTTTATGCGATTAATGAATCATGTTCTTCGATCCTTCATTGGTAAATTATGTGTAGTATATTTTGATGATATCTTGATTTATAGTAAGTCTTTGAAAGAACATATACATCATTTGAAATCTGTTTTGGAGGTACTAAGGAAGGATACTTTATTTGCAAATCTTAAGAAGTGTTCCTTTTGTACTAATAAGCTTGTTTTTCTAAGATTTGTGGTTATCTTTAAAGGTCTCAAAGTCGACCAAGAAAAGGTACAAGCAATCCGAGAGTGGCCACCTCCTACTAGCATAAGCCAAGTAAGATGTTTTCATGATCTTGCTAGTTTCTATCGAAGGTTTGTTCCTAATTTTAGCATATTAGTTGCTCCTTTAACTAAAATTATCAAGAAAACTCCAACTTTCATTGGGCTGAGGAGCAAGAGAAATCCTTTAATCTGATTAAAGATTGTTTGACTAATGCACCGTTGTTGTCCTTACCTGATTTTACAAAGACTTTCGAGATTGAATGTGATGCATCAGAAATATGGATTGGAGCTGTGCTAACATAAGATCGGCGACCCATAGCCTACTTTAGTGAGAAATTAAATGGTGTTGTTCTCAATTACCTAACATATGACAAGGAAATGTATGCTCTAATCCGAGCATTGGAGACATGGAAACACTATTTGTGGCCTAAGGAATTCGTCATTCACACTGACCATGAGGCATTGAAACATCTCAATGGGCAAAACAAGTTGAACAAGAGACATGCCAAATGGGTTGAATTCCTGGAATCATTTCCTTATGTGATCAAGTACAAGAAAGGTAAAGAGAATGTTGTTGCGGATGCACTATCACGAAGGTAAGGATTACTCAATAGCTTAGATTCTAAGTTACTTGGTTTTGCATATCTTAAAGAGCTATATCAAAATGATTCTGATTTTTGTGAAGTTTATAAAGTGTGTGAAAAGGGACCTTTTGAAAGATACTATACGCATGATGGCTACCTTTTCAAGAAAGGTAAGTTATGTATTCCTCAAGGTTTCATTCGAGATGTGCTTGTAAAAAAGGCGCATGGTGGAGGTCTCAAGGGACATTTTGGAGTGGCCAAAATGTTAGCTATGCTACATGAACATTTCTTTTGGCCTAAGATGAGACGAGATGTTGAAAGGGTTTGCAATCAATGCATTACTTGCAAGAAGGCAAAATCGCGCAATAAACCCCATGGTCTGTACACGCCTCTGCCCATTCCCAAAGCACCTTGGGTAGACATTTTCATGGACTTTGTGTTAGGCCTTCCTAGAACTAAAAATGGAAAAGACTCTATTTTTGTGGTAGTTGATAGATTTTCTAAAATGGCTCATTTTATACCATGCCACAAAACTGATGATGTTGCGAATGTAGCTAACTTGTTTTTCAGAGAAGTTAGATTACACGGAGTACCAAGAACAATTGTATTCGATCGCGATGCTAAATTTCTTAGCCATTTTTGGAGGACTTTATGGAGTAAACTTGGTACTAAGTTGTTGTTCTCCACGACATGTTTCCCACAAACTGATGGCCAAACTAAAGTTGTGAATCGAGTGCTCTCTACCTTGTTAAGAGAGAGCATTCGGAAGAACTTTAAAACATAGGAAGAATGCTTGTCGCAAATCGAGTTTGCTTACAATCGTTCTGTTCATTCGGCCACCAAGCATTCACTATTTAAATTTGTTTACTGTTTTAATCCTTTCACTCCTTTAGATTTAATACTCTTTCCTTCTAATCAACTTGTGCATGTAGATGGCAAAAAGAAGGCTGATTTTGTGAAAAATCTACACCAAAAAGTAAGGGAAAACATTAAGGAGAGGACTAAGCAGTATGAAAGTAAAGCCAACATAGGATGTAAATGAGTAGTCTTTGAACCCGGAGATTGGGTATGACTTCACTTGCGAAAAGAAAGATTTCCAGCTCAAAGAAGATCCAAGTTGTTACCACAAGGCGATGGCCCTTTTCAAGTGCTAGAAAGAATTAATGAAAATTCATACAAATTGGACCTTCCAGGTGAGTATTCTATTAGTGAAAGCTTTAATGTTGTTGATCTATCCCCTTATGATATAGGCGACGATTTTAGGACAAATCGCTTTGAAGAGGGAGGGGATGATGCGAGCACGAATAATGCCAGCTCTAATAATGTGAGCGTGGACCTTGCGAGCTTAGAAGATGCGAACACTGATGCTGCAAACACTCATGTCTCAGACACTCACAGCGCGAACACTGATGCTGTGTACACTCACGTTGCTAACATGAAGGATGGGAGAGCCTCGCATAATTCAATGAGGCTACCTAAAGGACCAATCATGCGAGCACAAGCCAAGAAATTCAATCAAGCTGTCACGGGTTTAATTAAACGAATTTGGGAAGACACTTCATGCATTCCATGCATTTCATATAACCCGTCATGCATTCTATGCAATGTGCTGCACATTCAATTTTAATTTTAATCTAATTAAATTGCTAGAAAATAAAGTATTAACCATTTAGTTATTTTAATCCATGTTTTTTATTATGTTTTGTGTTATTTTGATAAGTTTTTAAATTTGTCCTAAGTTAGTTGTTAGTTTTAGTCAAATATTACTGCCCATTTAATATGTCCTAACTAGCATGTTTAATATGATGTAGGGATGTCAATGGCTGGCCAACACAAGCTTTTAATGTACTTACCAATATTTAAAGTGCTGAAGACACCTCTCCAAAAGGGCATTTCGTGATCAGCAAAGGAATTCAATGTTCTCTTCATGCATGGCTGATTGGGTTCATCAAAGGTCTCAAGGTACTTAAATGCTCAAAGGCTAATCATGGGAACATGGAAAGTGGCTATTCGGGTTA
Organism: Gossypioides kirkii; assembly: GCA_005610355.1. NCBI lineage: Eukaryota > Viridiplantae > Streptophyta > Magnoliopsida > Malvales > Malvaceae > Gossypioides > Gossypioides kirkii. Next base: position 35,932,403 of record CP032253.1, on the reverse strand, counting down.
CTAAAAAAGTCATTAATGCACCACCCACATTTATTCCAAGTGCTTAGGGAATTTTAGCATAATTTAAGAACACTTCTTATTAGCCAACTAAGCACTAAATTCGGCCAACTACTCCATTGAAGCAGCCACCACATTAACTTAAAGTGCATGGGGAATATTAGACGAATTTATGGTGTAATTTTGATTAATTATTTCATGCATTTTTAGCTGGTCATTTTTAAGCCTTTAAATATGAGGCTTGAAACATTTTGTAAACAAAACTTTTGATGAATATTAATTTTATTGTGAGTTTGTAAACTCCTTGTTCTTATTTGACTCAAATTGACTTATCAAGTAACCCTTGTGGCGTCAATCTGATTCTTTCGAACTTATCACTTCTTTGAAGTGTGGCATTCACCCTTATACCAATTGGTTCCTATCTCTCTATAGATAGAAGGTCATGATTCTTCTTATTTTCATTCTAAGTACTAATATAGGAATCGGGTCAATATTCTTCTATAATATTAGTTTATTCTTGAGTCCTTAAAACCGAATTCAAGCCTATCCAACTATATCCCTTGCATATCCATTTCATCCACCATCCCAAAGCCTATCATTTCCATTTTTGACCTTCACAAAGCCATTACAAACGATACTTCTTAATTTCGATCGGGAACTCACGTGACTCATAATCATCCTTCGAGGACGAGCTCGCATCACATTCTATTATCAAGGGCCAACGAATTAATGTCGGGGCAATCCTTCACCAAGAAATCACTAAATCTGCTGCCAAACAAACAGGTATCTTGCCTTTCCCTTCTCTAATCATGTTGTTTTGTAAATATAAGAGCGTTGTGCCTCGCGAAAGGGAAGAGTTTTTAGAGAACAAAGACCCGATAAATGATGTTTCAGTGGAAAGAATGACGAGGGGGCAGGAAACCCCTAGTGTGAAGGAAGTACTAACGAAGAAGGAAAAAAGTAAGGCGAAAAAGAAGGATAAACAAATCCATGCGCTCACAAATCCTCAAATTTAAAGGAAGCTGAATGAAATTGAGCAACTTGTTGACCGAATGAGCATCCAACAAATCAAAATTTTTGGCGCAATGGACGAGTTGGTGTATACACAAAACTTGTTCTATGCTCATACAAGGGCATGGAATACTGCCATTGTCAGCACATTAAGTAGCTTGAGCAAGCATCCCTTACCAAAATCCTCTGTGTTTCCACCTATTATTAGGGAGGCGACACCATCCACTAAGCATGCTGCTTCGGCAGAGAAAACTCAGTTTGTTCACTCTCCCCAAATGATCCACATTTCTGATGATGAGGATTAGGAAATGCATTCTATGTATGTGAAGGATTGTCTCCGCAATATTACCAGCCTCTTTGAGGATGAATTTTCAAATAGTTTGGGGACATGACTATTGCCTCTATGGGTGTTGAAGAGGAAGAAGAGAAAGGAGAAGAAGATGGAAGAAAAGAAAAGGAAAATGAAAATAAGGAAAATTTTGTGCCGACAAATTTATTGGAGGAATTTATCGTCGCACTTGTTAGTGTGGATGTTTCTATTGAAAACCTGGCACCATCTAGGGCGAACCAGGCCGAGGCCATAACATCCAGCAATGAGGATCCTAATCCTTTAGCTATTGTGCCCTATGTGGCACCACTTGTTGAGATTTATCCATCGGATGTTACTGTCGATGAAGTCAGTATCCAACCAATCATGGAGGAGCAATCCATCATTCCGGTTGAACCATCGAAGGAAAAGTTCAAACGCAAAGACAAAAAGAAGCCTAAAGAAGAGAGTCCCAAAAAGAAGAAAAAGTCCAAAGCAGCCACATTCTTGGTTACGACACATTGAGTTAGTTTTTACTTTTCAGTACTTAGTTTATTTTCATGCATTTCATATAGTTGTCATTGCATTTTAATTGTCTCTGCATTTTATTTGTCAGCGTATTTGTATTATAGTTGCATTTCCATTAATATTTGTATAATTTTGTCAGTGCATTGGGGACAATGCAGACTCTAAGTTTTGGGAGGAAATATGTATGGCATGGAAATGCAATTACACCCACAAGTTTAAGAATTTATTTGTCTTTTTAGTTGAATGAAAGTATGAAAAGTTATGAAAAATGTGACCACAATTTTTCATTTGATGCTTAATTCTTGAATTATGTGAGATAATAATGTATGAATTGGATGAATGTGATTGAATATTGTATCATTCTATTTTTGGATGAATAATTGAAATTGCATTAGTAATAAATAAGAAGTATCATAATTTAAATCTTAAATTAACTTACCAGTTGCAGCTATTTATATAATGATATATACTAAAAAAAGACACTCCAGTGTGGGTGCATTATGACTTAACAAGGGGGAACACTCCACTGCAAGTATTACAAAAATTAACTAGCCAAAGGTTGTCACTACAAGAGTGTGTATCGACATAATTACATACTCCCTAAGGGTTTGTTGCACCCCATTGTTACTACCCAGGGACAAGAGTATAGTAATGGAATGACATCTCTCAGTCTCTTTTATAAAGAAAAAAAAGAGAAACAGAAAGAAAAGTTAATAAAAATATAAATATGTATATGACAATAAATGTTGTATTGGTTAAGAAGATTTAAGATTTAAAGTATGACGCTAATATTAATGAAGTTGCAGTTTTGATTATTCATGTCTATAAATTGTCGGCGCAATGTTCTATCATATGAATGTAATTTATACATTAGGATCTCAGAGAATTTATGTTGCTAGAATAATTATTGCAGTGACAGGAATTTTGTTATGACTTTGCTACCTTTTATTTACTTGAGGAAAAGTAAAACTCAAGTTTGGGGGTGTGATGGCATTAAATGACCATTAAAATCTCTCTAATTAGTGTACACTTTGTCTCCTTTGTATTACATTTTGCATTCATTTTCAGCATTTTATACTTAGTATTTGCATTTTCTAAATCAGTGTTGTATAGTCTTACTTTCTTTCATTTTATCTCATTTGTGCTACTAATGTCACTGCATTCAGCATCAGTTTTACATCTAAAGTTGTCAGCACAGGAATCCACCTTAGAAGATCGGAGCAGGAAAGCATTTAGAGTTGTCACTACAAGTTTGGTGTAGAATTGCAACCAAACATGTCATCACATGAATATTTCTACATTACATCAGGGACTTTATGCTGCAACGTATCCAGAAGCACCAGCGCAAGAGAATGTCAAGTTGTCACAGCAAATAAAAATATTAATTTGCATCCAGCAATGTCGCGACAACCTGCAACTACCTAATGCACAAACTAGATCTGCATAAGTGTACAGTTGGAAATAACCAACTGGTACAGCTGCAAAAGCGAATTAGATCTAAGAAAGAGAAAATATTTGTATCTTCTAGTGATTATAAATAGAGGGAGGAGAGAGAAGATCATTATTAAGCTTGTGAAGAATTAATTCTACATTTTCTGATTCTCTTTAAAAGTGAGCTGCCATGGAAGCTTAACTTTCAAGGAGGGTGATCTGATGCGACTACTTCTGACGAGGAGTGTCTAAGTACGATGTAAAAGGAGCCATTACAGAAGGATTCTAATAGACCAGGAATAGCATTCTTCAATTTCTTCTTTAATTCCTCTTGAATGTTGATGAATTCTGTTGACTTTAATTGTGTATGGAAATACCTATTAATGTTAGATCTATTTTGATTTCTACTAAATTCTTCTCATCTATTTATCTTTGGATTTAACTGTTTTGACCAAGGAAGTGCGATTGCAGTCATAGTCACTAGAAGGTGTGGTGACAAAGTTAGATTAATAGGCAAGACAACGGAAGTTGCTTGAGTCAAGAAGGAATCTTGGCCACTTGTTCTCAAGTGCAAAGTATTACTAGAACTGGAAGGTGTGGTAGTATGAGTTCTTGGGTCTTTGCTAAACAGAGAAGTTGATAACAGTAAGATTTCATTAGAACTTAATTGTGGTGACAATTTATCTATTAGTTACCTTGCAGTCACATTTAGTGTCTGCCAATTTGCCAAGTCAAGGATCCCCCCCATTTCTTTACACTTGATCTACTTCTTTTAATTTTCTGAATTTACATTCATAAAACATCTTCAATATTCAATTCATTTTTCTATTAAATTACCTTGACATTTTATGCTACAGTTTATAGTATTTGTGTTGACAGATTTAATTCTAATCTCTGTGCAGTTTTGACTTAATTGCGTTGACATTATTCCTAACAATTTCCCTTATATTAATTCCATTTGCTTCGACAATTTTAACAACATGAACATCATCCTCGTGGGATTGATATCCGATAGATTCACATATGTCTATTATACTTGCATCGATAGTGTACACTTGTACATTTGCTATGACATTTATAGCACGATTAACGGGCTGGCACATGGGCGTGTGTCAAAGTGTGTGTGTGTATATTGTTTGGAGGCACACAGGTGTGTGTCAGAGTGTGTGTATATACTATGTGGAGGCACACAGACGTGTGTCAAGGTGTATGTATACTGCTTTGGGCACATGGGCTGACACATGGACATGTGTCAGGGTGTGTGTATACTATTCTGGGGCACACGGGCTGACACATGGGCGTGTGTCATGGTGTGTGTATACTATTCTAGGGCACATAAGCTGACACATGAGTGTGTGTTAGGGTGTATGTATATTGTTTTGAGACACATGGTCTGTATTAAGCTATAAACTCGATATTTGTGATTTGTTAGTTTACAATATGCTATATGTACGTAGGTTACACTGATATAAGAAACTTATTAACAACTCGATAATGTGTAATATGACTTTGTTTGGATGCGTTATAGTGTGTTTTCCATTCAGGTATGATTCGTGTTCTGTTAAGCATACAGGTACGCTTCTGTGTTACTGTTTTGATTAAGGATATGTGGTATCCAGATAACTGTACGAAATGGTTACGAATAATCTCAGCACACTTTTATATTGGGACTGTATGATCATGTCTATTGGTAGATTATACATATCTGTCATATGTTCTCGGCATCTGCATAGGTTGGGAAATATGAATTGAAGGAAGTATCTGAACTGTTTCAGTGGTTAAACCACTTGAAAATATTATTTGATCTGGCAGTGACATTGTAAACACTGCAAAATGTCATACCGACACTATATGGTGTGTAGGGTTGGATAGGTATTATATACCTATATGGTGTGTTGGGCTGGACGAAAATGGTGTATAACGGATAGGGGTATCATGTCTGAATCTGTAACTATATCTGTATCATGTCTACATCCGTAATTGTATATGTGACATGACTGTATCTATATTTATATCTGTGACATGATTGTATCTGTAACTGTATCAATGACATATTGTATCTGTAACTGTATCTATATTATTTCTATACTGAGATCTTGTATTCGTATTGTCTAACCTTCTGCCATGTGTCTAAAATGAATCTGTCTCTGCTTATTCAGATCTTAAGTGATATTGAGTCCAACTTCATGTAGGATTCCTTTGATTCGTAATTTGATAGCTCTGCGATACTCTAGATCTATTTGGCACTAATTGTGTAAATGTCATTAAGTTTACCTATGCTTACAATTTAATTGTATTTTATTTTGTTTATATATCGAGATTGGTAGCTCACCAATTGTCTTATCCTTATTTGTTCAGGTAAATATCTGACTTGGAATCGGACAGCGTATGGGAGCTCAGATTATTTTGCACTGAGTTAACTATGACAAGATCTACCGGGTTTAGAAACTATTTTTGGCACTCATTTTGGCTTTTACTAAATTCGTCAATAACTAATAATTTCTACACGTAAAATCGACTTTCAACATGTTACTGTACCTCCTCCAGATTCGATCATAACTTCTAGGCCGGGTTTAGGGTGTTACACCCAGAATTTGGTCTTATATTCCCTTCCTCATTGGGCTTGGGAACACAACAACATACCCAGGTATAGCCTCGTTATGGATCACTTGTATAGCTCACTTCCACACCTCCTTGCACACTATATCACTGCATTGTTATAAAAGAGTGGGGTAAGCCTATGAAAGCTTAGTGAGTGCTCAAACATACCACAAATAAACACATCAATTATGTTAGGGGAAATAGGCTTACTTAAACGATTTACATATTATTACAGTCTACACAAAATAGTAACTCACACGACACAATTGTTCTCATTAAATAAGAAGTGCACATATAATAAGTAATTCACACAAAATGGATAGATCTCATAAATTATCAATTCGCATAAAACATCTGTTCATATGAAATAACAGTTCATACCAAATGAAAGTTTATTCCAATTAATAGTTCATAACACATAACATTTCATGCAAAATAACAGTTCATACTCTATCATAACTCATATATTTCAAATAATGATAAGTTGTCATTTTTGTGATTATGAAACATATAGGGGACTCTATCACCACCTGTAAGTGGACTCTATCACCATACATCGAATAAATGAATCTCCAAAACACACCATATGACTCATAAAGTCATACACTATCTCCACGTAAGTGTAGCACGTATGCTCACACTCTCTAAACACACCATGCTATCTACGATGAATGGAGCTATGCTCGACATTCCCTTATCTCTCCAACACATCTCCGGGCCACAATGTTCATCACAATAACAAGGGTGAGTACTCACAATCCTATGACACATCAACTATACCCAATGGTTCCATAAGGTCACAATGCCAAAATATCTCTTTAACACATTCACAATATTTAGTATTATAGGACTCACAATTAAGCAAAGCTCGTACATTATAACACAGTTCGCAATTCAAAATTCACAATAGAGCATAGTTCGCAAATTATCACTTTCATGCAACATATATTGCACACATAACACAATTTACATATCATTCATGACATAACTCACATAAATCATTGTTCGCATATTTTATTAAGCATAGGGCACACAATAACTTAGCTTACATACAACACAACTCAAAATCTCACAATACATTGTTTGGGAAATTAATACAGTTTGTCATATTAATACAAATCACTAAATTAACACAATTCTTCATAATAATATAATTCGCCAAGTTAACATGGTTCACAATATAACACAGTATACAATATAATTGACTCGCACTACAGTTGAGCTCACACTTAGCATTTCACGTTAATACAATTTTACTCTAATCAAAGCTCGTAATATCATAAAACTCATAATTCACTGACGGATTTGTGCATACATAAATGTGCATTATCAATAAAATTCACAGGTTATAAAAAACCATATTATAATATTTATTTTTATATCCATTCGCAAGCATTACATAACCATGTACAAATATATATATTACAATCCCACTCACATATATTATATATATAACACCAAAAGTCAGGTATATATTATATATATAATAAAGCCCATGCATATAAATATATTTTACATACGATAAAGCTCACGCACATAATATATTATATGTATACTCACTCATGCCTATATATTATAAATAATACAAGCCCTATACGTATATATATTATATTGAACAATACCCCTTAAAACTTATATATGGTCATAAACGCAAATGTATATATATATAATATATAACAAGACGCTTATTTATTTCATATATGCATACCTATTTAGAAACCCTTTGCGTATATACATATATTATATAACAAAACCCTATAAAAGCATAGATATATATTATATAATAAAATTCACACATATTTATGTATAACACAAAACTCTTGCATTATATATCCGCATATTAATAAAGCACTCACCTTAGCCTGCGTAATGGAATTTAAAAGTAGTATATCAAATCATTCGCCTTAATCAATATCTATTGCATAATAATGTCAAATAAGTTTTTCTTTCCCTTTCGTATTGCTCGTGAAACCTCCCGATGAATTCGAAACTTTACATACACATTAAATACAATATAAAATCATTATTAACAACCTTAAACTAAAAAAACAGTAGCAAAATCACCACTCTATGCTCACTTTTCTCATACCGAAAATTTAACTAATTTTATCGAAATAAATTTTTAACCACTCAAATCTCATTTTTAAGCCTTAATTTCGAAACATTTAGAATAAATGTAATTGAAAAATACATAATCATTCAGAAAACAAGAAGCAGTTTAAGTATTCACTTATATTAAGTCGGAATCAATTTACTCTTAAAGTTAGAATTAGTTAACTCCAACTCTTAGTACGTCTAAAAATATAAAGAAGGGATAGAAGAGACGAGTTATCCAGAACTACAATAACAAGAGCACTGAAGTGCGAGTGTCCTGGTACCAAATCGGGACTGCATTGAAGTGTCAGTGATATCTACACGGATGAAGTGAAATTTATTAAATTTCATTCACTGAAGCTATCAATTTTCAAGTTTAGAAAATCAATCGACTTGTGAGGACTCTTTGGATAGGATCCAAACATTTCTTGGTTTAGCTTTTTTCATAGCGTTCGAATATCTATATCTTAGCTTTGAAACACACTTTGAATCACTTACTTTTGAGTTTGGGATCTCACGTTATGACCATATTAGTAAAGACTGCGCGAGCAGAATTTCTGGATGAAATTATTACGGAAATTATGAGTTTTGAACTTTTAATTCGAATTTATTTCATATTGGGTTTGACTTTAAGACTTAATTTTTATTATATATGAGTCCAATTTTGTATTTATTAGGTTTTATCATTGTATTATTTATTTATTACGAATTTTGGATATTGTTTAAGTATTTTCAGTTGTTTAGGAGTTTTTGTTTCTTAGTCAAAGAAGAAAGTTTAGTTTAAAACTACTTCTTGTTTAGATTAATTAGAGTTTCAAAAACTTTAGAGTTTTATTTTAATGTAATTAGCTAGCCTATATAAAGGCTTCTTCGTTGTTTATTAAGTAGACAATTTGTATTCATTACTAAAATTTCCAACTCTAAGAGTTTGTTTCTTTGTGCAAAATTTCTTTCTTGTGATTTTTAGAAGTAGTATTTTTCTCGATTTTTTCAAGGAGTCATGAGAATTCATTCTTCACCTTTCAATTTTCCAAGAATAATTTTTTGAAGGGTTGATTAGAGCCATTAATTGAACTTGTTGGGATTTATATCTCAAATGGTTCAATTGAAAATTTATCCTTCCATTCATCATATTCATTGGTTTACTCTTTCGATCTTCCACTTTATTTTAGTGTGTTTTTTTTATTTAGATATTATTTACATTTAGTTTTTATTTTTAAATTTATTATTTATGTTATTTTCTTTGTTTTTTTCCTAAATATTTGGTTTCTTCCTTTCAAGTCATATCCAAATCTTTTCATCTCAAGTCGAACAATTTGAATTCAATCCTTCTTTTGCTTTCTCGGCTCCAATTCCCTATAATTTGGTATCAGTTTCGAGTATGTTAGGTGTTTTGTGTTCTTATAAACTGATTTTCAACAAACAATCTCAAAACAGTTTTTGTTTTCTTTTTACCTAGAAAGGTTTCGAAAAAAATATTTTTCAATGGGTAAACACTTTCCAAATGATCTAAAATTTTACATATTGATTCTTGGCACTATCTTAGAATTTAAAAAATATTTCACAAAAAAAAGTGATCGAAAAGGTACAAAAACAAAAAATATGAAAAAAAAGAATAAAAAATACTCTGTGGGTTGAATTTTGTGCCGAAATTTTCTAGATCAAATCTATATTATTTGAAGAGACTCTAGTTTATATTTCTTGATTTTTGGAAATCTAAAACACCTCGAACAAAAAATTCAAGTTGTTTTCCATTGTTTCGAGTTTTCGGTTGGATATTTTATTTTATTTTATTCTAGCATTAGGTTTTCTTATGTTTTAGCTTTTCTTATTCTATTACACATTGTAAAACATTTTTGTTTCTTATGTTAATAGGTACGAAAAGAGTTTCCTCTCCTTTCTCTGCACAACTTACTTACTTTGCAGTCGAGTTTTTCTTTAGCTTCTTAGAGCCATAGGTCAACTTTGTTAAAGGGTGATCCCACATCTTTTCGAATGTTATTGAGTTTGATTACTCTTTAAAAGTTACAAGCGAGAAAATCTTAACTTCTTTTATTTGTCTCTTAAAGTATTTTTTTATTGCAAGTGTTTAACAGTGAGGTTTAATTTCTTTGATCAAATTTTTTTTGGGAGCTTTTGATTTCAGCCTCTAATAATAGTACATACACGTAGTAAGGACGAGGAGCATAATCCATCCATGGTTACCATGGACCAATTTACAATATTTTTCAATGAACTTCGGAAAGATTTCGAAGAGACACAAGAGCGTTTAGATAATAAGTTTGACACATTGAAGCTCAATTCCTTCATCACGAGGCGGTTCAACAAGATTTCAGTCAAAAATTGACTCGAATGGAAACTAACAATGACAAAAATTGGGAAAGACTTAGATGTCATATTTGTAAAAAATCTGCACAGACATGTTTCCAATGTTGTTCAACCTTCTATTGTTCATGGACTTGTCAAGAAAGACATTAATACAAAAAACATAACATTTTTTGCGAGCTTAAATGACTTATGGTAGAACAAAGAGAACGAGCTAGCAAGTACATGTGGTGTAATGCAAAGCATTACAAAGCCTTTGAATGTCCAACATATTCATTTTAGAAAACATCCTTACAAGTCGAGGAACATAAGTATGACACAGAGCCTATCGAGGAGTATTCTTCTACTACTATCATTGACAATGATGATATAAATGAGAAAGAATCTTCAAGTGACACTATTTGTAAAGATAATAAGTGTGATTTTGTGCCTATTGTTGAGTCGAGATCTAACATTGCACCTTGCTTCAAAGTTGATGTCGAAGAAATTGATAGTAATAGTGTGAGCTATGATGATAGTAATAGTGCAAACTATGATGATAATGATAGTGGACTTTGTGAACCAGAAAAAGTTGATAGTGAGAATTGTTTCCTATATTATACGAATTTGGATGGGTTAGACATCTATTCTCCTCATACAGAGTTATGTTATCATGAATTCAATGTTCAAAATTTTGTGAGAGGTTAAAGGGAAATGGGGATGATTCATGGAAAAAGATTGAGAGAAAAGAAACCTTAAATAATAAAAGTATTTGATGGTTCATCTTTGGTGAGTGGAAATTTTTATGAGGTAAAATTAGAGATTTCAATTCACATTGAAAAGGAGAATATAAAGAGAGAGAACCTATCCGAAAGAGAGGAATGATTATGATTTCACTAACCTTAACATGAATTTATCGAGTGGACTTGTTTCATTCTTTCATGAATTTGTTGATCCTCTGTGAGGAGCCCTGTTAAACCATTCCACCTATGATAAAGATTCTTTCTTATGTAACCAAAGACAAGATTCGAGGACGAACCTTTTCGAGGAAAGGGGGAATGATACATGCACGGTAGGGGTGAAAATTTTTATATTCCATTCACAAAAGCTACCAATTTTAAAGTTTGAAAAATCAATCGACTTGCGATGACTCTTTGGATGTGATCTAGGAATTTCTTGGTTTAGATGTCTTCATAGAGTTCAAATATCTATTTCTTACTTCGAAACGCAATTTCAATCACTCAATTTTTAGTTCAAGAGCTCAAGTTATGACCGTTTTAATGAAGACTGCGTGAGAAGAATTTTTGGACGGGATTATTACGGAAATTACGAGTTTTGGGCTTTTAATTCGAGCTTAATTCATATTGGGTTTAATTTTCAGACTTAATTTTTTTATTAGGTTTTATTATTTTATTACTTATTTATTTCGAATTTTGGATAATGTATAAGTATTCTAAGTTGTTTAGGAGTTTTTGTTTCTGAGTCAAATAAGAAAGTTTAGTTTATAACTACTTCTTGATTAGATTAATTAGAGTTTTATTTGGATGTACTTAACTAGCCTATATAAAGGATTTTATATTGTTTATTAAGCAGACAATTTATTTCCATTAATAAAGTTTCCAACTCTAGGAGTTTATTTCTTTGTGTAAGATTTCTTTCTTGTGATTTTTAGTAGTTTTCTTCTCGATTTTTTTTAAGGATTCATGAGAATTCATTTTTCACCCTTCAATTTTCCAAGAGTAATTTCTGGGAGGGTTGACTAAAGCCATTTAATTGAGTTTGATGGGATTTATATTTCAAAGAGTTTAGTTGGACATTTATCCTTTCATCCATCATATTCATCGGTTTACTCATTTCATCTTCCACTTTATTTTAGTGTATTTTTTAGTTATTTAGATATTATTTATATTTAGTCTTTATTTTAAAATTTCTTATTTCTTTTATTTTTTTGTTTTTTTGTCTAAATATTTGGTTTCTTCCTTTCAAGTCATACTCAAATCTTTCTTTCTTGAGTCAAATAACATGAATTGGATCCTTCTTTCGCTTCCTCGACTTCAATTTCCTCTCAACTAGGTATTAGAGCACTGAAGTGCAGTGCAAGTAACAGGAGTACTAAAGTACAAAACAAAAGTCCCCTATTGGCATGAAAATCATATCTTAATTATTTATCAAAGCTACTAAGGCTTTATTTCATTTATTTTAGAATATCAATTTTCATTAACCAGATAAAATAACATTTCAAAAAGATAATTCATGGAAGTAGCCACTAGATCATAAAATCATTAATTTTAGTAATAGCAGTAAATCACTATATTATAATTTCGAAAACATTAATGTACATCTCCATAAAGAGACTTCAATAGCAAATCAATTTACCACGTAGTCTTCATGTCATTAACAAACTTTATCATTTTTTATATATAACAACTTTTAAAATTTGGTTCGAAAACATGTTTTAACAACATACCAAAATCCATATTCAACAATATATTATAAGGTCATTAAATCAAAACTTGGTGAATTCCAATATAGTCAAACTTTTTCATACAAGTCCAAAACTACATTACATACATATTCAACATTAATATACTTAGTTGGCATCGGCATTATTGCCAGTGCAAGAGGACATGGATTCGAGTGTGTTGAACCGCATTATCTTTTTATTTAATGGTTGGGAAAAAATTATTGATAGTTTTAGGCATTATATCAAAAAACAAAGACTATGAATCGTGATGTTATACTCATATGAAAGGAAATAAATCAAAAAAAATATTAATATATATATAACATATTCAATTTAATAGCAATAAATCAATTGCAAGCAACATCAATTCAAGATAAGTATTTTTAGGGATTTTTCATGTATCCTGAAACCCCAGTTTTACTATTATTTTATCTGCTTTGGTACCACTTACTCTGGGTTCAAGCAAACTAATGATATCCATCTTATACTCCATATTATATTCACAGAAAAAGCGGGGAAATTTGGTGCTAGCACAATCCTGAGAGTTCCATGAAACAATTGAAAAATTCATGAAAAATAAAAGGAAAAATAAGGTCATTCCATTACTGCCGAGAACCAGCATCACCATCTAAATTGGAAGTTGCCTCATCTTGCACTCCATTTCCTTGTTCACTAACCATCTAGGATGAAATGAGATTCACCACCGCCTCCATGGATTCTACTAAAGGAACCCAAGAATTCCATGAAAAATTTAAACAACTTCCCCATCCTCATAAAGCATTATTTGATTTTCGGCCACCCCGACCAACACCAAATTTTCCATCTTTTTCCTATCTTTGTTTCCTAAACTACCCACTCCCGAGACCTCTATGCTCCTCCCTTCAGCAAGTCCATAAGAATTTGGGTGTATATTTCCTTGAAAATCATAATAGTGTACTTCTTGGGGTCCAAAACACCTTCGATCAATGAAACTCCAACCCCTTCGGGACCTTCGAACATTGGGTTGAAATGTGCGTTAATTCCTTCAAGATTGCTAGCCTACATGGGACTCTCAATTCCTAACTCGATTCCACCTAAAATAGATAAGGAAGAAGAGGATTCGAGAGAAGCAGAATTAATATAGGGAATGGATTGAACCTGATTATTTGTGTAACACCCAAAACCCGACGCCATCACCGACTAGGGTCCAAGAGTCACTCAATAATCTATCACTGTATATATTTTAAAATCATTTTAACCATTCCTACATTATTAAAGAAATACACCCAACACATCATAAGTTATTGATCGATGTTTTTACGACACAACGATTGTGCAAGAGTACACACGTCGATGCAAGTATAGTTGATAGACAGAGCTATCGAATATCGATCCCACGAGGAAATGTTTCCTGATGTTTTAATGTCGGAGCAATCAATACTAAAAATTAGTGTAATGCGAGTAAGGATGTCAGCGCAATTATGTCAGATCTGCACACTAAAAAAATCATTACTATCAACGCAATTAGAGTTAAATATTAGAGGTTAAATGTCAGTGTACTAAAAATAAATCCAAATGTGTTGAGTGTTGACTGCTAAAAATTTAAATGCAGGAAATATAAAAGTGATCAAGTGTAAGAGGGTGGAAGTGGTTCACTAATTCTACAGGTTGCAACGCTGGATGCGTCGACAAGGTAGAGTATAGATAAATTGTCGCAGCAATAAAGTCCCTTCGAGTTCTTACCCACAATAGCTCCCTACTTAATCCTGACTCATTGCACCGCTAGGGAATGCTTTGATAACTTGGAATGGACTGGACCACCTTGATCGTAATTTTCTTGGGTGCAGTTTTAAACGTGAGTTAAATAGGAGTACCAACTACCTAGGATGAAATTTTCGATGCAATATGAGGTTATCGTGCCATTTTTTCGTCTTTTCCTTGTATATTGCCACATTCTCATAGGCATGACGTTGGATCTCCTCTAATTCTATGATGTCCAACATTCTATTCTTACCAGCTGCATCATAATCTAAATTTACCTGCTTAATTACCCACATATCTTTATGTTCCAGCTCGACAGGTAGGTGACATGATTTTCCAAATACTAGTTAATATGGCGATGTCCCCAAAGGAGTTTTGTAAGCGGTGCGAAGTGCCCATAATACATCAGGTAACCGCACAGACCAGTCTTTCCTAGATAGGTTAACTACCTTTTCAAGTATTCCTTTAATTTTGTCGATTGGAGACTTTGGTCTGACCATTAGTTTGTGGGTGATATGCGGTGGCCATTCGATGCTTCACACCATATCGTTTCAATGCAGTCGCCACTTGGTTATTATAGAAATGAGTTCCTTGGTTGCTAATCAACACTCGCGGTGTTCCAAACCATGTGAGAATGTACGTGTGAAAGAATTTCAACAGTCCGAGCCTCATCTTTTGGTACCGCAATAGCTTCAATCCACTTGGAAACGTAGTCAACAGCTACTAGTATATACATATTTCCAAAAGAGTTTGGAAATGGTCCCATAAAATCAATACTCCAAACATCGAAAAGTTTTACCTCCATGATAAGTTGTTGTAGCATCTCATTACGACGAGAAATGGAACCAGTACGTTGACAACGATCACACTGTTGCAGGAAATTGTAAGCATCTCGAAACAAATTGGGCCAATAGAATCCGGATTGCAGGACCTTTACAGCAGTCCTTGTTCTACCAAAATGACCTCCGTAAGGGGCATCGTGGCAGTGTCACAATATTGACATCATTTCTTCTTCTTCAGGAACACAACGATAAATTATATTGTCAGCGCATACCTTGAATAGGTATGGCTCGTTCCAATGATATTTAGCAGCATCACGTATGAGCCTAATTTTCTTATGACCAGTTGCACTCATGGGTAGCTTTCCACACACAAGATAATTGACTACATCAGCATACCATGGAGATGTGTCGATAGTGAATAGTTGCTCGTCAGGAAATGCTTCGACAATCTGGGTCTGTTATCCATCTTCGCTCTCACTTTCCAACCGAGACAAATGGTCAGCTACCTGATTCTCGGATCCCTTCCTATCTTTGATTTCAACATCAAACTCTTGAAGGAGTAGGATTCATCTAATGAGTCTAGGTTTAGCATCTTTTTTGTTGAAAAGGTATCTCAAAGCTGAGTGATCCGTGTAGACTATAGTCTTTGCGCCGACAAGATAAGAGCGAAACTTGTCAAATGCGAAGACCACTACTAGTAACTATTGTTTAGTTGTGGTGTAATGAACCTACGTTTTAGTTAGTGTTTTACTAGCATAGTAGATAGCATGAAATACCTTTTCTTGCCTTTGTCCGAGAATAGCTCCTACAGGGAAGTTGCTAGCGTTGCATATTAACTCGAATGGTTATGTCTAATCCGATGCGACGATAATCAGAGCTTGCGCCAACTTTGTCTTTATTATTGTAAATGCATCCAGACAGATTTCATCAAATACAAACTTTTTATTTTGCTCTAATAATGAACATAAAGGTTTAACTATCTTGGAGAAATCTTTGATAAATCTTCTATAAAAACCTGCGTGTCCAAGAAAGCTTCTTATTGCTTTGACAGTTATAGGTGGTGGTAATTTTTCAATGACCTCTACCTTTTCTCTATCAGCCTCAATGCCTTTACAAGAGATGTGATGGCCAAGGACAATCTCTTCAGTTGCCATGAAATAGCATTTTTCCCAATTCAGAAACAAGTTTTTTTCCTCGCATCTTCTCAAAACATTTGCCAAGTTGTCGGTGCATTGGTTCAAACTCTGTCCATAGACAGAAAAATCATCCATGAATACCTCGAGTGAGTCTTCAATCGTATCTAAGAATATCACCATCATACATCTCTGGAACATTGCTAGTGCATTACACAAGCCAAATGGCATCCGTCGGAAAGCAAAAGTCCCAAAGGCATGTAAATATGGTTTTTGCTTGATCTTCTGGCACAATAACTATTTGGTTGTATCCAGAGTAGCCATCCAAGAAGCAATAATAGGCTTTACCAGCTAGCCTATCTAACATTTGATAGATGAAAGGTAGCAAAAACTGATCCTTCTTTGTGGCCGCATTCAACCATCGGTAATCCATGTACACACACCATCCAGTTATGATGCGAGTAGGGATTAACTCATTTTTATCATTGATCACAACGGTAAAACCACTTTTTTAGTAACACATTAAACGGGGCTTACCTAATTGCTTTTAGAAATAAGGTATATTATGCCCGCATCCAACCATTTGATGATTTCCTTCTTCACCACTTTTTTCATTTTCTCATTGAGTCATCTTTGTTACTCAATGGATTGCTTCCCTTCTTCTTCTAACCTTATCTTATGCATGCAGAAAGAGGGACTAATGCCTCTGATGTCTGCGATGCTCCAAGCTATGGCTTTCTTGTGTTCTTTTAAAATTGCGATGAGCTTCTCTTCTTGTATTGCATTGAGGGATGTGTTGACAACAGGCAGTCTCTCATTGTCACCAAGGAATACATATTTCAAATGTGTCGGCAATGGTTTTAACTCCAAGGTAGAAGCTTGCTCTATAGAGAGTTTAAAGACTGGAATTATCCTGTTAGACAAATCCAATGACTCCATTTGCCAATATCTTCGCAACTCACAATTGTTCACCTCCTCTTTGTCAACACAGTCTTCTAGGATATCATCAATAGATGTCGCTGCATCAGTATCAAACAATGTTGAATTCCTGGTATGAAATTCTTCAAAAATAATTTCATCCAACACATCAACGTGGTGACATTGTTCTTTGAACCCTGACGGTGCTGCTTCCAACACACTGAAGGTTACGTGGTCATTACTATGGCACATCACTAGTTCTCCCTTAAACACGTCGATAAGTGTTCGTCCCGTTGTTAAAAATGGCCTCCCCAAGATAATAGGTACCTCCTTATCGGCTTCACAATCTAAGATGATAAAATCAGCAGGGAACACCAACTTATCAACTTGAACAAGAACATCTTTGATTTGTCCCTCTGATTGTGCTAGAGATCTATCCGCTAATTACAATGTCACCGCAGTGGGCTTCATTGATCCGATTCCTAGCTTCTTGAAAGTAGACAAAGGCATTAGGTTAATGCTAGCTCCTAAATCACATAATGCTTTACCTAAGTAATGATTTTCGATGGAGCATAGAATTGTGAAGCTGCCAGGATCTTTCATCTTGGTTGGCAACTTGTTTGTGAGATAGCGCTGCACCCCTTTGTGAGCGCAATCATCTCGATGTCGGATAGTTTCTTTTTCTTTGATAGTAGCTCCTTCATGTATTTCCCATAATTGGGTATCTGCACAAGAGCATCTATTAGAGGTATATTAATGTACAATTGCTTCAAAGTAGAAATAAACTTCTGGTAATCTTTGTCATGGACTTTTTCTTTGAAATGTTGGGGAAACGGCAAAGGTATGGTGGCATAGGGTTGCTGTGGATATGTTAGTTGCTTCGACAGTGATGTTTGTGTTGACAACTTAATTAGACAATCCGTAGGCGCAGATTGTACTTCAATCGGTTCTTCAGCAATGTTTTGCATTTGAGTTCCTTCAGTTATAACCTTGTCTTTTTGCTTTGAAATGGATGCTTCGACATGGTCTTTGTTAGAATTACTTATCTTTACTATCTGTTTGCCACTCCTTAGCATAATTGCTTTGTAATGCTCCTTCCCTCTTTGCGTAGGATTTTCAGTGCCACTAGGCAAAGTGCCAGGTAATCTAGAGTTAAGATTAGAGGCCAGCTATCCAAGCTGGGCTTCCAATGTTCGTATAGAAGAAGAATTGCCTTGCACTACCACCTCAATTCCTGTGATATGTTTGCACATCATAGCCTCAAGAGCAGTCATAGGGTCTGCCTTTGGTTGAGCAAATTGCTGTTGTTGATGCTGATGAGCTTCTCCTTGCATTTGTGATTGCAAGCTTGATTATGGCGGTAATCGCGATTGTGGTTACAATTGACTATGTGACTACATCGATTCAGATCGAAGATGTACTTGTGAATTCTGATGATAGTTCTGCGGTTGACTATTATTGTAACCTCCTTGCCTATAACCTCCTCAGTTCGAATAATTTCCATATCGAAATGTGGATGCATTCTAATTTCCCCAAGGTTGTTGCGAACGATTGTTATAGGAGTTACCAAATGAACCCCCTTGGATGTTGTTAACATAATATCCATTTTCTGCATGCTGTGGGCAGTCTTTATAGTTGTGGTTGTCGCTGCAAATCTCACACGAAAATATCGACGCATCCATTTGTTGGGCCATTTATATAGAAGCAATATTACTTGTTCTATTCATGTTCTTAATGATGTTGGCCAAGGAAGATACCTGCACTAACAATGCAGAA
Organism: Gossypioides kirkii; assembly: GCA_005610355.1. Classification (NCBI taxonomy): domain Eukaryota; kingdom Viridiplantae; phylum Streptophyta; class Magnoliopsida; order Malvales; family Malvaceae; genus Gossypioides; species Gossypioides kirkii. The sequence continues at coordinate 35,913,317 of CP032253.1, read as the reverse complement.
ATAGCATCTAATTCAAGAACTCCAGGGTTAGTTTTCACTTGTGCAAAACTAGAAACCGGATATTAGTAATCATTTTGGGCTATCCTCTCCAAAATTCGAACAACTTCATCATATGTGCAATCCAATAATGGACCGTTTGCAGATGCATCGACAAGATTCCTTGTCTGAGCATTCAAACCATTATAAAATATCTCAATCTAGGTCTCTTGTTGAATCCCATTCATTGGGCAGCGTCGAAGCAATACTTTGTAGCGCTCCTATGTTGTGTGTAAATTCTCGTTATTGAGTTGATGATGTGCAGTGATGTCATTTCGTAACCTTTCATTCAGTGTCGGAGGATTAAATCTCAAAATAAACTGTGTTGCCAATACATTCCAGGATGTAATGGATCCAGCCGGCAAACCTAAAAACCATGTTCGTGCTTTTCCTTGCAATGAGTAAGGAAATAATTGCATTTTCAAGGCATCATCAAGGACACCATGTTGACTGAAGGATGCACAAATGAGTAAGAACGATTTTAAATGTTCACGTGCATCTTTATACGGAAAACCTGAATATTGCCCATTTAAGTTGATCATTTGAAACATCACCGGTTTTAGTTCAAAGTTACCAGCCTGAATAGCTGGTCTCACAACCCTTGGTTGCAGATCATCGAGTATAAGCACAACAAAATCTCTTATTGTCCTATTCTGTATTTGTTCTTCTTGTGGACGTGGTGGTGGTAAATCTTGTGGCAGCACTGGAGGAATGTTATCCTGTGGCAGTAGTGGTGGTAGATTATTATTGTTGTTGTTACCAGCCATCTTCCTTTGTTCTTGCCTTCTCCTCCTAAGTGTTCTCTCAAGCTCCGGATCAAAGTTTACAATGTCCTTAGGATTTCTCCTTTTGGACAAACAATACCTTCAAAACCAGAAAAGAACGATAAACAAATTAATAGAAGTTAAAAGTTAAGTCAGTTAAATTGATTGCAGCAACAAAAGTAAACATCGAACAAACGTCAATTTCCCCGACAACGATCCCAAAACTTGATCGATGTTTTTACGAAACAATAATTGTGCAAGCGTACACACATTGATGCAAGTATAGTTGATAGAAAGAGCTATTGGATATCGATCCCACGAGGAAATGGTTCCCAATGTTTTAACGTCAAAGCAATCAATACTAAAAATCAGTGTAATGTGAGTAAGGTTGTCAGTGCAATTATGTCAGATCTGCACACTAAAATAATCATTACTGTCAACGCAATTAGAGTTAAATATCAGAGGTTAAATGTCAGTGTACTGAAAATAAATCCAAATGTGTTGAGTGTTGAGTGCTAAAAATTTAAATGCAGGAAATATAAAAGTGATCAAGTGTAAAAGGGTGGAACTGGTTCACTGATTCTACAGGTTGCAACACTGGATGCGTCGACAAGGTAGAGTATAGATGAATTGTCACAGCAATGAAGTCCCTTCGAGTTCTTACCCACAATAGCTCCCTACTTAATCTTGACTCAAATACACTACTCCACCTCTCAGTGCGAACAAGGATGTATATCCAAGAACAAGTAACGGGAGTCTATCCCAGTCCCGAGCAGCTCTCGCCTAACCCACTTGTTAATCTAACCTGTCACCACATCTCTCGATGTCGGTGTACTACAATTTCACTTTTGTGTTTAGAGCAGTTAAATCCAAGAATAAACGGATAAGCGATGTAAAGTAAGAATCAAAATAATATAACATTAAAAGATACTCTCGTATTCATTTAACATCATCAAAATTCATCATCGTTTAAGAAGAATTAACGAGTACAACGAAGTTTACTATCTCTAGACTACTAGGCTTACTCCCTAATTGTTCCTCTTCCTTGGCATCTAGCACTCCTCATCAGAAGCAGTTGCAGGCTTGCTTCATTAGTTCACCGATTCGAGTTCAAATCTTCAATTCACACAGAATTTCTAGAATTAAATCCCCTTTTCTCTTGATACCATCTTCCTTCTTTGTTCTTCTATTTATAACCTCTAAAATGTTGTAGGATTCAGCCTTCATTTTTAGATCCAGATATAGATCTTATAGCTGTCAAAATTAGTTAAATTACAATTGTGCACTCATGCAGTTCTAGCGTGTTCTTTAGAAATCTGTAGATTGTCATTGTATCACTGGACGCATTCTGAAAGAATAATTGTGCCGACATCTATGAAATTCCTGCGTCTGGTACTTCCAGTTGTGAATTCAGATCGATTTCTTTCAATTAAGGTTCAGTTTTAATGCAGCGACATTTCATGGTCGCAATGTTCAGCTGATCTTGTGGCTTCAATTGTCCAATATTCCATTCCTAGACTGAGTTCCTACGCTGACAATATTAAGACATAATATATCGACTGCTTGCGTCGACATTAGTACAAAAATATATGAAAATAACAAGAACTCAAACTATCTAACAATGAATTGGAAAATAAGTAAACTAAGTATAAAATGCTAATGATGTATGCTAAATTAACTATCAAAGGGGCAATTTAAACACTAAATTGAGACGAAAATCTATGTCATTTGTAATACCATCAGTTATCATTTACTTATAAATACAATTCAACAAGGGCAAATAGGTTATTTTCCAGATTTTTGGAGACTTCTACCGATACCTATTGGACAAGTATCGGTAGTAGTCAAGATAATAAACAATTATGAAATGATGCAGAGAGCTACAGATACTTGCGACAGTTCTATCGATACAAGTATAACAACTACCGAAACTAGTTGTGCTTCTACCGATACTAAAAACTCCAAAGAGCTAAGAAGTCCTACCCTGCAACTTCTACCGATACAAGTATTCTAACTACTAATACAAATATGCTCAGTACTATTGAAACTTGAATTTCAACTATCGATACAACTCAAGTCAGTAAACAACCTCTCTCCCACCCTATATTTATACCGATACAAGTAGGAGTTCTACCGAAACAAATATGTAGAATTCTCAAATTTATACAAGTTCATCTATAAAACTTCATTCATAGACTTAAGGTGCAAGAAATAACACTTTTGTGTTGAAATACAAGACTTAGCATAACATCTAAGCGCTACTTGTCTCATACAACATTGATTAAACATTCAAAACATATCATTTAACCAAAATACTACAAGTATCATAATCTCAAGTAAGCATATAAAAAATATAACATCATCCTAATACATGTCATATAACCAAGTGATGTAAGAACTACCGAACCAGCCTGGGATAGTGTGATGTCTTAAAGGTAATCCGATCTTCAACTAGCCAAAACGAAATCTACAAAACAACCAAAATACAGAGGCAAGCTTCCTAGCTTAGTAAGTCCATACATAGTGAATCATTACTCAACATTAAACATTCCAACAACAATTAACAACAGAACACAAAATTTTCTCTTCAAACAACCTTAAGCTCTTTCGAGTCATAAGTCTTCCATTAACCATATTCTCATTCTCATCTCGAGACATGAGTCATCCTTAATCAAAATCACATTCTCATTTCGAGACATGAGTCTTCCTTATTCATAATCTCATTCTCATCTCGAGACATAATTCTTCCTTATTCATAATCTCATTCTCATCTCGAGACATGAGTCTTCCTTAAATCAAAATCTCATTCTCATTTCAAGACATGAGTCTTCCATTTATACAATTTCTCATGCTCAACCCGAGACATTAGTCTCCCTTTTATACACCAAGTATTCCAAGCACATCCTCAATAGGTAATAATCAGCAGTTCAAATAAGAAACCTAACAACGAACTTACCGGATGAAATTACAGTCCAGACGAAACTTCAGGGACTATTCTATGATTTTTCCCTTTCCGCGATCTGTGACCCGATCTTGATCTATCACAAAATAAATCAATTCTCCCATTAAATCATATAATTTAATCAATTACACATATAATTCCTTTTTCAAAAAATTATAAAATTACCCTTAAACTTTACATTTCTATTCAATTTAGTCCTTAGAGCCAAAACATGTAAAATAATAATTTTCATTTAAATTTTATAATAGCCAAATAACCATAAGTATTCATCCAACATCCCCATTCAACTATTTCACAACAAGGATATGTATTTTCAGCATTTTTACAACCTAGTCCTCAAACCTTAATTTCAACAAAAATCACTTTACAAAATCAATGAATCTATTCATCAAACACACAAATCTATCCATAACATTAAAAAGCAAAAATTTTCATCAATGGCAAGATTTACAACATTTGACATATTCACAAATAAGTCCTTGCATAAGCTAGATTAAGCTAATACGAACTCGAAAACATAAAAATTACTAAAATCGATCAAGGTTTGCTTACCCAAATCAAAGCTCAAAGATTGAAAATGAAAAACCCTAGTTTTCTCCTTTTAGCCGTGTAGAGAAGAAGAGAAGAAGAAGAAGAAGAAGAAGAAGAAGAAGAAAGAAAATGTGAAATTATCATCTTTCTTTCTTTAATTTAATATATATACAATGGCATTTTTTTAATTTCTTAGACTTTCATAATTAACTTAATTAATCATCTTTTTAACCTTAATTTATCCTATTATTAATCAATATTTGTCATGATAATCCACCCACTAACAATCCTTTAGGTTAATTTACTCACTTGGTCCCTCTAATTAACCAATTCACCTTTGTACCTTTGCGATTTAATCCTTTTTACTCAATTCACTATCTAAACATTAAAATTCCTTAACCGAATTTTAATACAATGCTAACGACATTATACTTATAATAATAAATAAATTTTGTGACTCAACTTGTCAGAGTTGTAGTCTCGAAACCACTATTTTCGACACCACTGAAAACCAGGCTGTTACAACTCTCCCCCTTTAGGGAAATTTTGTCTCGAAATTTCTTACTAGTAAATAGATTTGGGTACTGTGATCTTATTGAAGCTTCTGTCTCCCATGTTGCCTCCTCTAAACCATGACAATCCCACTGAACCTTTACTAATTGTACTCACTTATTTCGCAGCTCTTTTACTTCACGTGCCAAAATTCTAGCCGGCTCTTCAGAATACGACAAATCCGACTGTAATTCAATCTCACAAGGTGTAATCACATGAGTGGAATCTGATCTCTACCGTCTCAGCATTGAAACATGAAATACGTTATGAATCTTTTCAAGTTTCGGGGGTAAAGCTAGCTTATAAGCTACAGGCCCTACTTTCTCAAGAGTCTCACACGGTCCAATAAACCACGGACTCAACTTTCCTTTTCAACCAAATTGTAATACTTTCTTCCAAGGTGAAACCCTCAAAAAAACTCGACCACCGATAGCAAATTTTATATCCTTTCTCTTAATATATGCGTATGACTTCTGTCAATCAGATGATGCCTTTAAACAATCACGTATTACCCGAATCTTGTCTTCAGTTTCATGTATTAAATCAGCCCCAATTAACTTAGGTTCACTTAACTCTGACCAATACAAAGGTGTTCTGCATTTTTTACCATATAATGCTTCAAATGGTGCCATTTTAATGTTGGATTTGATAGCTGTTAATATAAGAAAACTCTACCAATGATAAGTATTTCTCCCAGCTACCCTCAAACTCAAGTATACAACATCGTAATAGGTCCTCCAAAATCTGTATCACCCACTCTGACTGACCATCTGTCTGCGGATGATATGCAATGCTAAAATTCAGTCTGGTTCCCAAAGCTTCATGTAGCTTACCCTAAAATCTCGAGGTAAATCGTGGGTCCCTATCAGATATGATAGATGTTGGCACCCCGTGCAGACATACGATTTTAGATACATACAACTCTACTAACTTCTCTAGAAGATAATCTTCTCGAAGAGGAATGAAATGAGCTGACTTGGTCAATCTGTCAACTATAACCCAGATGGAGTCTTTCTTCTTTGGGGTCAACGGTAATCCTGTAACAAAATACATGGTGACCCGTTCCCATTTCCATTATGGAATGGTGATCGACTGTAGCAATCTAGACGATACCTGATATTCGGCTTTTACTTGCTGACACACCAAACATCTAATTACAAACTCTGTGATTTCTCGTTTCATACCTGGCCACCAATACATCTTCTTTAGGTCGTTATACATTTTCACACCACCCGGATGAATAGAGTAAGTACTACTATGAGCCTCTGACAAAATATCCCGTCTTAAATTAGAATCATTAAGAATACACATTCTACCTCAAAAATACAACATACCCTCCTTATCAACAGTAAACCCAGTAGTGGCATCACTCCGCATCTGTTCTCTCTTGACTATAAGCTTGGGATCCTTTCTTTGCAACTCTCATGTCCATTGTAGGAATAGTGGTTTCGTCCTAAGTTCAGTTATGACAGTACCATCAATTTTTAGTGATAAACGAGCATTCATGGCTCTCAGCGCAAACAATAATTTTCGGCTTAGGGTATCAGCAACAACGTTAGCCTTTCTTGGTGATAATCAATCACAAGGCCATAATCCTTCAACAACTCTAACCATCGTCGTTGTCTTAAATTCAGTTCTTTCTACGTCATCAAATACTTAAAACTCTTATGATCTGTAAAGATATGACATCTCTCACCATAAAAATAATGTCGCCAAATCTTTAATACAAAAATAATGGTTGCCAACTCTAAATCGTGAGTTGGGCAATTCCTCTCATGCAATTTCAGTTACCGGGAGGCATAGGCTATCACTTTCCCAGTTTGCATCAACACACAACCCAATCCATTCAATGACGCATCACTATACACCATAAATTCCTTTCCTGTCTCAGGCTACATTAAATCTAGAGCCTCTGTTAGCATTTTCTTCAATCGATTGAAACTCTGTTGACACCTTTCTGACCAGACGAACTGAACATTCTTCTGAAGCAACTTTATCATCGGCAAAGCTATAATAGAGAAATCTTTCATGAACCGGTGATAATAACTTTCCAGTCCCAAGAAACTACATACTTTAGAGACATTCTTTGGTACCTTCCAATTAAGAACAATTGAGACTTTACTCGGATCAACCCGTATTCCCTCCGAAGATACTACATGTCCCAAGAATCCAAACTCTTAAAGCCAGAATTCACATTTACTAAATTTTTCATACAACTGTTTTTCTCGCAAAATCCATAACACCTCTCTTAGATGCAAAGTATGCTCTGATTTAGTCTTGGAGTAGATCAATATATCATCAATAAACACAAACCAAAAATCTATCCAATTGAGGCTGAAATACTCTGTTCATCAAATCCATAAATGTTATAGGGGCGTTAGTCAACCCAAACGGCATAACCAGAAACTCATAATGACCATACTGAGTTTTGAATGTCGTTTTCATTATATCGCAATCTTTTACCCGTATATGGTAGTAACCTGATCAGAGGTCTATTTTGGAAAATACAGTTGCACCCTTTAGTTGATCAAATAACTCATCAATCCAAGGTAACGAATACTTATTCTTGATTGTCACTTTATTTAGTTTCCTGTAATCTATACACATCCACATCTATCCATCTTTCTTTTTCACGAATAACACGGGCGCACCCCAAGGCGATATGTTAGGTCGTATAAACCCTCTATCTAATAATTCTTACAGCTGAGCTTTCAATTCTTTTAACTCGATCGGTGCCATTCTATATGGTGGAATTGAGATACCAAACTCTACTTCCCTGATCAGAGGTAAACTCGATAACTCTTCAGAGAACACATCTGTGAATTCCTTAACGACTGAAACTTGATTCAGCTCTATCCCTGACTCCCGAGTATCCAAAATATATGCTAAGAATGCTTCACACCCCTTTTAAATAATTTTCTGTGGAGACATAGATGAAATCACATTCACATTACTGTTCAACTTACCAGACTTGACTGTAATCACTTCACTCGTCGGACATTTTAACCCAAGTTATCTTTGTTTGCAATTAACCACTGCATCATGCTCGGTCAACCAGTCCATACCCAAGATCACATCGAACACGTAAAAGGGAAGTAACATCAAATCAGTAGGAAATTCACAGTCCTGAACTTTCAGTAGACATTTACAACACACCTGATTAACTACGACACTATGACCCAAAGGGTTGGTAACTTGTACATTAATTTCAATCGCCTCAACAGACAACTTTTTATCTTTTTCCAACAGGGTACAAATATAAGAGTGAGTAGACCTGGATCAATCAATGCACATACAATATCATTAAAAAGATAGAATATATCAGTAACAACGTCAGGTGCAGCAAGTTCCTCTTTGGCACGGATAGCATATGTGCGTGCAGGTGCCCAACCCTCAGATCTGTTTGCACCTTCTTTTGCTTCACTTCTACTTTCAGCCATACCACTATTCTGACTCGATCGTCTACTCTTTTGTGGTGTAACTAAGGATTTCACACTCCTGTCTTCATTTGCTCCAGGTACCATCGGACAAAACCGATAAAATGATCTATGGCTCCACATCTAAAACATGAGTTCTTCCTCAATGCGCACTCTCCAAGACGAAACTTTTCACAATGTTCACAAATAGGTTTCGGGACATTACGGACACTGGCAACACTATCCGCTGGTCGATTTTGAAATCTCGAATCAAGCTACATTGGCCTACTCTTGCTTTGAAATCCAGACATTGTAGTTAGTCGATTCTCACTCTCTCTGAATTTTTTCGGTGGCGGTATTGGAAATGGTCTAGGAGAACTCTTCTTATCGAATTCTTAAAACCTCCTTTCCCTTTATCTTTTATAGTTATATATTTCTTCCATCTTTTGAGCATGACCAGTTAAAACAACAAACGGTCGCAACTCTGAACCACCTACCATCATTTTGATCTCATCATTCAGCCCATCTTTAAACCGAATGCACATATCTTCATCAGTCGGCACTATCTCCCAAGCATATTTACTAAGTTACACAAATTCTCTCTCGTATTCGGCCACTGACTTGTTTCCCTGTTTCAAATCTAAAAACTCATTCTTCTTCCGATCTAAGTACCTTTTGCTGATGTATTTCTTTTTGAATTCAACCTGAAAGAATTCCCAGGTAATTTCATTTTCAGAAACTATGGCTAACAAAGTCGTCCACCAATGATAAGCTTCATCCTTCAATAATGACGCAGCACATCTCAGATAGTCTTCAGGAGGACAAGCCATTTCATTGAGAACACTCAGCGTGTTCTCCAACCAATATTCAGCCCTAGAAGGATCATCTTCAATACTACCCCTGAATTCCTCTGCACTATACTTCCTTACTTTATCAGTTGGAACTCGTTGCCTTTGTTCAACCACTAGGGAATGTGGAGGCCTGACAGGTGGTATGGGCAGTACTGCAGGTCTTACGGCAGGCTGTGCCACATGAGGTGGAGGTTACAGTGTCATCGAGTTATTTCTCATGAATTTCGAGAACCATTGCCCCATTAAGCCAAAGAACATATTTTTGGCTTCGTTTTTTATCATCGGTAATATTGGTACTCTGTGACTTGCTTCAGAATCATTTGTCGAAACATTACTATTTACCTCATTTGTATCAACTCGTTTTGAGTCTGACATTTTTCAATTATTTGCAAGATCTAAAGTTAGATCGGATTCACCAATATCACACTATCACAGGTTTATATGTCATGTATTTCTTAACTTTAAACTTCATGCTATGCAGTCCAAGAATCGGCTAAACCGTAAGCTTGGATACCACTAAGTGTAACACCCAAAACCCAACGCCATCGTCGACTAGGGTCCCGGAGTCACTCAATCATCTATCATTGTATATCTTTTAAAATCATGTTAACCATTCTTACATTATTAAAGAAATACACCCAACACATCATAAGTTATCATTTACTTATAAATACAATTCAACAAGGGCAAATAAATAGGTCATTTTCTAGATTTTTGAAGATTTCTACCGATACCTGTTGACAGGTATCGGTAGTAGTCAAGTCAATAAATAATTATGAAACGATGTAGACGTCTACCGATACTTATGACAGTTCTACCGATACAAGTATAACAACTACCGAAACTAGTTGTGCTTCTACTAATACTAAAAACTCAGAGAGCTAAGAAGTCCTACCTTGTAACTTCTACCGATACAAGTATTCTAACTACCGATACAAATATGCTAAGTACTATCGAAACTTGTATTTCAACTACCGATACAACTCAAATCAGTAAACAACCTCTCTCCTACCCTGTATTTATACCGATACAAGTAAGAGTTCTACCGAAACAAATATGCAAAATTCTCAAATTTATACAAGTTCATCTATAAAACTTCATTCATAGACTTAAGGTGCATGAAATAACACTTTTGTGTTTAAATACAAGACTTAGCATAACATCTAAGCACTACTTGTCTCATACAACATTGATTAAACATTCAAAACATATCATTTAACCAAAATACTACAAGTATCATAATCTCAAGTAAGCATATATAAAATATAACATCATCCTAATACATGCTATATAACCAACTGTTGTAAGAACTACTGAACCAGCTTTAGGATAATGTCTTCGAGGTAATCCGATCTTCAACTAGCCAATACGAAATCTACAAAACAACCAAAATACAAAGGTAAGCTTTCTAGCTTAGTAAGTTCGTACATAGTGAATCATTACTCAACATTAAACATTTCAACAACAATTAACATCAGAACATAGAATTTTCTCTTCAAACAACCTTATTCTCTTTCGAGTCATAAGTCTTCCATTAACCATATTCTCATTCTCATCTCGAGACATGAGTCATCCTTAATCAAAATCTCATTCTCATTTCGATACATGAGTCTTCCTTATTCATAATCTCATTCTCATCTCGAGACATGAGTCTTCCATATTCATAATCTCATTCTCATCTCGAGACATGAGTCTTCCTTAAATCAAAATCTCATTCTCATTTCGAGACATGATTATTCCATTTATACAATTTCTCATGCTCAACTCGAGACTGAGTCTTCCTTTTTATACACCAACTATTCCAAGCACATCCTTAATAGGTAATAATCAGCAGTTCAAATAAAAAATCTAACAACGAACTTACCGGATGAAATTACAATTCAGACGAAACTTCAGGGACTATTCTATGATTTTCCCTTTTCGCGATCTGTGACCCGATCTTGATCTATCAAAAAATAAATCAATTCTCCCGTTAAATCATATAATTTAATCAATTACACATATAAGTCTTTTTTCAAAAAATTACAAAATTACTCCTAAACTTTACATTTTTATTCAATTTAGTCCTTAAAGCCAAAACATGTAAAATAACCATTTTCATTTAAATTTTATAATAGCCAAATAACCATAAGTATTCACCCAACTTCCCCATTCAACTATTTCGCAATAAGGATATGTATTTTCATCATTTTTATAGCCTAGTCCTCAAACCTTAATTTCAATAAAAATCACTTTACAAAATCAATGAATCTATTCATAAAACACACAAATCTATCCATAACCTTCAAAAGCAAGCATTTTCATCAATGGCAAGTTTTACAACATTTGACAAATTCACAAAATAGTCCTTGCATAAGCTAGATTAAGCAATATGGACTCGAAAACATAAAAATTACTAAAAATGATCAAAGTTTGCTTACTCAAATCAAAGCTCAAATATTGAAAATGAAAAACCCTAGTTTTCCTCCTTTTAGCCGTGTAGAGAAGAAGAAGAAGAAGAAGAAGAAGAAAGAAAATGTGAAATTATCATCTTCCTTTCTTTAATTTAATATATATACAATGGTATTTTTGTAATTTCTTAAACTTTCATAATTAACTTAATTAATCATCTTTTTAACCTTAATTTATCCTATTATTAATCAATATTTGTAGTGATAATACACCCACTAACAATCCTTTAGGTTAATTTACTCACTTGGTCCTTCTAATTAATCAATTCACCTTTGCATCTTTTGCAATTTAATCCTTTTTACTCAATTCACTATCTAAACATTAAAATTCCTTAATCGAATTTTAATACAATGCTAACGATCTTATACTTATAATAATAAATAAATTTTGTGACTCAACTTATCGGAATTGTGGTCCCGAAATCACTCTTTTCGACACCACTAAAAATCAGGCTGTTACAATTTGAATCTTGGATCGATGTAACAAAACACATCCCACCATGCAAAGGCCTCAATTTTACTAAAGGATCAACTCACTTCCTTAAGGACCCCTAGACTGGACCGCTTCCTAATTCACTAATCTTAAATGGACTCTTCATAAGCCTGCCAATCCAAATAGGCTTAAGAGTTTCTCCCCCATCACCTGCACCCTTAAATATTGAAACGACCCTATTAAGCTAGGCCTGGCCCACTCTACTTGAGGACTCTAAACCACCCTTATTAAATCTGGTGTTTCAGTCGTCGTTCCTTGTGATAAGTCAATCAACACATTATTATTATTTTCTCCTAGGTTCTATAAACCCTTCTTCCCCAAATATCATTTCCACTTTCCTTCTCCAGCTCATTCAACGCTTCAAAACGAGATCTCGAAACTCTCTCTCCTATGATATTCTTTCCAAGATTTCGTGGATTCTTTGATTGCCTCCTGATTTTTCACTCCACCAGCATTTAGGGTCCAAAGGAGTTAGTTTTTGTCGTCGATTCAGCTCTTGAAATTCCTTTCTCTAGCATTGTGACTTTTTCGGGCTAGACTAGTCAATACCTCTTCCACTTGCCCACAATATTCTTTAAAATGTCCATATCAATCACAAGAGAAACAAACTACCAGTAAAGACTCATACTCAATACCCCCATAGGATTTTCTTCTTGTACATATGGGTCGAAAGTCTTAGGAGTCTAATCCAGGTCATGACCACACTCGAATAAGGTTTAGAAGGATCAAATTTCGTTGTCCATGATTGTACCGTTAGGTATTGCCCAAAGATAGTCCATGACCCTTGAGATAATACCTTTTCATAGTCTCTTGAATTCTAAAATTTCACTAGAAAGTACCCATTCTCAATATCCATCAATTGAAAAGGCATGGACGATTTCTGGAGACCATAAATCTAATTTTGAAGTGCCTCAAAGCCTATGTTTCTCTCTAGTAATTTAAGCACCATCGAGGTAGCCATGTTCTTGATTAAAAGTTGGTTGACCCTGTTCGAAAACTCGATTGACAAAATACCATTTACGGACAACCTTCTGATATCACCGTCTTTTAAATCAAAATTTTCATCCATTTCTATAAAAAAAAACCCTCCTTTCCCCCTCATTGGTCTTGAGAGCCTTTTCCCAGAAGCGTCTCGTTCCAAAAAGAATCGGCGTTGGGTTAATGCCGTCAACCATCTCTGAATTCGATTCTGAATTCTGATCCTTAAATCGAACTTTTTTAGCGTTCTGATATCCTACAGAACCAGAACCACCGTCAACATATTCACAGAGAGAATTCACCATTTTTTTGTTGTTTCGCTTGAGTGTTAAGCTCCGTTTTTACCTTTTATCCTTTTTTAACCTTTAGATTTTGTAATAACATAAGGAAAAAAACTGAAATAATCGAAATACCCTTAGTAAAATTTTTATAGGGAGATAATTATTGTTATTGTTATTGAATTTTAATAGAATTATTATTAAAAGTAATTTAATCATATTTTAACATAATTATTATTAAAGCTTAAGGGTGTAAAAAAATCTTTAAACTTTTTCAAAAAAATCAATTAAGCCCTTACAAATTTTGCACTCAATTGGGTACTTGAACCTTCAAAATACATCAAAAAGACTCAAACTTTAAAAAAACAAAAATTAAGCTCCTGATTTTTTTTTACTCAATTAGGTACTTGAACCAACTTCAATTTTTTTTAGCCAAAATTACCACATGTCACAACCACAACGTGACATGTGACAAAAAATTATTAAAAAACAATAAAAGTTAAAAAATTATTAAATTTTCATTAAAAACTATTAAAATTATTTAAATTTTATTAAAAATTAGAAAAAAAATTATAAAATTTTATAAAATCGTAAGAAAATTATGAAAATGTAAATAAATATAAAATTCGTAAAATATTATAAAAATTATCGTACTAAAAAAATATTTTATAATTTTTTATAACTTCTATTTATTTTTATTTGTTATCATTTTTTGTTACATGTCACACTGTATTGCGATACATGATAAATTTAACTAAAAAAAACTAAAAATCATCAATTTTAATGATCATCGGTTAAAATTAATGGTTAAATGACATTTTTATGCATTTTATAATTTTTTCATAATTTTTATAAAAGTTTACAATTTTTTATAATTTTTTACGATTTTCATAAAAAAATCCTAACTTTTAATAAGTTTTATACATTTTATTAAACTTTAATAATTTTTATAAATTTTATTTTTTTATTTTTATTGTTTTTTGTCACACGTCACGCGATATTTGTGACGCGAGTCGCTTTAGCTGAAAAAAATAAGAGTAGTTAACTTTAACAGTCAACTATTAAAGTTAATGGTCAAAAAATCTTTTTGATACATTTGACGGTTCAAGTATACAATTGAGTGAATATAATTAAAAACTTAATTGCTTTTTTTTAAAGGTTTGAGAGCTTTTTTTTATGCATTTTGAAAGTTCAAACACCCAATTAGGTGCAAAAAAAAAAAAAGACATGAACTTAACTGTTTTTTTTTTAAATTAAGTCTTTTTTATGCATTTTAATAATTCAAGTGCCCAATTGAGTGCAAAAAAAAACATAAACTTAATAATTTTTTTATAAAGTTTAAAAAAAATTTTACACCCTTAAATCTATTATTAAATATAATTTAATAAAGGTAATATATAAGTTAATAATATTTTTAATATAATTATTTTTATATTAAATTATATTAAAAAAATTTAGTTTTATATTAAATTATATTAAAATATTTTATTTTTATATTTTTAAGTTCAAGTTTTAAAAGATTAATCTAAAAATTAATTTTATTTTGTTATCCATTATTCCATAGAATAGCTATTCTTTGATGATACCAAAGAATAGCTATTACAAAAAGACAAATAATAAAGAAATAATGATCATTCTATTGAATGAATATTACGTTCAACCAAACAAAAAAAATGATTTATCATTCAATGAATAAAAAAAAAATACTATCTCATTCTCCCAACCAAACATGATGTAATGTTTATATCTTTTATCATTTTAACACATTTTTTAATTAAACTTGACTCCAAATCTTTGCAAAAATAAAAAATCAAATTTAATAATTAACCATTCAAAAATAATTAAATTATTAATTTTTAACGAATTTATTGATTAAAATATTAAATTTTTAAACATAAATCATATACACGTATACTTAATGCTAACTTTATTTTTTGAATTTTTATCAAATTTATTTGTTTGAATTTTTTTAATTTTAAAATTATTTATTTATATGACATATAAAACAAAATACATGCGAACTGCCACACAAGTTTTCGTGTCAACAATGTTGACAATGTTAAAAATATAATGTATTCATCAATATTTCCATTACAAAAAAGTAGTTTAACTAATGACCAAATTAGTTAGAAATATAAAAACCAAATAGACAAAAGATGTAAAAGTTGAGGTCTACTTTACGAGAACAGAAAGCAACAACTCCATAACAAGAAACAGCAGTTTAAATATGCAGAAACGATACCCAGAACAGCAGAAAATATTGAATCCATTATACTACACATATCAGCAGCCAAGCATTAAACAATCCATAAATGAACCACCTCAACAATAATCACACCCCAAAGGCATATCACAAAACAATATAAAAATTCCAGCATCCTTATTTACCAACCATTCACATATAAAAGATCAACTCACCCAAACCATCAACCTAACGTTTCATTTTCATTCCTCTGATTTTTCAACTCCACCTAGTGAATGAAAAGAAAATTACATTTTCTTTTAATTTTTCTTTCCTACCAAGAAAGAGCACAATGGAAAGAAAAATATATATTTCTTTCTATATTTATACTCCTTCAATTTTCCATCTTTCTAATTTTTTTCCACCCAACCAAGCAAAACCTTAATGCTAAACCCCAAATGACTGGCAAAGGGGACTTCAGAAAACTGGAATTAACATATAGCTATCTACAATGCAATAAACATTTACAATAAAACATGCATAACAAGCACAGCCCTAAAATGAACTGTTTACTCATGCCTTCAACCTTTAAATCAAAAACAGGCAATTCGTTACAGTTTGGTTAAACTTCAATTGCCTAGTATGATAGTATTGCATGAGAATACAAAGATTAATAAATAAACCAAAGACAAGAACCAATGAAGACTGAAAGCTGGCCTTATGATGTCATTGTGAAATTCCGAACCAGTGAAAATGGGCTGAAAACTTAGTAGTCTGCATCCACAATATCTGAATTTCTCCAAGCGCCCATCAAATTTCTACTAATGGAACTTTGCATATCAAAACCAACTGCCCTGCTCTGCAGTAGTTCCATCATTGAATTATATATATCATGCTGTCGGCCTCCACCACCGTTACAGACACATGTGCCATTCCTAATCAACTTATTATTCTGCTCGAGCGAAATGTACTAAATTTGGTCAATTTCCTATACAATAGGCATACTGAGACTCAAAGAGTTAGATCTATATTCTTGAAGAATTATATTATATAGGGCAAGCCTTCTTTCTAGATTGCTAGCAGTTAGCATCTTTCCCCAAGGTTAAATGCATACATATTTAGACTCCGGATAAGGCCACACTGATGCAGCATTAGTTCCAAAAAGTTTTGAGTAAATGAATGCTAGAAAAGGCCTTCGTACTGATCCGAATCATAAAAGTGATAATTCAAGGAACATGGAAGTTTCAGTTAACAAATGATTTCAAATAAATATGATGAGATAAATTCCTGCTGGTTCTCTCTCATTTCTAACAAACTTCAATTTTTTTTTATAAGTTAAAAATGGTCAATCTAAGACAGCATAGGGAACCATGTTCCAATGGGTTAACTGATTATGCTGAAAGAGCTTAGAAGTCAAACAATAAATTTTGAACCATACATAAAAAGCGATTAGCCACGCAAACAAGAGGTGCAGAAGGAATACAGCACATATTGTTTAAAAGAAGCATAGATCATAGAAATCAGTAAATATGAACAGGAAAACTAGATTGCTAATTTCACTTGATACAGTTAAAAATTCCTTGGTGATGAGAACACTATATCCCCAACTCCTATAACTGCAACTTTATGTAACTACAATGTTAAGCAGACAAAATAAAAACTACATTATTTACTAAAACAAGACCTGAGAAGATTGATAATAAGTTTGTTAGACCCTCAAACGCATGAAAGTGTCTCAAAATATTGATAGACTTGAATTCCAATATAATTCAATGGACACCGATTGAGAGTCTCCGGACACTGCTTTAGCTCATAAACATTTAGCAAAATCTCATCCTTAAGCTCGTAGCAAATTGCTTTATAATCCACGAGAATCACAATTTTTGACTCCTCACCTTCAGATCGGATAACAGATAAAACATGGAATCCATAATAGATATCAACAACAGGTAACCTCAAGTCAGGGAAAGCTTTCATAGTATCATCCAGGTTCAGACAGTATTTAAGAAACCAATGAGAATAATCAGCCGCCATCTCGAAAATATTAAATTTAAAACAAAGTGGCATGTATGTAACTCCAAGATGCAAATGGCCCCTAGACTCCCCAAAATATCGACTATCCTCATCCTCCGAGCCTTGCGGCGCTTGAAACATAGGAGCCAACATTGGCATTTTCTTTAACACTTTATTCTCCAAATCAAACCGCAAAGATTTCCTACCGTTACTGTTCCAATGAAAGACCCCATTACAGAAAACACCATGGTCAAACCTTATATACTCATTGGCCCGAAAACTAATCCAAGAAGAATCCCATTCATCAGACTTTGATGAATAGATATACAGACCGAACCTTTTATTTGGCGAAGGCAATTTCCTTACACAAATGATGTTATAATGAGGTGATTTAATAGGATCAAAGGCTAAATTTACAGCACGCAAAGAACCCAATTGGGAAACAGGTAAAGAAATCATTTTGAACTTACGGGTAGTTGGATTGCAGATGAAGTACCTCAACCTTTCATTAATATTGTAATAAAAATGACCCAAAAGCAAGCCGTTGCAAGATTGGAGGATTTTGAAGTGTGGGTCAACAATGAAATCCAAGACGGGAAGTCTGGTATCAGGAGTCAAGGGAAGAGCGGGTAATTCAAAGGGAGGTCTGTAGTAGTTGCCGATGCCTAGAAAGAGGGCTGATGGGGTTAGAAAGCCTCGGTTTTGGTGGTAAAGAGAGTGGGAATGAGAGAATTGGAGGCTGGAAATAAGGGAACGCCATTGTTTAGAGATTAATTTGAGTTTGAGGAGATGTTTTGGAGGGATTCTTATGAGGATTTGGGTGAGAATGTCGTGATTGTAGGCTATGGTTTCTGCCGAAGGTGACGAGGGTCTGCTTTTCTTCATGCTCGCAATCGCAATTCCTACCTAATTCTTCGACATTTGGGGATTTGGGAATTTTGAACTCTATTACTGTCACTTATATTATTTGGATCAATTCCAACGTGGTTTTAACATAATTTTGGGAATTTTAGTCGGTTTTGATAGAATTATTATTTAATAATAAATTAATTTTCTCCAACCTCTTTCAATTTTAATATTAAGTAAATTAGTCTTTTAGAAAAAAAATCAAAATAATTATTTTTTTAAATTGTGATAATATTTTTATACAATATTTATAACTACTCATAGCCTTTCCCAACTCATAAATAGAATAATAATATATTTCAATACACTCAAATCAATATCTTTTTCTATTAACAACAATGTACATAACAATCAAATTAATACTCAATCAGTAAATAATTATTTTTTTAAGTTGAAAACTTAGCAAATAAAAATAATTAACTATTACAAATTTTTCTCACAAGTCACTTATTATATCTCCAAATTCATGTGATATTTTAAGAAGCAATGAGTATAAATGCAAATGTCTCTAGCACTCTAAAAATTAATTTAGTATTAATTTTGAAAAGTGTTTTTAAAAAATATTATGGAAAAGATTGGCTTAAGATTTGAGTCTAGTATTATTGTCAAAAAATACTTTAAAAAATAAAATGTTTATTTTAAGAATGACATTATAAAGTAATAAACATATATTTAAATAATGTTCAAATTAATTAATATTATTATATTTTAGTAAATATACAAAAAATAATTTATTATAACTTGTTAATATTTTAATATATAAAATATAAATTTCAACCAAAAGTAATTTGTTTAGCATTCGCTCAAAAAACACTATTAATCCTTAAAACACTTTTAAAAAGTAATACTAAACACACTCTAAGAACCCTCGAGTGCATCCGAATTCGCATTAGCATTGCTTTCAAGCACCTATTCTCCACATCTAAATACAATGAATTCCTTCCATCACTTTCCCAATGAATTGCCCCATTACACAACACCCCACTATTTAACCATACATTCTCATCTCTAGTGAAATTCAATACCTTTACAGTATACATATATTCAACATGAAATATATGTGGCGATGAGCATGCGAGAGGCAAAAATGAGACAAGGATTTGAAGTTAGCAGGTACTCTGAGGAGGTCTTGGTTCTTGGCTATGGCTTCTCCTGCTGAACTCAACAGATTGGGTAACTCATCCGGTTTTGACTTTTATGTCTATTTGATGGATTCGTTGCTCAAAATTGTATCCAACATCACAATTGCCTAGCACTTGAAAGCTAAAATGTATACCTATAATCAGGGGCGAATAAGAAACTAACAGAAATTTTGACTCTCTTTTCATTTAAACTTTTAAAATTTTAAATTAATAAAAATAAATCTCATTTTCATCTCTAAAAAATTTTCTAATTTCGTGTTACCTAAAATTCAAAGACACTGCCAAATAGTTAAGTTGTTTTCTTTGACCATATGCCACGACTTGATATAGAAAGTAGAGAAAATATAACCCGATATAAAAATACTAATTTTAGAATTAGGATATAATTCAAAAAGATAGTATCAATAGAATATAAATATCTTAAATTATATATTAAATATTCAAATTACGATCAACGAAAAACTAAAAAAGATTTGTGGCAATGCTAATGATGAGTTCAAATTTAAATATTTAATGACCCAACACTTCAGTTTAATTAAAATATTATACATATTTATGTAGGGCACAAAAGCAAGTGAGCTCCCACATAGTAGGACCACCACAACCCAAAATATAATTTGTTAATAGCTTTATTTAAGTTATAGACTTTTTATAGTGACTTGGTTGTGATATTGTAGTAAGATTTTGATTATAATAATTTTTTTTTTATAGACTTTTAAGTCTTGTGGTTTTTACCTTTTATTTTAAAGAAATTTTTTATGTTACAATCATGTGTCTTAATTTATTATTTTTGCTTAAGATATTGTGGTTTATTTGCATTTTTTTGTTTATATATTGTGTTATTGAGTTTGTCATAATTGACGAATTAATATGTTGGGAGTGTAAGAATATCGATTATGCTTTCACGTTGTTTCAACGTGTTTAGTTTTTTCCCAACAAACTATTATCAGAGTTTCGTTCTTGTGCTTGATAATCATGAAAATTAACACTAGTAAGATTCTTATTTTGAACGTCACATATTATCAACTTTGATGGAACAAAATAAAAGATCTTCTATTTGTGAAAGCTTTGCATCTTCCTATTTTTGCTACTAAAAAACTCGAATAAAAAATTAATGAGTTAGAATTTGAGCATCAACAAGTGTGCAATTTTATTCGGCAATTTGTTGAATAAAATGTTTACAATCACATTGATCAAGAGACACATGCAAACACATTATGGAAACTTGAAAACTTGTAAGCTTCGAAGCCTAACAATAACAAGTTGTTCATGCTTAAGAAAATGATGACATTGAGTTACAAGGAAGGGGCTTCTATAGCCAACCACTTGATTGAGTTTCAAGTTTTATTGACTCAACTACTTGGTATGGAAATTGAATTTGATGATGAGATTACGGGGCTTTAGTTGCTTACTATTGTACCAGACTCTTGGGAAACATTTCGAGTTTCACTCATTAATGTTAATCCAAAGGGTATTATGACCTTGGAAATTACTAAGAGAGGTGTGTTGAATGAATAGACGAGAAGGTCTCAAGGTTCTTCATCACTGACCGAGGTTCTAGTTACCGAAAGTAAGGGGAGAAGCAAAAACAAAGGTGAAAAGGATAGAGATAAAAGTTGAAGCAAGTCAAGATTAAGATACAAGAATCTTCAGAATCATCATTGCAATAAGAAAGGTAATGTCAAGAAGTTTTGCTACAAGTGGAAAGGAAAAAATAGAGGTTGTGGCGATAAACAAGAGAGAAGGACTAATGAGAAATTCTTACACCCCAAAATCGGGCGGGTTCAAAGTTAAAGCATGTAGTGGGGAATAATCTATTTGGTAAAGTGTTGTCACTTAAGTGTTACTTGTAGCGTATATGATGGGTGAACAGTAGCCACTGTGTAAGTCTATGAAAGATTTATTTTGTTCGGCTAATTGAAGAGAAATAATTGTGTTAAGTAAAAAGGTAATTATGTTATCGGAGCACGTCAAAGGTATACTACGCCCTGTTAGTTTGAAATATTGTACTAGTTAAGTTATAAATTAATTTGGTTAAAAACCAATTGGATAGACTAGTTTGATAAATATTTATGTAGGATTTTCATTTATGTCTCTTTCAGAAATTGTAAGTCACTAAGAAAAACAAACTCTGAAATTAAGTGACACTTGTTGAATTTATGTAAGGGAGATTGGATTATATATATAAATAAGAAGGGCTCTAAGAAGAGTTTCTTCTTTATTCAAAATAATACCCTCTTATTCTTTTCTAGAATCAATTTCATTTCTTCCTTCTTGAATTGGAAACTAAGATTTTTTGTTTAATCAGTGGTCATTCTATCTCTGGTGGGTGTTATTACTTCATGATGGATGCTTGGGTCTGGAGTTTCAAGCTACTATAGGTGAGTGTAAGGTGAGTCTCTATTTGACTCTTTTATGTATACTGTTCAAGTAGAGATGTATGTATTGTTGGAAAAAAAATGAGTTTGGAAAACGCATCAGAATTTTTTTAAGGAAAATCAGAGTTGTAAAAGATTTTCAAAACTAGAACTTGGTTGTGATATCTAAAGTAATAAACATTTAATAAAAATTGTACCTTTTTTATTCGTCTAGGATGAACGCTTCAACCGAGTAGTCTTCTCTGCTATCCTTAAGCTCATTTCTAACCGAGTGTGGGCTTGCTTCGAATAAAAAAAATTTTCACAAAATTACTAGTGGGGCAATTTTGTAATTTCTATAAACTTCTGGGTCAGGTTGTAAATAAGAAATATATCTTTAAAATTTTTTTGAAATAATTTCTTCAGAGAATTTTTTCTCTACAACCTTCTCTCGAATTCAAGTGTGTAAACAAAATTAGGGATAAAGACCAAAACTATACATAAACTATGATTTAATGTGCAATTGTATATATGAATTTTGATTTTTTGTAATTTTATGCATGAAATTTTGATTTGATTCAATTCTTGTAAATTATTAACACAATTATTGATATAACATCATTTTATGTTTATATATTCTATTCATAAATAATTATATTTTTCTAATATAAAACTAAATTGATGTATTTATTTCTTTAATGTATATTATTAAATCAAAAATTAAAATTTCAAGTATATATTTTTGCCACAATTAGAGTTTCATGTGTATACTTGCTCCAAATTGAAGTTCATGTATACAATTGTGCATTAAATTAAAGTTCATGTATAATTTTGAGATTTATCCTAAAAAATAATGACTCAAGTCTCTCTTTATATAGAGAGAGTTTAGAGAATTCAACTATGATTAAACTTAATCACTTTAATATTACATTATATAATACTTATCAAGATAAATATTAGATTAAATTTAATATTATATCTTATTAAATTAATAGCATATTTATCTACAAGATAAATATTAAATTATATTTAATATTAAGATAATCACTTTAATATAAATTAATAAAATACTATTAAGATAATAATTAAATTTAATTTAACATTAAATCTATTAAAATAATATTATTTTTGGAATAGCTAATCTGAAATCACATTTTCTAGTAGAGTCTAGTAGGTGTGAAATTCTTCCATTGCTCAATCACTAGAGAATAGCAGTCATCGACCATCCGTCAATCGCTAGAATGTCGCCGTTGCAGCTATCGACATTGTCGTGTCCGACGATGTAGGTATGACACCTTCACGACACCCCGAGTTGGTTTGGTCCGAGTTAGTGACGATCCGATCGGTCCAATCTAGCCACCGGTTGAACTGTCGACCTGGTATCACATATCAAGCCCAGTTCGATCAGTTTTGGGTCTCGATCTTGATTTTTGGTTCTTAGTCTCAATTTTTTATTTTTAGGCTCAATTTTCTATCTCAGGTCGAATTTTAAAGTTCAATTACCCATTGAGTCAATTTCTGATTTGAAAATTAATTTCCAGAAATATCATATTAATTTTAATTAATTTGATTAATTTAATTTTACATTATCAAAATTAATTTTTTAAAAAATAACTTAGATTTTCTAAATTAATTTTTCAAGAAATTTTTTTTAATCAAATTCTCTAATTGAATAATTCTCACGACCACCTAATTTAATTCCACATCGAACAAATCGACTCAATTAAATTATTTCCAAAGTCATAGAATTTCCTTCTAATTCAAATGCAGTCCAATTGAGCTTTTGTTGAGCTAGCGGAGGAACCAATCGGACAGTCCAGAAACATCATTTCGATAATTTGCAATTACTTAATCATCAGTCAGTCCAAAAGAAGTACCATGATTGAAAACTCCTTATTGTATACTCTTTACGAAAGCTATTCATCCAACTACTTTGACAAATGACTTCATCATTTGTGTGTTACCCTCATATGATATCCTTGATTCCTTTGTATTAAATCAGTTCACTCAATACAATCCTATTTTATCTCATTGTCACCATTGTATCTTCTTAATTATTAATATTATTATCGTCGATAAATGACTGTGATAAATTGCTCGTTCGAGAACAAGCAACCCGTGGCCAAGTTCTATATTTATTAATTCACACAATGCCAATGAGAGGATATCATTATCACTCTAATCGAGCTATGAATTCCATTATTGTTAGTAAAAGCATGACATACACAAGTCATGTACCCAATATACTGGTTATGTGCTAGATCATCTTTAGAGCATAAGCCTCCACTTATATCAAAGCATATGAGTTACATACGCATGGTCAGTGACTAACTCAAGATTTAAGTAAATCACACCATGAACGTCACAAATGAATTCAGAATTAATTCATCTTAGGTCTAGTCTAATGTATTATTCTTTTAATGAATACATCTATGTGTCTATCCATAGAGTCAACTGCTCCGATAGCCAAGACTAGTCATCTCCCCAATTAAAATTGTAAACAATAAAATAATCCTTCTAAGTATTTGAATCAAATTCTCACTTTGATTCTTTTACGAAATTATGAACTCGTTTAGATTATTTACTAAGTAAGTTGTCTTTCTCGCATGTAAATGTTATTATAGTGCCACTTATCATCAATTTGAACTTAGACAATTAATGGGCTAATATTTTCTTGTCACAATTTCATTATTTATGCAAAATATGAAAGACAAAAATACAAAAGACATAATAGTGAAATTTGAAATTAACTTGACTTTTTTATTCATCGTTCAAATAAATAGAAAATAGTTACATGTTTACTATAATATGGGCACATTTCCCAACATGTATGAGTATATATAAACATGACATGATGATATCCACAATAAACGGTTAGGGTATAAGTATAGTAAAGATGGAACATATGCTATGATAATATGTATAAAGTTTTGCGGTAAAGATTAATGATTTGTAGTATGCAAATAAAGTTTGATGTAAGAATAGTATGAATCAATAGATGAGTGAACCAATCTGGGTAAGTAATGTTCCTTTGTGATGCCTCTGGTATGAAAGTTATATTTCTCACTAGACTAGCAAATCACTCAATGTAAACAAGAGTAAGACCATGTGATTAAGGTACATGGAATCTTAAAATATTATGGAAACACTCATGGTGTAGCCTCTAGTAAAATGAGGACTAGATTGGAAAAACACAATACATGAATGTTTGTAAATCCATGTGGCTGAGGCCCATGGTATTATTTGTTTGTATATATGTTCATGGTGTAGCCTTCGATAATTGAAATGGCAGATCATGATACATGAAACTATGTATAAGTCCATGTGGTAGAAAGCATGATACATTATATGAAGTCTACCAAGACAGTAAATACATGACTCTGAATGTCACCTTTGTGCCGTATACTGTATATCACCTCTGTGGTGTATTTTTATGTAGCCCTTATGGAGTATTTTGTTTGGCTCTCTGTTGTGCTCAGCTATGTAAGTATGATAAAAGTGATTGACTGTTGTGTGGTAAGTTCCATAATAGTTTGATAGTGCAATAATGTGGTTAAGATATGTGTGAAAATGAATGATGAAAGTACATCTGTGATGTAATTGTACAAGACTGAAGAAGATATTCGTGAACTAAGATTATGAATCTGTATATTTGAAAAAGGTATTCGCCATATATGAATGCACTTGGTCTTACTTTGGAGTTGATAGAATCTGAGTAAATATGTTATATGGGTATATTGTATGCCGTTGTGATGAATCATATTAAGTTTTGTCAATACAAGTATATATTGATGTCGAACTAGATGATATTAATTTAGTAAATTGATGGTAAATGAATTGTATGGGTATCCTTCAATCGTGAAAGTATCTACCCATGGTTAATAACTATAAACAACCATTCTGAAGTAAGTGTATGTGTGAAGATATGATTAGTATTTAGTGGACTGTGAAAGTTATTTAATGGAATATTAAGCAATATAAGAGGAAAGAAAGGTATGTAAAGATTGTAAGTCAGTTTGATAGTTTAAAGAACTAGTATGAGTAAAAGTGTAGTAGTTGGCGCATAAGTGTAAGTTTGAAATTGTGATGATATTTGCCAAAGCTAGTAAATGAAATAAGAGAGCAGATTGCATAGATGGTCCTTCAGTTATATAAGTATTTGCCAATATATTATGTTGTGTTTATGTTCCAGGTATCAATGTTCAAAGCTTGCGCCTAGAGGGATGATGCTAGGACTACACCAAGAAAGAGGCGTATCAATTTATTATGAATATAGTGTCTTGGTGTTGGTGTATTGTAGGAGTTTACTTTAATGTATTTTTAACTATCAAATGGTTGTTTTAGGGAAGTTTTTTTTAAGTTATGTAATAATTTTATTTCTAAATATTATTTTGGTTTCTGAGACTAAGTCTTTGTTTGAGTCAAATGAATGTATTTGAAGTAAAGAATTTTTGTTAAGAATTTTGTGTTATAACACTCAAAATCTAGTTCCGGTGATTAGGTCGGGTTGAGGGCGTTACAAATCCGAAAGTGTTACTATTTCTATTGTTGATTTATCAGTCCTTTGTGATGAAAATTTGATCAACCTAGCATGCGACTGTTGGGAAATGTGTCAATATTGTAGTAAACATGTAATTGTTTTCTATGTATTTGAATGATGAGTAAATAAAAATTTTATCAACCTAACATGCGACTGTTGGGAATTATTTTCCACTACTGATTTTTTTTTTGCATGCATAGCAAAATTGTGACAAGCAAATATTAACTCATTGATTATTTAAGTTCAAAGTGATGATAAGTGAAACTATAAGAACGTTTATATTATGAGAAAGACAACTTATTTTAGTATATAATCTAAACTAGTCCATAATCTCGTACAAGAGTCAAAGTGAGCATTTGATTCAAATACTTAGAAGGATTATTATGTCATCTACAATTTCAATTGGGGAGATGGTTAGTCTTGTTTATTGGAGCAGTTGACTCCACGAGTAGAGACATAAATGTATTCATTGGAAGAAAGATACATTAGATTGGATCCAAGATAAATTAATTCTTAATTCGTTTGTGAATTAATTCACTTGTGATGTTCATTGTGTGATTTACCTAAATCTAAGTTAGTCAATGACCATGCATATGTAACTCATGTGCCTTGATATAAGTGGAGGCTTGTGCTCTAAATATGATTGAGCCCATAGTCGGTATGTTGGGTACATGACTTGTGTATGACATGGCTTTACTAAAAACAATAAAATTCATAGCTCGATTAAAGAGTTAACGATATCCTCTCATAGGCATTATGTGGATTGATAAATATGGAACATGGTTGTCACACCCTAGAATTTATTTATTAAATTGTACAAATTAGTATCACAAGGAATTAAATAGTTTAGTGGTAAAATGTGCCAATTAAATCCTAAAGGTCTCATGTTCAAAAACCCCAAACTCAATGTATTTTTTTCCTTCTTTTCCCTCCAAGCCAAAATTTTTGACCATTCTAGAAGGTCAAGATCCTCTTCCTTAACATCCAAACATTTGCAAAAAGGGGTCTTTTTTCTTTTGCTTGAATCAAACTTTTTTTTTATGACCCATTTTTTACTTCCATTTTTGTACAAATCCCCCTTTTCATTCCCTTTGTCTCCAAATTTACCAAAAACAAGCTTTTGACTACCCATGGCTAGCCATAGCATCCCAAAACCCTAATTTGCATTTGATTTTTTCTAATTTTTCTCTCCTCTTTTCTCTTTGGTCGACCACTACCCTTTCTCCATCGATTTTTGGCTTTTTCTTATTGTTTTCATCACTTTTGAAGCCAATTTCCTTCAAATCTCTTCCCTTCCTCCACCATAAACAATTGGCACATCTCCTCCCTTTCACCACCGTCGCTGCACCAATCGTATCGCCACCATTGACCACTACGGGTTTTTCCCGATTTTCTTATTTTCTTCTCCAATTCTCAAAAATCCTTTTGTATACACTAGAATCTGATTTTTAATTATTAAAAATCATCTTTTGAGTTGTTATATTTCTCTAAACTCTTATATTTTCCATTATAGAGCCTAATCTCCCTCTTTGATTGGTATTCGGAATTTATAATCAAGTTATCTTCTTCATTATTTCTATAAGTATGAAAAGTTCTTGTTCACACTATGATCTCGTGGTATTATTTTTAGATTAGAATAATACTAATCACTCTTTTTCGTGCCTTATTGAAGTGTTAATCGAAAATCTCAGAATCACTACCCATTCGTGACAAGTGTGCGATTTGATTGCAGTTTTGTAAATATTGCCAATTCACTACTACATTCTTTCGTTAAGGATCGTTATTCTCTAGATCGATACTAACATGTGCATATGATTAATTTAGTGACTCAAGGAAACCAGATTCATCTCTTACGAAGTAGGATCGAGATCTAATTCATCAGATCTAAGGTGTTTGGATTCACCAATAATAATTGATTTTGTTTATTTTCATTGATTAATTAAACAATAATAATATTAGTATTAAAGTGTATTACTTTTGGACATTCGATTCTTGAATTACGTGCATAAGTGAATACAAGTTTATTCATTGAGATCGATTAAATCAATATATAAGGAGATCAAGTAAGTAAATCCAAAAATTTTGAGATTTATGATGTGATTTGTGTGATTCTGTGATATACGATATATGTGATTGCTATTATTCGTGACATGTGATTCTGATTTACATGAAATATTATGTGATATCATTCTGATCTATGACATCGCAGGAAAAAAATGTCATTACGAAAGTATGTGTAAAAATTATATGAGATCTAATTCACATGTTAAGCATGCCATTTTTTGATATTCTGATTCGCATGTAAAGCATGTTACTGAAAAATCTGTTTTGTTGCCATATCACATGCACGGGATGGGAAAATATGTACGGAGGAAGTATTTGGCAATAAATCTATAAATATCTGGTGGCATGACCACATTATTCCGTATCTGGCAATAAATCTGCAAATATCTGGTGGTTTAGCCACACTAATTTGTTTTTGGCAGTAAATTTGCATTATCTGGTGGCTATTCCACAAATATTTGGTGTGATATTGGATGGATGAGTTCTGGAGAACTCTTATTAGTGTGTAGCGAAGTTGGGTAGGTTCTGATTTCAAATTTACACTGTTTTCTAAAAAGCATTGCATTGACATTGTCATATCACATTTTGCTGTATTTGATCTATTATCTGATTATGTTATGTATTATGAACTGTTTGAAAATTTATGATCTTATGAATTGTTTGGTGATCATTGTTATTATTGAGACCCACACTGAGCTTTTCAAAGCTCACCCCTCCAAACTTATTTTCTTTTCAAATAATCGAGGTTAGAATAGGCATGGCTACGGAGGCGCTCTCAGTCATTTTTCGAAAAATTGTGCGAACAATGGTATTGGATATTTTGGTTTGTGATTATTTTATATGGATTTTAATTTTGGGACTTTAGATTGGATTTTAATTTTGGACATTCTGGATGTTGTTTTGGGATTATTTCTACATAACTTGATATGTGTAAACCATGATTTGAATAAATTGAAGAAGTTAAAAAAATCGATGGAATATTCATAATTTGATTAATTAAACTCCAAATAACGAAATTTGACTCAATACTCGATTTTCGAACTCATCACGATATATTTTTACGAGATTAATTATTTTCAAAGTATCAATTTCAAATTTGAGAATTTCCAAAATTTTGAATAACTTAACTATGAGATTTTTTGCTACGACATTTGACTCAATTTTTATATTTCTCTTAAAAACTTAAGTTCAGATTTCTAAACTAAATAAATAATGATTTATCGATTTTTTTACAAAATAAAGCCCAATTACTAGTTACAAGCAATTTCTGAAGGGATAGATTCCTAAATGTTTTATTGGGCCATTATCATGGCCAATGTGATCGTCGAGATTCGTCCAAAGGTCAGGTCTAGGGGGTTACATTTGGTAGTATCAGAGTCCGATTCAAAAACTCGGATCGTGGTTAAATTTTGAAAATGCATGCATATAAATGAAAAGGGTTTTTTGGGAAACAAAAAATTTGGATAAAATTTATTCTTTAATTCTGTTACGAAAAAGACCGAGACTCCGAAGTTGACCCAGATAAGTACTTCTACTTTTCTAAATTCTGATATAATATTGTGATATATTATAGATTCTGAAAACTATTCTGTGAAATTTTAGATTCTGAAAACTTTTATGTGAGACTTTAGATTTTGGAAACATTAGATTCTAAAAACTATACTGTGAAAACATAAACTCTGGAAACTATAAATATTGATACTCTAGTGACGAAACTCTAGGACTAAAACATTCAAACTGAAAAATAAAACTCGTCTCAAATTGTTAGATAAAACTGGTTAAAACTCTAGACATCAATAAAAAAGATGAGTTCGCAAGGCCTACGAAATAGAAGAATGAGAGCTTGCGAAGAGCAAGGATTAGGAACTCAACTATATTCATCTTCGTCACGAGCGTGCTCACCTGAGCCCATGACTGAACCAGATCCTATAAGAGATCGGGTCGAGAATATCCACTCTGTCGAGAAGGACCATCAAGAGCTTGCTAACGACATTATGGCACAAGCCATGCTAAGGGTGCTACAACAAGTCGCTGGAGCCCAAACTGAATCTGGAAATTGTGGAACCATTGTTGAGAGGCTTCGTACTTACCAAGCTGAGTTATTCAGGGGCATATCAAGGACAGCCCCTACCGTAGCGGAATACTAACTTAAGGCTATGGAGAGAATTCTGGATGATATAGAGTGTACCCTTGGAACAGAAACTAAAAGGTATAGTTTTAGTATTAAGAGATGAGGCTTGTTGCTGGAAAATAATGTTTGGCGGACCTTGAGAAGGTGCAAAAGTAAAAAACTGAAGCCCTAGAGCGTTACAAGGTTAAAACCACTGCGGGGATACAAAACTACATTCCTAAATTATGATCTAACCATATTCTTCATGCCCAAGTCACCATGGGGCCTTTTGATGTAAGCCAAGTCAACTTCAACTGCATGCGCAAGCTCACCAACATTGATACGGGCTTCAATGTGTCGGATCCCTTTAGGGTTGAGTGGAAAAGTTTCAGAAGAAGTGGAAAGAATCTAACAACCTCTTTTTCTCCCTAAAACTTGAGCCAAACACTCCTGCCCCTATAAAGAAAGCTAGTGTTGAGAAGAAGGAAGATGCAGGGAAACCATTGATCAGCCAACTGAAGACAATGTTTAACTTTCCCTTGTATTTGTACTGGTCCTCCTATTTAATCAAAATTTCTTCTTTTCGTCTCTTATCTTTTATTTTCATTGCACCTTTTGTTCTATTGTTCCCAACATGTTTACGCCCACCTAATAATGGTCTGCCAACTTTTGCATGTAAAATGTTATAGCAATTTGTGCAAGTATACACGCCGTGACAAGAAATATAATGACAAGAAAGTATCGTCTCCACAGGGATCAGACTTAGTAAAATTTGAATTATGCTATTATAAAAACTTAATTTTATGGAAAACAAGTAAAGAATAACGTGATGGAAACTTACGAATAAAAATTGCAAAGAAATATAAACAATTTTAATGAAAATATTGGCAAAGATCTTGATGCAAGTCTTGAGTTATTGAATGAAATGGTTGGGATTACTTAGACTCTATCTTTAGATTTAATAATCCTATGAAAATTCCTAACTTATTTAATGATTAGAATGGATTACCAATGGTTTGCTTCTTTCGAAAGCAAACTTAAGGACAACCCAACTTAAGCAATATATGTATATATGATTAAAAAGATGTAACAGCCCGATTTTCAGTGGTGTCGAAAATAGTGATTTTGGGATCACAATTTCGACGAGTCGAGTCGTTAGTTTATTTATTTTTATATTTATGACTTCGTTAGCATCGTATTAAAATGTGGTAAGGAAATTCTAATTTTTAAATAGTTAATTGAGTAGAAAAGATTAAATTGTAATAAGTGTAAAAGTAGAGATAATTTATTAGAAGAACCAAATGAATAAATTAGCCAAAGTATTTGTGAGTGGATTAGCATGATTAGTATTAAGGGTAAATAAGTTGATTAAGATTAAAAAGGGATTAATTAAACGTTAATGATGAAAGTCTAAATATTTACAAAATTGTCATTGACTATATATGAAAATAAAAGAGAAAAATGGGATTTTCACCTATTTTCTTCATCTCTTTCACGACAAGACTAAGGAAAACTAGGGTTTCCATTATTGAAACTTTGAGCTTTGATTTGAACTACGATCATGCTATAGATCGCGAAAAAAGGAAATTGGTGGATTAGTCCCTAAAGTCTTCCCTCAACTGCAATCCAGTCTTATAAGTTCGTAATGTAAATTTTACTTAATATTTCTTGTATGTATATTGTCATTGTTCAGCAACTAGAAGAACTTGAAATTGAAGTGATCGAGGAAATGAAACGAAAGAGATAGTAAGCTTTATGCTGTTGAAAAAGTACCGACGTAATGATTGGGTACCGCATATGTTGCGAGTCCTCAATAGCTCTTGTAAGCAACATCGTGATTTGGGAAAGAGATGTGAATCCTAAATGGATTATAGGCTCTTCGATGGCTGGGACTTATGCTTTATGCATACTCCCAGCAGCTCGTGCGCGTAGAATCATTAGGGGACAGTTTACAGATAAACACCGTACCGATGGATGGGGTATCGCATATGTTGCAAGTCCTCGATAGCTCGTGTGAGCAGTATCGAGTACTGGAAACAAAAAAGTTATAGACAGGGAAATGAAGTTGTATTTAAGTCAAGAACAATGGGATTATCTTGGCTCGGTTGAGTTATAGTCGTTTTTTTACAAATGTTGGTAACTCCTTTAACTATCGAACTTACTAAGATATGAAGCTTACCAAAGATGTTGTTGTTGTTTTGTAGATCTTTGCTGATTGAAGATCGGATCATCGTCATCTCTTCAAAGTCACACTATCACGGAGCTTGTTGGTAGTTTTTGCATCACTCGATCTTATGACATGTACTAGGATGATGTTATCTTTTGTTTCTATAATAGAGGTGGTAAAATCTTATATTGTTGATGGAATGTTGAATGTGGAAATGCATGTAGTGTATGTTAGAGTATAGACTTAAAAATGCTATGAAATGACTTGAAAACTATGTATGTTGTGTGTTGGATTAATGCATATTTGAAGTTAGGTATGTTTGTCTTGATAAACTTATGTTTTGGTATGATTCTAGAGACTTTGCATACTTGTTTCGGTAGAACTCATACATGTATCGGTAGAAGTACAGGGTAGGAGAGAGGTTGTTCACTAGCTTAAGTTATATCGATAGTTGCATTATAGGTATCGATAGTTCTACTCACAGAAGTATCGGTAGCTCGTAAACTTGTACCGGTAGAAGTTGCAGGGTAAGATTTATTAACTCTCTGGAGTTTTTAGTATCGGTAGAAGCATGACATGCTTCGGTAGAAGTCATACTTGTATCGGTAATATTGTCTCAAGTATCTATAGAAGTCTGTACTATTCTTGAACTGTTTACTGACTTGACAACTACCGATACTTGTCCAATAGGTATCAGTAAAAGTCTCTAGAAATATCAAAAATAACCTTTTTGCCCCTGTTAGATTGTGCTTATAATCAAATAATGATATGTAACGCGTGGAATGAAAATTCTTTAATAAAAGTAAATTTCGAATAATATCCTGATGAAATTGAACAATGATAAATGAATAGTAAAACACTGGAACCTTAACCGACCATAGTTTTTGGGTTTTAGGTGTTACAGAAGAATTCTCCGACATTAACTTTTCTTAATTCTATATGAATGTGCTCTATATCTAGAGATTCCTACAAGTATCTTTCGAATTACTAACTCATCTCACTTGATTTTGCCTCAACAAACCTAATCTCATTAGATCAGATTATGCACATGACAAAAAAATGCCTATGTCTAGGATTTTGCATGCATGTAGAATTCATGAACAAAATTCAAATAAAATAGTTAACAATATAGGATTAAAAACCATTATATTCAAAGATATTAAATATATCATCCAAGTTACCCAAACCTGATGAGTTTTTAGCTCATGGGTGACAAATTCAAAATAACAGTATCAACTTCAACCAAATTCATTTCAAAGAACATTTTAAGAACCTAGGAAGAACTTTAGGTTCACTTCAATGTTTTTGTCTTCAACAGTAGCCACAGCAATGTCTTGTGTGGTGGAAGCGATGGCTTCACCTTGCCTCCATTCCTAACTCAGTTGCCAACTTCCGTCACTACACTTTGGATCTTGCTTCGAAGATGATTCCTCTTGCTTTTGCTACTTTCCTCTCCTTTGTGTGTAATTCTCGGTATATTTTCTTCTTAGATTTCCTCCTTTTATAGAGGTCATCACACACCAAGTATGCAGATCCTATTTTCATGGGATCCTTCTAATGCTTTGGATCCTTCTAGTGTAGCTTCCTCCAATCTAGCTGTGATGGCTGAATCAACGATCCTAAAATTTTTAGGTCATTTGGGATGGCATAATCGTCACCTGTTTTGCCCTAAAAATGCTTCACTACTTGGATTCCTCTTTCCTTCCCTGCATTTTGCTACAACAACACCACAACACTTAGCCACAAAAAGGGTAAAAACATCTAAAAATATCCTTTAAGCTTAAATTAGCTCCAATATGCAACTTTAACAAAAATATAATTAGAAAATATTAAAATGGAACTAGTTTTACTAAAGTACAAACAATTGACTCAAATTAAGACTTGCAATATAACTCTTGAATTCAAGAGTTATCACCAACTCTATACTTATTCACATAAAACAATATGATATCCCTATTTTAAGTCTAATGGACTAAGTCAAACCTAAGATAATATGCATATATTTTTGATTTTCCTATATCTAGAGGATCAATTAAACTAAAGCTCTGATACCACTAATTTCTAACACCCTTTATTTGACTTGATCATCGGATTCGAGTATTAAGTGTCACATTTAACTTGAATTTCTTAATAAAAATTATTATCTAATTTACTTACAGGCTTAAACAATGCTAAATTATGCATCCATTTCTAATATTCAAACTTACTTATTTTCAGAAACAACATCATATTCCAAAATTAAAACTCCTATTATATTCCTTATCGAAGGAGAAACTCAATTTTATCAATGAAAACCATCGATTCTTGATGATTGAAGGCTTTAGTGACTTCTCTTCTCCTCTTTTTTGTTTAGGTCTCTTTTTCCCCTTTTATAACCCATAAAATTGTAACTCTTAAAAATTGTCCAAGTATATGCATTGCTCCAGAGGTCAATCTTTCCATTGGAGCAAAAAATTGTTTCTTTGCTTTTACTAGGGTAGAAAATTCTTTTTTTAGACCGGAGAGTCGCTTGCCTGCGTTTGTTGGGGCGAAAACATCTTTCGTTGGTGTGAAGATTTGCCTTAGTTACTTATGTCAAACTATCCATTCCCCATGTTTTATCGAACCTACATTGGATAAGAACACTCGAAAATAAATCCGATTTAACACTAATAATATATAATTAACTAAAACATAAATAAAGTAATTTTTCTAAAATCTACTAAAATTAACTTATAGATAAACTAAAATCTTAAAATCCTACCAAAATAAAAGATAGATTACTTTAAGATGTCATCAAGGGTTATAATAAAAATAAGGGGATTGACTTTGAGGAAATATTTTCTCCGGTTGTGAAGATGTCCTCTATCAGAACTATATTGATTTTGACAGATTATTATGACTTAGAGGTTGAACAGATGAACGTGAAAATTGTTTTCCTTCATGGTGATTTGGAGGGAGAACTTTACATGGAGCAACTAGAGGGTTTTGTTCACAAGTGAAAGAGGACTATGTGTATAGATTGAGGAAGAGTTTGTATGGGTTGAAGAAAGCTCCAAGGAAATGATACAAGAGATTCTGTTGTGATGATTTCTTTATTCTATTGCTTTATGTTGATGATAAGCTTATTGTCAATCATAATGCTTCTAGAATTTTCATGTTGAAGCAAGAGTGTAGAAAGTCCTTTGCCATGTAGGATTTGAAGCCAACAAAGCAAATTCTTGTCATTAGATTGAAACGTGATAGAAAGGCAATAAAATTATGGTTATCACAGGAGAGGTACATTGAGAAAGTACTTCAAAGATTTAATATGGATAGATTATGGTGGTGAGCATTCCCTTTGCTATGTAGTTCAATTTTAGTGTCAAGCAAATTCGTACAACAGAAAAAGAGATGGAAGACATGCGAAAAATTCTTTACTTTTTAGCTATGGGTAATTTGATGTATGCAATGGCATGCACGAGATCGACTTAGCTTATGAGATCGATAGTGTTAGTCAGTTTTTTCTAATCCAGGATAAGAGCATTTTAATATAATGAAGTTGATTATGAGATATCTTCAAGGCACCTCCAACTTCAAAATTTGTTTTAGCACTAAGAAACTCATTCTCGTTTGATACACATTCAAATATTGACTTGAGAAGATCTACTTTGAATTACTTGATCACTCTTGTAGGCGGGTTATGGCTTGGCAATCTAGTTTACAGAAATGTTTTGTTTTATCCACTACCGAGTATGAGTTTATTGTAGCTACCAAAGCATGCAAGGAGTTACTTTGGATAAAGAAATTTGTGTAAGAACTCGACTTTGCTCAAGAGAGGTATGTCTTGTTTTGTGATAGCTAAAATGCTATTTATATTGGTAAGAAATCAACTTTTTATGCTCAATCAAAAAATATCGATGTAAAGTATTAATGGATATAAGAATTTCTCGAACTTAAGTTGATAAGCTTGAGGAAATTCATATTGATGACAAAGGTGCGGATATGTTAACAAAGGCCTTACTAAGAGGGAAATTTGAAGCTTGTTGCTCGACCGTCGTTATGGTGAATATCCCCATATAGTGGGAGCCCACTTGCTTTTATGCGTTAACCCACTTTTTTTTTGTGCGCTACATATATATTTAAATAATTGTAGGGGCAACAATGGTTTTTTCATAGTGTTGTGTGTGCCGGGAAAATCAAAGAAAAAAAAAGGACAAAAGTGGGAGAGAATAAAGTTTTTTACATAGGTCAGCTATAGTATTTTCTTCCATTCGAGTTTCATTCGGTGTCCATTGGAGCTAATTTTTTTACGGTAGCTAGTAAACTCGAAGATCTTTAATGAGTATGATTTGCTTTTCATTTGGG
Source organism: Gossypioides kirkii (assembly GCA_005610355.1). Taxonomy (NCBI): domain Eukaryota; kingdom Viridiplantae; phylum Streptophyta; class Magnoliopsida; order Malvales; family Malvaceae; genus Gossypioides; species Gossypioides kirkii. The sequence continues at coordinate 35,876,199 of CP032253.1, read as the reverse complement.
GTATTGTAGCTTTGGGTTTTTCAACTTTCAAATTCAGCCTCTTTTTGGTGATATTCTCAAATTTTCTCTTAAAGTTTGTTTGAGATTATTTATTGATAGCCTTGTTTGAGTAGTATACTCTTTATGATGGCTTTGTTGTGATCTTGTAGCAAGACTTTGATTATAGTGAAAAATTTTGGTAGACTTTCAAGTCTCGTGGTTTTTACCTTTTGCTTTAAAGGGGTTTTCCATGTAAAAATTATGTGTCTCGATTTATTATTTTTGCTTGTGTTATTGTTGTTTATGTGCATCAATTATTGATATATTGTGTTATTGGGTTTGCTATAATTTCCAAATTAATATTTTGTGTGTAAGAATACTAATTGTTCTTTCTTGTTGTTTTGTAGAGTTCTGTTTCATTCCAACTGGATCATCATTTCTCGACTAAATCAACATTGAGATTGTAATGAAAGAGGTTGGATATAACAGTGATGTACACTAGAAACGAGACTAGTAGTTTCAATGACCACAAAAGGTACAAGTCTTTTTTATGGTTAGTTTGTCATTGACACTTGCTAACTAATGGGTGAACACATGATGAGGCATATTGCGAGTCACCCATATTGTGTTTTTTTATGAGAATGTTGTTGAAGACATTAACTATGAGCTACGTCAATGTTTTGCAGCTCAATCGATATGGGGTGCGTTGGTTGGAGAAAGTAAGTTGGTTGAGTTTATGTTGTTGAAGCTCAGTGATTGGATCTTAAAAAATATTCAAGCAACTGCATATTTTACGAATGAGGCTGAGGACAAGGATCTACTCTTTGGATTTATTTGTTGGAACCTTTGGCTTAAAAGGAACAAGATTATCTTTAACCCAAACTATGTGAAAGTTGAACGAGTGCTTGCAAGAAGCTTTAGATGAGGAATGAGACAAGAACTGCTTTAGTACCAACAACATTGTTACATGTTAATAGAAGGTAGTGAGTTAATCAACTAATTAGGGGGGAATGGCCTTCATGTGGTTGGTATAAGTTGAACATTGATGTTGCAACAATGACCACTAGGGAGTTGGCTTCTGTTGGGGGGATCATATGGGATAGTAATAGCCAATGGGTTATGGAGTTCGTACGAGGGTGTGGAGAATGTATAGTTGGTGATGCGAAATTATGGGGAATTTACAATGGCTTGAGTTGTGCATGGGATATGGATTTGAGGAAGGTTATCCTAGAGACAAACAATTTGGATGTACATTTATTAGGGAAAAATAAGTAATGCCATAGCCAAATGCCTTAATGCATGTAATCGTGGCCATGCTTCGACGGAAATGGAAGGTGCGAGTGGTCCATGTTTATCATAAAGGGAATTGCATCACAAATGGGATGGCAAGTCTTATTTTGGGTAGATCATATCGAGTGTACATTATACAGGAGGTCCCTTTGACAATCATCCAACTATTACAAGATGATGAAAATGGATTGGGTTTGAGAAGAATGGTTCCACCTAGGTTAATCCACTTTTACTTTTTAGGGTAAACTAAACCATTAGTCACTAAACTATGGTTAAATTTTCATTTTGGTCACTGAACTATTCGAAAGTTTTCATTTAAGCCACTTAACTATTCAAAAGTTTTATTTAAGTCACTTGGTTGTTAAGATTTTTCTAAAAAAAAAGAGCTGCCAATGAGCTCCAAGCAACGATTCGACGATTAGTACGGTGGATTAGTATCCATCTACGAGTAGAAGAACATAATTTAAATCCAAATCGATTTGACAATTAGTGTTGGAGATCAAAGAAAAAGTTGTTTGAATTTTGGTTCGTAGATTCGTGACATCCAAAGCTATTTAATGAAAAAAAAACTAAACTGTTAAAGAGAATGAAAAAGGGAGCTTTCGATTGGTGCATGAAGTGCGAACAGAGAAAACTACATAACATTAATTTTAATACCCCGATAATTTAAATAAAAACTTTTAAATAGTTTAATGACCAAATTATAATTTTTTTTAGTTAAATGACTAAAACAAAATTATATTTATAGTTTAGTGAGTAATTATGTAGTTTACCTTTACTTTTATTAAAAAAATAATAAAATTTGAATTTAAATAATTAAATCACATCTATAGTTTTTCCGGGATTTTTTTTTTGAAAACTAAAAAGATTCAAGTAGAGTTTGTTTGATTGGATTAAGCCCAAGAACTAGGTATTCGGATACATTGTTACCCACCCGAATAACAACGGGTCAAGTCCCAAACATGTCGTTTGAACCTCATAACCAGAAGCCAAGAAGACGGAAAAAAAAAAGAATAGAAAAATGGCGGAATACACGTTGTATCTTCAACTGCATAAGCTTTCAGCTGTAAAATCAGAGCAAATTCTGGACCAAATTTTAACAACACTATGGAAAACTCGAAGGTCCGGTCTTCGCCCGCCCGACAAGTCTCGGTTTCAATCTCTCCTTTCGCTTCCTTCACTTCCCGACCTCGACCCTGTAATTTTCCTTCCTTTTTTTTCCTTGGCACTTTCTCTGCAACCAAACATGCTTCTTTCTTTCATTTATTTATTTATTTTAGCATGGTTGTTTTGTTTCAGTGTAGTTTTTGTTTGAAGTGTTAAACCTTGAAACATGGAAGTTAAAGTCATTAAAAGGAATCCGCGTTTTAAATTTGTTTGTTATTTTTGCTATTATTATTATTTACTTTTATACTTAAATATACACTTCACTTTTAACTTCTTGCTTTTGATTTTTTTTTTTTTTTGTGTTTCTTTTTGAAAAGCGTAGTAATAATCTAGCGGAGACTAAATTAGATTATAGGCTTATTGCAATTGATAAATGATTTTCTTTTCTTGATGTTTGTACTGATAATTGATACTTGAATAATAATATGTCGAAAAATGTGATGAATAGGTACTGGCATGCCTTCGATTGCTTATCAGGAGATCTGTACATGAAAATTTCAATGGCGATGATCTTTTGAAGCTGTTTCCGCCTGATTTGTCACTTGATTTGCAAAGTCTTCTAGTTCTGTTGTTGCAGAAATATCAGAGTCAATGGAAGGAAGAACTAGCAAAAGAACAGGTAAGTAGTAACTTATGTCATAATTGTTCGAAAAAATTAATTCTACATGCCTGTTTTCCGCTATGCTAATGCGAGTTGGTGATTTGGGTGTTATTTATTTTTTTAGCAATATTTAAGCAACTTATGATTGTGATTTAAACAGAATTCAGTGCCTTACAGTCAATGTGAATTGGGGACATATAAGCTGATTCAGTAGCGACTTGTTACTTTTACTCACAGCTGTTATATTCAGGGGTCGTTACAGGCTGCAACAAGTGTTTTGCCTTGAGGATATTTGTGATAGTTATTCAAAATGAATTTGAAACCTTTTATTCAATTTATGTACAGGCTATATTGATTTATTAATGGCTTGTAACTTTCACACAAATCCAAAAGATCTAGGATGTTGCAATTTGTCCTGAAAAGGTTTAGGAAATATTTTATTTAAAAAGAAGATGAGAGTGAATTTTATATTTTTATAGCTAAGCTTTCTGATGTAAATGTAATATACTCTAAGTAATAGTTTTAGACTGTTTACAATATCTATTGAAAGCTGGTTTTGCAAGGTAATGTAATGGTTATTCTTCCCCCCCCCCCCCCTAATTCTCATCTTATTTAATGTTTTGGTTGTAATGCCTTTGTTGATATTCATCTTATCCAGCATCCACATTCATTGCCAAGGACCAGTGTTTCCTATCAGATAAAGGCAAACGCACCACCATCTTTCACACCATTGCCATCTTCTGATATTCCAACTTCATTGTGGCCTCGACAAGATGATCCTAGTACCAGCACTAATCTTGGTGATTTTGGGGCTTCACCAATTATTGCTGACGCAGCTGGTTTTCGCCTGGCTCCCTTGCTAATGCAACAGTATGCTGGTCCTCCAGACAATCTGGTATATAAAACTTCTTATTTGTTCATTAGTTTCTTCTTCAATGAATCTAAATATAATTAGTTAATGTTCATATCATTTCATGTATTTGTACTCGTCAACTAATCATCTCCCTTTTCCAGCTACCTCTTGGATTAATGTCTCTTTCCTTGCAATGATGAAATTTGTGCAGCAACTTTCCCCCCACATTACCATTAATCCTCAACTAGTCTAGATCAAACGCATGCTTCTTATTAAAAGTTATCTTTGTGTTAAGGAAAGGAGTTTGGTATAATTTATTCTGGTTAAAGGTATATTCATCTCCTTTCTCAAAAAGTTGAAAGCTCTGACTTGCCCGTACACACATGAATGTAAAGATGCTATTTCTTTTGATATGGCAGCTTGTCTGAGTCTCCTACTTGGGTTCAATTCTTGATTTAGAATTAATTAGCTTTATTGGAATGCTTATTACCCTCTTGCTGCCATTTAACTAATATCGTTTGTTCATCCTAATTCTATTGATTATTGTTGTTTTCTCCTTAAACCACATCAGAATTCTTAAACAAAAATATGTAAATGAATTAGCTATCGCACTTTATTTTTTTCTGGCTCATTTTATATATTTCTTGATGTGTCTTATTTAATTTGGATATAGAAAGTTTTACCCCGGCTTAAGTCAATGACATGGACCATGGAGAATCTCAACTCAGCGCCAGCCAATAAAGCAGCTATTATCCATCTTAAGGTATGTGAATCGTGTATGGCAACAACCATCCTGATTCCATCATTGTGAACACCAGAATGGTTCCCTTTTTCTGATATTCTGAAAGAACTTATTTGAGGAACATTTTACATGTCGCCAACACAAAGACATACTGTTCTTCCAAAATTCTATGTGATATTAACTTCTAGTGACAGAGTAACAAGAATTATTAGAGAATTAATGATGCTTAGACTTTAAGAGCACTGGGAAAATCAACAAAATAAGTTTCATGAAGTTGTTATGACCAGATAAAAACATGCTCTGGAGTCTGTCCTCTGTTCATGGAAGTGCTTTTCTATGCCTCTGCTTCCAGCTACTCCACATCCAAGAAGGGGAAAATAGAAAAGGGAAAAAAATTCTAATGTCCTTCTTCCTACCTTTCCTTGTTCTTACTAATCAGCTTTAGGACAATATAAGGTGTCAGCTGATGCTCTAAACGCGCATAAATAGTGCCCGACGCTTTGATTTTATTGATTGGGACCATTTTGATTCTTGTGTGAATTTTCATTCCGACTTTAGATATAAGTATACACAACGGAGGATATAGGATTGGTTAATAAATGCTTATTTACTGCTGGTTACCATTACTTTCTCCCTTTAAATTGTTTGATCCATTGTACTTGACCAATTGTTCATTTACTACATCAAATTGGTTGGGCCCTCTTTATAAAGACTCTGGTCTTACATTTTGGTTTGGGCTTATATTGTTGCTAAGCCTGATAGGCTGAGACTTTTGCATGTTGTATACCATTTTCTGACTTTTTTGCTATGATAATTGGAGCTGGTAAATGTAGAACACTGTCAATTTTATTTTGCCAAGAAAGCAAGGAGTAAATCCTGTTTATTGTGCATAAATTCCCCTAATTGTGTGTTACTTTGTAGGAAGGGTATCCATGCTCTTAACAAAAAGGCCAGCACTACAAATCCTGGTGATGTGGTTAAGAGAGAATATTGAAATTTGAACACTAGAGAACTTAGTGTTATAGAAAGCCTCTAAGTTTCTTATTAATTTGAAGGAAAATAATCAGAAAAAAAACTGTTGCTGTAAATCTGTTACATCATATATATAATAGACATCATTGCAAGCAAAGTAACTAGACTTTCAAATAAAGTTTTATTATTAATCCTAGACAAGAAATAATAATCTAGCTATCCAAAAAAGATATCTAATACTTTAAACTAAATATTATAAAATAAACTGAAATTATAAAATAAAATAAAATATTTCAAAATTAAGCTCCTGCATCACCTGTGTCATTGAAATAATTATTTTGGTTCTTTGATGAATGAGGCCTTTCTTCTAATGAGAAATTCTTTGCCACGATCAAGTTTCTCATCCATTTAAATTGGTAAATTCCTATTTCTTACCAGTGATTAATGACTTATTTCTTTTCTCATCCCTGCGGGCAGCTTCAAGATTATACCAAGTCTCCTTCAGGAGAGAGAGAAGTGAAATTTCAGCTGACTAAAGACACACTTGAAGCTATGCTGAGATCATTGACTTACATCAGCGAACAACTTTCAAACATGGTAAGAATGCCCATTTGTATCTTATTATGGTCATTATTATTAGTAAGAGTTTGGAGGAGTAGGAAATTGGTATTTGGGTGTCAAGGTGTGCCTTGGGTGCTGGTGCATACTTCTTGTCATGCTTTTGGTTTTAAAGTCCATTAGCTATGCCCTACTCCTTTAGTGTATCACCATGCATGTAACTATTGTATTTGGAATCTTAAATTCTTGTTCATTTCTCTCTTATTGGGATGTTCTTGAGGAACAGTATACATAGTTTGTTTTTGTCTTTTTATTTGGCAGGCTGGGACTTCCTCAGAGCCGGCACAGAAAAAGCAAAAGCAATAGGACTATACGGCCATAGGTTGTTTCCTGTCTCTTTATTTTCTGTACTGACATTATATATAGATTCATTTTGGAGTTATCCACTAAGGTTAGCACAGCGTAGATTTCGAACTGATTTCTAAGTGCATGTTCAACAGAATGGGGTAGAAATCCTCTTAGCATGCTTTTGGTTGATTATTGACTGTCTCAATGTAAATACTTATTAAAATTTCATGCTCTGTTGATCCGACCACATAGTGAGAGTGTTGGCTGAGCTCATATGCGTCATTCAAATTGGCTTTACATATGACCAATGTCACCGGACTTGAGAGTGTTGAAGGTAGATATAATTTATATTTTAAAATTCTTTTCACATCATTAAAGGATCATATCCCTATACAGCCATACTCTTGTCCAAATAAGTTTCAGGCACAGTTTTCAAACCATAACATGTAATGAAATCTGGTAAAGTTTTGACTGTGGACTTGAAGTATCTCTCATAAAATGGCCAACAGAATTTTTTACCCTTTCCTAGGAATAAAGTTGCTGAGTGTTCATGACTTGGACATGGGAATTCATTTTACACATTCAAATGTTACAAAAGTTCTCTTTTATGTTAATCTTTTATATATTCTATATATTTTTTTATTGTGAACAATAACTCAAATTGAATTGAGTTGGACCATACCTCAAATTACTAAAACTTTCTAGCTCAATTTAGACTAAGTAATCTGTACCATGGAAAAACTCAGGTATAGCATGGGATGATTTTTTTAATTTGAATATTTTTTTGGGTGAATTACAATAATAGGATAAAACCCAAACAACTTACGTAATTAGTGCGACTTGAACTCAGGTCATATTTGGGTCGGTGAACACCTTTGATTATTAAGCCATCACATGGAATTCTTTAATTTGAATATTTTAATTACTATTTGTAAGAGATGCAAATATTAATCCATTATTCAAAATTGTTTACTTTTGCTGATAACATATGCATAATTGAATAATGGATATTCAAATTTACTATACTTTTGCAAATACTAGATTTGGATATCTGAATCTATTATTTGCTTTACTTTTTAAAAACTTTTATTTAAAAAGTATTTTTTTTATAATTACTAAATGCAAGTATTTAATTATTTGCAAATTCGAATTCTATTTTTACAAAAATTAGGGATACCTTATCTACAGTCAGTCCTTAAAAACTAAGGTAACTTAAGAGAAGGTAAAATCAATAGTTCTTTCTTTGGGTTCGGTATCAAGTTTTCTTAGAAGAAATTTAGAAAGAAGTTGCAAATATTATGATTCAAATTCAGATAAAATAGTGGAATGTGATATAAATCATGAAACATGTACATTTTGGAAGGAGAGAAAAAAAAATATATATGAGAAAGCAACAGCATGACAATATACCTGCATCACTTGCATAACAAATATTCATATAATCACATAAATAAAGGTTCAAAATCAATTAAGTCCCTTACTTAAACGGCAGAAAAACGAGAAGAGAATCAATAAATCATAACAAAACTCATTTCTTTGAATAACTCATTCAATCCATCGATCAAAACTCAACAAAACTTTGACTACCATTAATCAAAAACATTATGGTAACCAAGCTAGAAAACCCAAAATCTCTCTCCAAAAAGGAGGGTTAGAAGAAAACTGAAACCACAAAACTCTCTTCTAACTTTCTCAACTATGTTTTGTTGGTTTCATTCATTATCACTGGAACTAGAGCTAGAGCTGGAACTTGAGTCATGAGTTTTTGCCTAACCTTTAAGGTCTTGATCCACCAGAATTGTTTACACCTGAAGAATGCGGCAGCTTAGCTGGACCAGATTCCAGGCCTTGTTGGACAGCATTATATAATTCCTTCAGAGATCTTGCCTCCACAACAGGTAATTGTGATTTGTTATTTCCAAGATCTGGCAGTTTCTCAATCATACTCGGAACAATTACTTCCTCAACATCAGCTCCTTCATGCAGTTGCTTGAAAGCCAAATCAATATCTTCTGCTGATCTTGCCTGGACAACAGGTAATTTTGATTTGTTATCTCCATGGTCTGGCAGTTTCTCAATCATACTCGGAACAATTACTTCCCCAATGTCAACTCCTTCATGAAGTTGCTTAAAAGCCAAATCAATATCTTCGGCTGATCTTGCTTCAAGAACTGGCAGCACCGCATTAGTCTCGGTCTTTGAATCTTTTGATGATTCATTCCTTGAGCTTGAAGAATGTGCTGGATTAGGTTTCGCAAGCTGTTGAATAGCTTTGCCTATATCCTCCAGAGATCTTGCCTCAACAACAGGTAATTTTGATTTGTTATCTCCAAGATCTGGCAGTTTCTCAATCATACTCGGAACAATTACTTCCTCAATGTCGACTCCTTCATGAAGTTGCTTAAAAGCCAAATCAATATCTTCGGCTGATCTTGCTTCAACAACAGGCAGCTCCACATTAGTCTCAGTTTTCGTATCTTTTGATGATTCATTCCTTGAGCCTGCAGAATGTGGCGGCTCAGCTGGATTAGATTCCGGAAGTTGTCGAAAAGCTTTATGTATATCCTCCAGAGATCTTGCCTCGACAATAGGTAATTTTGATTTGTTATCTCCAAGATCTGGCAGTTTCTCAATCATACTCGGAACAATTACTTCCTCAATGTCGACTCCTTCATGAAGTTGCTTAAAAGCCAAATCAATATCTTCGGCTGATCTTGCTTCAACAACAGGCAGCACCACATTAGTCTCAGTTTTCGTATCTTTTGATGATTCATTCCTTGAGCCTGCAGAATGTGGCGACTCAGCTGGATTAGATTCCGGAAGTTGTCGAACTGCTTTATGTATATCCTCCAGAGATCTTGCCTCGACAATAGGTAATTTGGATTTGTTATCTCCAAGATCTGGCAGTTTCTCAATCATACTCGGAACAATTACTTCCTCAATGTCAACTCCTTCATGAAGTTGCTTAAAAGCCAAATCAATATCTTCGGCTGATCTTGCTTCAACAACAGGCAGCACCACATTAGTCTCAGTTTTCGTATCTTTTGATGATTCATTCCTTGAGCCTGCAGAATGTGGTGGCTCAGCTGGATTAGATTCCGGAAGTTGTCGAACAGCTTTATGTATATCCTCCAGAGATCTTGCCTCGACAATAGGTAATTTGGATTTGTTATCTCCAAGATCTGGCAGTTTCTCAATCATACTTGGAACAATTACTTCCTCAATGTCGACCCCTTCATGAAGTTGCACTTCGGCTGATCTTGCTTCAAGAACAGGCGGCACCACATTAGTCTCATTTTTCGTATCTTTTGATGATTCATTCCTTGAGACTGCAGAATGTGGCGGCTCAGCTGGATTAGATTCCGGAAGTTGTCGAACAACTTTATGTATATCCTCCAGAGATCTTGCCTCGACAATAGGTAATTTTGATTTGTTATCTCCAAGATCTGGAAGTTTCTCAATCATACTCGGAACAATTACTTCCTCAATGTCGACTCCTTCATGAAGTTGCTTAAAAGCCAAATCAATATCTTCGGCTGATCTTGCTTCAAGAACAGGCAGCACCACATTAGTCTCAGTTTTTGTATCTTTTGATGATTCATTCCTTGAGCCAGCAGAATGTGGCGGCTCAGCTGGATTAGATTCCGGAAGTTGTCGAACAGCTTTATGTATATCCTCCAGAGATCTTGCCTCGACAATAGGTAATTTTGATTTGTTATCTCCAAGATCTGGCAGTTTCTCAATCATACTCGGAACAATTACTTCCTCAATGTCGACTCCTTCATGAAGTTGCTTAAAAGCCAAATCAATATCTTCGGCTGATCTTGCTTCAAGAACTGGCAGCACTGCATTAGTCTTCGCCTTCATATCTTCCTGTAACAACACACATTCAGAATAGGCAACGTGAGATACCTCAGGTGAACTAATTTCCTCAATCAGAGTCGCTAGATTTAGTTTCAATATCAGCAATTTAATATAATTACTCCAAATAGTCACACAAGGACACCCAATTATTGTAAAATTTAAGATACACTGACTGCAGTGCAGGGAACCATATTACCATGATTTCCAAGCTCACTAGTGGATAATGAAAAGGGCTCATGTGAAAGCCACAGTATTTAAGCATACATGCAATACAAACATCTTATACTGGGTAAATCAACCACTTCGCAAAGAAATCTTTTTTTTTTTTTGAATATATAAGTATCACATCATGCATATTTAATTAACTATTTCAATATCACTATTTGACACAATAATATCATTGCTTTCAAGTCAACTCTTTTCTTGTGCTGGAACATCTAGGATTAAAGGTTATTTGTGTACAGCCATCACTTCTTTTGTAGATAAAGAAAGAAACCGAAAAATAAGGGGGAGAGGGAGGGGAGGGGGAGGATAGATTATCATTTTGCTCCTACCAAACTCTGAGCTCGCAAAAGAAGAAAGAAAAAGGTTGGGAGAACTTGATCTTACAAGGCGAAGAAAAGCATCTGGTATTAATTAAATGAAATAAATTATTGAAGACGGAATCTGCAAGACAGTCGATAGAAGCATGGCCGTTTATCTTGCATAACTTACCTCGATCTTATCATGTTCATCCATATCTGTATCATACCACAACAGCTGTTTGTCTGATTCTGGTGAAGAACCTTCTCTATAAGGCACATCTTGATAACTAGATTCTGAAGAAATTTCCTCCGCGGTTGTACCACGGTTGAGACCAGCATCAATTCCTAAGTCAGAACTTGGTGATTGGGCTTGATCCATTTTAGATTTCTTTTTATGCTCCTCCCTGATGTTAGCCTTTGAAGGATGAACTTGTGAAACTTGAGCGACTGATACATGACCTGATCCCGCAGCTGTGGACGAACTTGCATCACTGGAAGGCATATGCTCATGAGTCAAACCTGTGGAAGACAACTCCCCACTCTTATAATGGTGGCGATCAACATCAAGACTTGCAACAGAGTTTGATGAATGCATTTGATCTTCCTTAGGCATAAAACTGCCCTTTGATGAACTAGAGGTATGAACTTGCTCAAGCTGAGTGTTTTCCTTATCAATTGCAAGCCTACCTACATCCTTCTCCAATCCCTCGTCTGAAGATGATGACCCAGCATCCGTCGAAAAGTATTCAACCACATTATGATCAGAGCTTGAAGAAGCCCCTGGTGAATCCACAGATTTAACATCATGCATACTGTTCTCCAGCATATCTGTTGCCCTTTGTTCATTTTCACTACATAAATCCAAAGATGCTGCATGCATTTCTTGGAAACTAGTAGTACTTGGCTGAGCTGTTTTGCCATGCCTTTTCAGTCCCTCATCACTAGACTCGACCAACGTCAAGGGAGAAACCATTTTAGATATCTCAGCTAGTGTGTTAGAAGGGACAGATGAAAATGAGTGGAATTTCTCGAGCGACGGAGGACTAGAATCATAAACAGGCTCCCTATGTTGATTACAATCCACCGCCCTACTTGTAGAATGGGACTCTGATTCCTCAAATGAAGGATGCATAGAAAAGCCAAATTCTTCAGTTTCATGATCTCTGGGTTCAAAACTTGCAAAACCTTCTTCCTTGACATCAGATTTCTCTTCATCTGTTTCTGATGAAGATGATGATGATGACGACGACGACGAACTTAAGCTACTGCTAGAATCCTCTGTAACCAGCTCTGTTCTAGAATGAATTTCACCGGAATTGAATTCCACATGAGAAATAGATGTAGCTCCAGACAAATTTGATTCTGTTTCCAGCTGATTTTCTCCATCTCCCAAAATGATCTCAACCACATCATTATGAACATCTCTATTCTCAGCTAGGAGAATATTAACAGACTCAACTTCCCCAGATGAGTGGCTCTCTTGTCTGTTGTAGACAGAAGAATGATCTTCATTCAAGATTGGTTCAGTTTCTTGAGAAACATTTGGCTGCTTGTCCTCATCCAGAATTGAACTGACTGATTCCGTATCAGGAACAGAACTCATCTTCGACTCACTAGCTTCACTTGACTGCCTCTGGAATGAGGCTGCTCCTGTTACTAACTGCTCTGGAACAAAATAAGGTTTCCAGTTAAGCTCCTGTCTTGGAACGATAAAAGATGATGGTCCCACATGGAAGCTTTCATGTCTCCGAAACATGGATTCTCTTTGGGGAACCGTTTCCCTTTGATTAAAACCTGAAAAATCTTCTTGGAAATTGACTCCTTCAGGATCAGGATTTTCCTGGCTTGAGTCACAAGGAAGATCAAAAGGGTTTCTTGGCCGCGAAATGGATGGAGCAGACCCTGGAATGGGAGGTAATCCTAGGTCATCACAGGGATCATAAGGAAGTTCAAACGGGTTTTGTCTTGTTGTAGAAATCGCTGTGATGTGTGAGGGAATATTAGCACCATCTAAGTCTATCAGATTTTTGTCATTCATTGACCTCATGTTTTTATGTGCTCTCCTCCTTGCAATAAGAGTCTCCAATCGTCGGTTTCTTTCAAGCTCTGAAGTCCCCAAGTCAATGAGATTCTTCTGATCATCCTCTGTCCATTTAATTGCAGATTTACTTTCATCCTCATTATCTGTCTTTGATCCTTTTCCCTCTTCCTCCTTATGGTTCTCTAACTCATATGAATCAACAGTTCCATTACTACTACCATGGGACCTCTCTGACACAGCATCCGAACAATCAACCGATAATAGAGCAGGCTGTGGTGCTTCTGAGCCTAAAAGCGGATGCAACTCATCAAGCGCCGGGATTATATCTGTCATCGAAACGTCAGGAGAGGAATTCTCAGTTGCATCAGAACCAGAATCCAAATATTTATCATCATCATCATCATCCTCGTTGGCCACATCGCGTTTCCAAGATGACATGAGAGAAGATTCCAATTCATCACCCTTTGGCACATCACTGAAAGCTCCTGCTAATTTACTATGGTCCACTTCAAGATTCCTATCATGTACCGCATCTGCCACAGGCTCCCCCTTACTAAATACATCTTCACTTCCCAGCATCTCCGGCGGAATTTCCCTCTTCTTGTGAGACAACAAATCATTTGACATTCCCTGAAGGACTCCATTGTTGCAACCAATACCCATTCGCTCATCAACTAACATCTTATAAGAAATGGAACTATCGTCTTCCTCAACTTCACTAACCTCATTATCAGCCAAACTAATTTTCCCATAAGCATTCTCTACTATACCCCTCCTCTCTCCTACATGTCTTTCTACAACAAAATCGCCATGATCAACATCTCTCTCGACTACATAGTTTCCTTCTGTAGCTCCAGTTAGCAATGGTGAAACTTTATGACTAACTTTCTCTTCTTTTTCTTTTTCCTTTTCATCTATTTCGGGTATGTTTGGTGACCCAAAACTCAAAAGAAGACCAAGCAAAACAGCAGTGCAAACCAAAACAGGAGATGCAGTCACCAAAATTGAAAACATGAAAGGAAAAGATCTATACAAATATATAATAAAACCAACCAAACCAACCAATATTGGATGATTCCAAACCAATCTATAACTTGTTTTAACTGATACCACCATAAATTTCCAAACTCTAACTCGAAATTCCAATTTTCCACACCCCATCTCTCTCTCTTTCTCTCAATGTAAAAACCTATTTCTTCTCAATTTCCAATCTGTTTAACAATAAGATAAAATTAGAAACAAAACAACACAATGTATGCAAAGCAAATAAATTCATCAGAAAATTTAAGTGAAAACTCACCTTAGGGGTACAATTAAATGAAAGAGAGACCGAGCAATAGAAGATCAACCCAATACCTGAAAGGCAACAATGGGTAGTTTTTGAGTGGTGAATTGCTAATCAAAATAAAATAAAAGAAGGAATTGTAAGCAAAGCTCAAAATCCTCAAATTATAAATTTGGAAGAACGGATCAAAGACCCAATAATACCTGGGAAAATTCAGAAACCCCAAGGCTTCTGAAGGTTGAAAATCGAAGCCGAATGGGATATTTTAAAATGGGTTAAATACAAAGAGATCATTAATTTAAAAAAAAAAAACAAATGTTCTTTTTGCCTACATTTTGGGATTAGGAAAAGAGCTATGAAGTTGAAATAGTTTGTGTATTGCATTGAAAGAGGAAGGAGACATGGGTGGCACAAAAACAAGAGAATGATTGGAAAAGAAAGAGAAGAATGTTTCTATTAATCTATATAAAAAGAATCCTGTATTTGTTTGACAGCTGTCCTAAAAGGACATAGATGCTATTTTTTTTTTATTTGGGTTTTCTCCCAAAATATAAAAAGAATCCCAAATAGTTTGGGGGAGATCACAAGGCGTTCTACCGAGAGATCCACCCTCTACATCTCAATCAATCTTTCCAATTTCCGATGATCCACTTCCGGTAAATTTATGTAAATATGCTTAAAAAATAATTTAAGAAAGTAGTTCATTTGTTTTTGAAAATTTATCAAACTATATTATTTTAAAAAATATGTTTTACGAGGCGTGTTTTCATTGATCTGGTAGAGTATGCGTGTCCTATAGGACGTGTGTTTTTCTCATTCCTAAAAACTTGTTTTACGTGGTGCATTTTCTCTGTCAGTTCAGTGAAAACGCACCCTATAGTACATTTTTTTCTGTTCAATGGTAATTTTTGCAATGGACAGAAATCCAAACGACTATGGGTCCAAATAGTTATGAGACTCCAACAATCATTTTCTCCCTATATAACCCATTCATTTTAATTTTTTTTTCAACTCAACTCTCAACTATCAATTTTCACAATTCGATTCTCAAGTTATTGTTCCTGATTTGTTATTTTCAATTATCAATTATCAATTTTTTTAATTTGAATTTTCAATTTCCAAAGTTTTTTTTTTTAAATTTCTTAATCCTTTGATTTTATTTTATTAATTTTTCGATGGCATATCTACTTATTCGTATGGATGACAAACACATATCCGACGTTCAATTATAAATGATAAGAAAAAATTATTTAATTATTTATTTTTACCCCGATAAATATTATGATGTTAAGAAAATATTATTAAATTATTTAATTTTAAATAGTTAATTATTATGCTTTTCAGATTAATAATTGTAATACCCTAAATCCAGCCTAGACGGAAAGACCAAATCTGGGATGTCACATTAACTTACCAGAACACATTCATACTTAAAGTAAGTCATTCAATCCATATATAAGTCACGAAACCATTCATCATCCAAAACATAATTAAACTTTTAAAACTTAAAGTACGAAACCAAAAGAAATAGTCTTAAACACACACACTTATATATAAGTCAGACAAATGACTGAGTCCCCCATCCTCCGGCCGCTCAATTCTAGGAGTTTCTTCAAATTTATTCAATCTAGTTAGTGTGTAATATAAAGAAGTTTAGCACACTTATAATAGCTTAGATATTATTAGAAGCTCCGATACTATTAGAAGTTCAGATAGCATTCTTAGTCTTAATTGATCAAATTAACAATTTACTACAGTTTTGAGCACAGAACAATTCAGATACTCAGCAGATCATATACAGATGCAGATACAGATGCACATACGGATATAGATAAAGATGCAGTTATCCTACCCCAACTGCTACACACCATCTCCGTCCAACCCAACACACCAATTGGGTATAAGTTACCCATCCAACCCTACACACCATATAGTGTCGGTGTGACAATTTAGTAGATGCAATTTTACTGTAAGATCAGATACAATTATGCGTAGTTTAGCCACCAAAGTCGTACAGAACACTTCATCACATTATTCCTAACCCATGCAAATGCAGAATTCAGATGTCAAATATGTATAACTCAAGCACAGTTATGATCATACAGTTTAGATTTATCACAGTAATGATTTTAATAATGACTATCTTATACAAATATCCAGAATTGTGTAAAAATCATGATAAGGAAGATTATATAGTTCAGTTCATACATATCCTAAAAACGACTTATTTTCGCCTCACACAATAGTTACAGCTTAAACAAAAATTCCAATTTAAAGGCTCACACGCTCGTGTGGATCCACACGGTTTGCACACGACCGTGTGAGTGTCCATGTGTCTATATAAAAAATTAGTAAGTTACAAGGATTGGACACACACTTGTGTGGCTGTCTGTGTGCCTCACACGGTCTGAAACACGCCCGTGTTCCCTACTTGTGTGACCGTAATGAACAAACAGTGAGTTACACGACCCAGACACATGCCTGTGTGTCAGTTCGTGTGACCTCTGCACCTTATTTTCTCACACACGATCTAGCACACGCCTGTGTAGTTCGCTCGTGTGTCTCAAATAAGAAAATAGTGAGGTACATAGTCCACCACAAGCCCATTTGGCACACACAGCTTGTACACATGCCCGTGTGATGTTGAAAACTCAGTTTTTTAGCGACCAAACAGTATGAAATTCTGGGTTTCAATACCCACTTGATACAGTGACGACGTAAATGTAATCCCAAGACCCTAGTCACCTAGAAATGAGTCACATATACCAATTTCACAATTAAATTCACCATTCAATAACAACACAAAACTTAACCTAATTTGATTTTAAGGACTAATTTGGAAATTTTGGGAAATTTTGGGAAATTTAAGGACTAAATTATGATCTTAGTAAAATTTGAGGACCTAATTGAGCTTTGATTAAAATTCTGGAGTAAAATTTAGAATTTTAAGAATTAATTGTGAAGTGGGTTAACTTTAAGGTCTAATGTGAAAACCTTAATTTTCTAGAGGCCCTTCGAGTAATTTACCCATTTTTATTGGTATTTAAACCCATTTTTATTCTTTCACAAACCCTTCATCTTTCAATCACATTACCCTCTACCGAAATCTCTCCCCATCTCCCTTTTCATCCATTTTCTGATCACCCTCCGACGACCTTCCTATCACCATCTGTGCACTGCACCGTCATCACTAAAGTGATCCTCGTCACCTTGCAAACAAACTCTTGACCTTCAAACTCTCCCTCACCGTTGCTATTTGTGAGAATAGTGTTAAAAACCGTTCGGCCACTTGCTTTCGTTGCTCCTCCTCCGCATACTTCGCCTCCTTACTGCCCTTTTTGGCATGGGTAAGTCGCTTTTCATGTTGGGGTTAATCTTTTGGTCTTTGTTGCTTTATCGCTGGTGAGCTTGCGCTTCCTCGTCGGTTCTTGTGATTAGCGCCGTCATCAAGGGTTTTCAAAACCTTAAAAGTGTTGCTGCTAGTATGAAGGTTTGGGCTATCTAGTGCAAGCCCAAATCGATGGGCAAGAGTATGTTTTGGGCCTTAATGCAAAACCCAAACAAAGACCCAACAAAAGACCTAATGTATGAACCCAAGTTATGACCTAATACCTAACCCAAATCGTGTGACCCATGCCATTGATCGACACGACCCACTTGTGACCCGAGCCGAGTTGATTGACCTATTGACCCGACCCAACTCATTGATCGTTGATTGTTAATCGTTAACTTGACTGTTGACCATTAACTATTGACTGTTGACTTTTTCGAACAAACCCTAACTTGACATTTTTGAACGTCTTGATTTCGAATCCGTAGTCCGTTTCATCAAATTAGAACCCAAAAACTTTGTTTTAGCTATTTGTAATTATTTTGTACTTAATGATTATTAAGTGAGTTGAGTATGAGATTTGACTCGAGTTATTTTGTGTTTAGGTGATCACGACTCTAAGATTGACGAGTTACCTCATCTTCCTCTCCACTTGTGTAGACTTCCCTGCACAAGTCTCGAGAGTTACACGTGAGTATCCATTATTCGGTTTAGTGTTGTGCTTAGTAGGTGACATAGTAGTAGTTTTAATGGGAATTTATTCTCGTAGGTTCCAATCCAGCTAGACTCGATGTCAAATCTGAGCGTGAGAGACGTCCTCATCGATGTTGGAGCTTCTGCCTATTTGAGTTGTGTTTCTATTTGTGCTACATTTTTTGTGTGATAATACTCTTTGATGATTTGTTTGTGTGATATTATTCTGTGATATGTTATCGGTATGATCTTATTTTTTGTGTATTATCGCATATTGATATTGCATGCATATCGATCGAACTGTAGATATTTTAGATATCAAATTTAATATACTGCATACTCTGATTTACTATCATGAGATTGCGATTAAGACTGAGTTACATGTGTTATCATACCATTGTGTGTTCATGGGTTGAGATTTACGGTGGAAGACGTGGTTATCACCCCTTCAAACGGTTGATAGTAAAACCATACTACGATTGGTGACTATTGGATGGGGAAGGATTCTGGGGAACCTCTCCACTGTGTTGGTATGTAGGTGATTGGGTGCATTGTATTTTGCTTGTGATTTGATTGCATCGAATTGTATGTGGATACCTAAAATGCTTCTTGAAATTACTGTGATATTGTGTTTATTGATGTATGCACTTTAGAGACACATTGGGGTTTTTAGATCTGGCCATATCTTTTAGATCGAGTAAAAAGGGTTACATTTAGTGGTATCAGAGTTGAGTTTAACCCTCGGACTGTGAGGCTCTCTAGAGTTATTTTTAAAAGTTTTAAAAATTTATGGTAAATGAGGATTTTTATTAAAATTATTATATTATATTTTTTCTTATGTGAAATTTAAGTTAAGATTTAATCCAATACCAATTCTTACTCTAGTGATCTTTGCTTCTGTAGATAGATACTATGCCACAACGTAGGAGTTCTAGACTCACGATTGGTCGCGATCATGGTCGAGGTCGAGGCCATAGTGCTAGGGTTGTTAGCGATCTTATGCCTCTGGTCGAGCTAGATGTGAATCTGAATGAGTTGCTTCATGCTGAGGAGGATGAGCTGTTCACTGGTGCTAAGGGCTAGCAGACTATAGATGAAGACCTACCTGCTCAGTAGACTCCTGGTGATGACCCACCTGATACTGGGCATAGTGAGACAGTGGAGCTAGATAGTGTTACTGTGAATCGTGAATTGTTACGGTTACTTCGTGGTTCAGTTGGGGATAGACAGAGGGTTCGAGGAAGCAAACACTATCTATGCAAGTATAGTAGACAAATGTGAATCTATCGGATATCGATCCCACGAGGATGGATGTTTGTTTTCTATTAATGTCGGTGCAGTGAATAAGTAAAATGTGAAAAATTGTGAGAGTGGTTGTCGGAGCAATAATACAAAATTAAAAATGAACTGTGATATTAGTAAAATGGGGTCCCCAACGTGAAGTTTCAGCAGAATACTAACTGCGACTCATAAGGTTTTACAAGATAGGTGATTATCGCTGTAATAAAGTGCATTGAATATCTTACCTTACTTGACTTCTCTATTCGATCTAAGACTTAAACATGCACATTAACCACACCTTCCAGTGATGGCAATGCAACACAGTTAAGAACAAGTGAATCAAATTCCTCTAATCCCCAAGCAACTTTCATTGTCTTGCTTGTTAGTTTAAACTATCGTTGCACCTTCTAGTGATAGTGATTGCAATGACACTTCTGTGGTAAAAACATTCAAACCTAAAGATTAAATAGTAGAAGCAAGATTTAATAAAATAACATTTAGACTAGAAATCATGTGTACTTCCATACAAACATGAAATAAATAATATTCACCAGCGTTTTAGAAAAGAAATGTAAAAGAAGCAAGTGGAGAATACTATTCCTAGAAGAACTCGACTTGATCTTTCGATTTCCTTCTTGTGTTGCACTTAGGACTCCTCGTCAGAAGCTGTTCTGCATCTTTCCCATGTTGGTTCGCCCGTGAAAGCTTTAAGCCTCCATAGCCGCAAGCTTCAAAAGCTAGGTTGAAGAAGAATATTCACCAAAAGACCCTATTTTTCTCTTTCTTATTGAGCATTTATAGTCAGCCAAATTGTGCAAGTGTCCTTTCATCAGAATTGAGCTGTCTATGGTTGTAGTAGTTGGTTACACCAGACTGGACAGCTCATGCTTTTCTTTTCTTATCTAGACAGCTATCAGATGTGGTGACAATCCTGGATGCAATTTAAAAATACTCATGCAGCGACATTAGTACCAAAATATGACAAAATTAAGGGCAACTAGGCTAAGGTTTATTGGGTTAGAAAATGCAATAAACTAAACTAAAAAGTGCTAAAATATGTGCTAAGGATTACTAAATGGGAACAACTTAACCAATAAGTAGAGAGAAAATAATGGTACTTTCTAGTACTATTAATATTGGTTGAAAAATTTACAGAGACTGTTTGTTGAGATGAGCTATGGTGCTAATAAGAAGTTGAGGGCTGTCGTTTCATTACTGCAAGGTGAGTTGCAGAATTGGTGGGAGATAGTAGAGGAGTTAGTTCAGCTAGTCAGATCACATGGAGTATTTTCGGGAGGTATTTCAGGATCGATATGTGGGTGAGAAGTTCCTTGCGAAATGTCGACACAACTTCATGAATTTGAGGCAGAACGACATGTCAATTAATGATTATGAGATTGAGTTCTTAAGGTTGGTTCGATATGTTTCTAGGTTGGTTACTAATGAGAAAGAGAAGTGTGAGCGATTTAAGAAGGGACTTCGCCTTTCGATGCAAGAAGGCGTTTCTATGCACCACGATAGGGTATTTAGTGACCTAGTTAGTCGAGTTAGGATAATTGAGAGGTTGGAGGCTCTTAAGAGGAACCAGAGTGCTCATGATAGAGAGCATGGTGGGAAGCAACCGGGCGTGACAGTTCAGCCTAGGCCTTTTAGTCACACTACTAAGAGGCCTAGAGAGGAGTCTAATCTGCAAAGTTATCCGAGGGTGAGACCCGCGGTTTTGGCTATTCCTGTGGGTAGTGTGGGTGGTTTGACTAGTCCTCGTCCTTTACATATCTGCTTGTATTGCAATAAGAGGCCTAGTGGTGAGTGTAGGAGGAAGACTGGGGCATATTTTAGGTGTAGTTCTCATGAGCATTTCTTTAGGGACTGTTCACATCCTCTTACTACTTCATTTGTTTAGAGTCAAGTCTCAAACATTGGTTTAGACTCCTACTAGAGGTAGAGGATAGGGTGGACCTGCTGCTTTGGGTTCAACTATTAGAGGTAGACTAGTTCAGAGTGGTGGAGTAGCTAGATCTGGGGTGAGACAGTCGGGGTTGGTTTACTCGAGTATGAGACATAAGGATCGTGATGAGCCAAATGTTATAGCTGATACTTTTTCTATTCACTCTATGTCTTATTTTGCTTTACTTAATAATTGTTCTACGCATTCTTATGTAACGAGTGCGATATCTAGGGGCCTTGAGATTCTTGCAGGAAATGTTAAGGTTGCAATTACTGTTCAGAGTTCAATGGGAAATTCAGTAGAAGTTAATAGAGTGTATCACAATTGTCCTCTTAAGATTCAAGGGAAAATCTTTCCAGCTAATCTGATGAAATTAACGTTCGGTGATTTTGACCTTATCCTCGATATGGATTGACTTTTTGTGCACCGAATCAATCTCAATTGTAAGAAAAAGTGGGCAACATTGAAAACTTCTGATGATGGAGAGGTGACCCTTATTGGTGAACATAGAGGGTTCCTTAAAATGTGATTTCAACTCTTAAAGCTGAAAAGTTAAACAAAAAGAGGTCCTCGGCTTATCTTGCCTATATTCTTGATACAAGGCAGTTAGATTCTAAGATTGAGAAGATTCGTGTTGTAAGGGACTATCCTGATGTGTTTCCAGAAGAGTTGTCGGGTGTACCGCCAAAACATGATGAGATTGAGTTTGGCATTGAGGTTTATCCGGGTATGACTCCCGTGTTTATGGCACTTTGCCGGATGGCACCCAAAGAACTCAAGGAGTTAAAGGTTCAACTGCAGGAGTTATTGGATAGGAGCTTTATTCGACGTAGTGTTTCACCTTGGGGAGCTCCGGTTTTGTTTGTCAAGAAGATGGATGGGACACTTCGACTGTGTATTAATTATCGAAAGCTAAACAAGATGATGATGAATAATAAATGTCCCTTACCTCGTATTGATGATCTCTTTGACCAATTTCAAGGAGCTATTGTGTTTTTAAAGATAGATTTGAGATCTAATTATTACCAACTAAAGGTCAAGGATTTTGATGTGTTCAAGATAGCTTTCTGGACCCGATATGGTCATTATGAGTTTCTGGTAATGCCTTTCGGATTCATTAACACTCCTGTCACGTTTATAAACATGATGAATGGGTGGTTCAACCCTACTTGGACCAATTCATTGTGATGTTTATTGATTATATTCTGGTTTATTCTAAGTCTGAGGTCGATCATGAGGAACATCTTAGAATTTTACTACAGACTCTGATAGAGAAACAACTATACACTAAGTTCAGTAAGTGTTAGTTCTGGCTCGTAGAGGATATGTTTTTGGGGTAACTAGTTTCTGTTGAGGGTATTCGAGTTGATCCCAAAAAGATTGAGGCTATCATGAGTTGAAAGTAACCTAAGAACGTTTTTGGGGTCTGTAGTTTCTTGGGTTTGATTGGGTATTATCAGAGGTTTGTGGAGGGTTTCTCGATCATTGCGGCTTCGTTAACTAAGCTTCTGAGGAAGAATGTATCATTTATCTGGATTGAGGCCCAATAGTCTAGCTTTGATAAATTGAAGACTGTGTTAACTCAAGCACAAGTTCTGATCCAGCTTGAGCCTGGGAAGGCTTATACTATTTTAGTGATGCTTCTCACACGGGATTGGGATGTGTGCTTATGCAGGATGGAAAGGTGGTGGCTTATGCATCTCGATAGTTAAAAACACATGAGTACAACTACCTTACTCATGATCTTGAGCTGGTCGCGGTGATTTTTTCTCTAAAAATATGGAGTCACTATCTCTACGGAGAGAAGAGTTATATCTACTCATATCATAAATGTCTGAAATATCTACTTACCCAGAAAAAGCTTAATTTGAGACAATGTCGCTGGTTAGAACTTCTCAAGGATTATGACTGTGAGATTGAGTATCACCATGGCAAGGCTAATGTGGTTGTTGATTCCTTGATTCGTAATACTATTTTCGAGTTAAGAGCGTTATTTGCCAAAATTAATTAGTTTGAGGATGGCAGTCTCTTAGTCGAGCTTTGGGTTATCCCTACTTTGATATCTAAGATTAGAGCTGAGCAACCTAATGACATGTACTTGATGCACTGAAAAAGAGAGGTTGAAAAGGGTACATCCAAGGATTTCTATGTCGATCAGGATGGTATTCTGTGTTTCCGGGGTCGATACTATATTCCAAGGGATTCTGAACTGAAATAGACTATTCTCCGTGAGGCTCATGATAGTCTTTATTCCATGCATCTTGGTGGGGATAAGATGTATAAGAACCTTCGGGAGAGATACTAGTGGAAGGGTCTCAAGAGAGATGTTGTTGGGTTTGTGTCAAAGTGTTTGACTTGTTAAAAGGTAAAGGCAGAGCATCTGTTTCCATCTGGGTTATTCCAGCCGGTTGAGATTCAGTAGTGGAAGTGGGAGCGCGTGATTATAGATTTTGTGAGTGGTCTTCCTTTGACATCGTACAAAAAGGATTCAGTTTAGGTGATTGTTGATCGACTCACCAAGTCAGCGCACTTCAATCCTGTTTGGGTTTACTATCCCTTGATTAAGTTGGCTCAACTTTACATTCTGAGATAGTACGTCTTCATGGGGTGTCATTGTCTATTATTTTTGATCAAGATCCGAGGTTCACATCGAGATTTTGGGAGTCTCTACACCGTGCTCTTAGTAGTTGGTTGAACTTCAGTACTACTTACCATTTGCAGACTAACAGTCAATCCGAGCATGTGATTCATGTTCTAGAAGTTATGTTGAGGGGTTGTATAATTGACTACCATGGCAGTTGGGAGGACTTTCTACCACTTGTAGTATTTGCGTACAATAATAGTTACCAAACTAGTATTAAGATGGCACCGTTTGAGGCTTTGTATGGGTGTAAGTGTCGCACTCCTATTGGTTGGACTGAGTTGAATGAGCATTGTTTATTAGGACCTAATATTATTTAGGAGTCTGAGGAGACTGTCAGGTTTATTTGAGAGAGGCTTAAGGCTGCTTTTGACAGGCAGAAGTATTATGTCGATCTGAAACATCCTGACATTGAGTTTAATGTGGGGGATGAGGTCTTCTTGAAGGTATCTCCGTGGAAGAAAGTGGTTAGATTTGATTGGAAAGGCAAGCTGAGTCTCCGTTTTATTGGCCCTTATCGAATTCTTTGTCGTGTGGGACCAATTACCTATCAGCTTGAGTTATCGCCAGAGCTTGAGCGTATTCATGATGTCTTTCATGTCTCTATGTTGAAACGTTATCAATCGGACCTGTCCCATATTATTCCTGTTGAGGAGATAGAGGTTTGTTTAGCTTGAGTTTTGAGGAATAACAGATTGAGATCCTTACTCAGGATGAGAAGGTTCTTAGTAGGAAGACCATTAGGATGGTCAAGGTCCTGTGGCGCAACCATGGTTATGAGAAGGCTACGTAGAAGCCCAAAGCCATCATCAAGGCTCAGTATCTACATCTTTTTGGTCTAGGTAAATTTTGAGGCTAAAATTTTCTGTTAAACGGGTTAACTAAAATTTTCTGTTAAACGGGTTAACTAAAATTTTGGGGCAAAATTGAGATTTTTAGGACTTAATTATGAAACGGGTTAACGTTGGGGTCTAATGTGAAAACCTTAATTTTTTGGTGGCACTCCGAGTAATTTATCCATTTTTATTGGTAGTTCAATCCATTTTTTTTCTTCCTCAAACCCTTCATCTTCCGATGACATTGCCCTTTGCTGAAATCTCTCCTCATCTCCTCATCTCCCTTTTCATCCATTTTCTGATCACCCTCTAACGACCTTTCTACCGTCATCCGTGTACCGCACCGCAGTCACCAAAGTAATCCTCGTCACCTCGTGAATAAACCTCGACCTTCAGACTCTCTCTTGCTATCACATTTGTGAGAACGGTCTTGAAAACCATTTGACTGTTTGCTCTCGTCGCTCCTCCTCCGCGTACTCCACCTCCTTGCTACTGTTTTTGGCATGGGTAAGTTGCTCTTGGTATTGGGGTGGATCTTGTGGTCTCTGTTGCGTCGTCGCTGGCGAACTTGCATTGCCTTGTTGATTCCTGTGATTGGCACCGCCATTAAGGGTTTTCAAAACCTTAAAAGTGTTACTACTAGTATAAGGGTTTTAGCTATTTAGTGCAAGCCCAAACCGAAGACCAAGAGTGTATTTCGGACCTTAATGCAAAACCCAAACAAATACCCAACTAAAGACCCAATATATGAGCCCAAGTTGTGACCCAGTACCCAACCCAAAGCGTGTGACCCATGCCATTGACCGACCCGACCTGAGTTGACTAACTCATTGACCTTACCCGTTGACTGTTGGTCATTGACCGTTGACTTTTTCGAACAAACCTTCATTTGATATTTTTTGATGTCTTGATTTCGAATCCGTAGCTCGTTTTGTCAAATTTGAACCTGAAAGCTTTGTTTTTAGCTATTTGCAATTGTTTTGTACTTAGTGATTATTAAGTGAGTTGAATATGAGATTTGACTCGAGTTATTTTGTGTTTAGGTGATCATGACTCCGAGGCCGACAAGTTACCTCATCCTCCTCCTCCACCTGTGTAGATGATAACATTAGAAAAGACTATTGATTTCTCCTTACTTAGGGTATAATTTGTTCCCATTTTATCATTTTTTAGCATGCATTTTTAGCATTTTTAACTTGGTGATTGCATTTTCTAACTCAGTGATGCTTGGTTTAATTTTCTTTAATTTTATCCTATTTTTGCTACTAATGTTGCCATAATTAATTGTTAAGTATTGCATCCAAAGATGTCAGTGTAGGAATCTGTCCTGAAAGATCAACACATGAAGGTGTCCAAGGTTGTTGCCGTAGAATCCAAATTTATGCCCAGAAATGTCGCTGTAACCGAAATTTTCTAATTAACACACCAGATTTGCGTGAGTGTACAGTTGCTATAACCAATTTGTATAGCTAGAGGAGGTTGGATCTAGAAAAGAGGACACCTATAGTCGGTAGTTGCTGTTAAATACTGATTAAAAAGAAAGAAAAGGGGGAGAGCTTCTACTTCTAGATTTTTGAAGCATAAAATCTCTTCTTCAACATTTTCTTAAGCTAGCTTCGATGGCAGCTTAACTTCCTGGAGGGAAACTTGACCTTGACAAGAAGGCAAATCTGCTCTTGACAAGGAGCATCCTAAATGCAACGCAAGAAGAGTGTAAGGAATGATTATAGTAAACTAAGAGTAGGATGCTTTAATTTATTCTGTTACTGTCTCTTTCAAACGCTAATGAATTTTGATTTTTTGAATTTGTATGGAAGTACAATTTAATTTCAGATCAAGTTTGATATCTATTCAATCTTTCCTTCATTGTTTATCTTTGGATTTAATTGCTTGACCACTGAAGTGTAATTGCAGTCACTGTCACAGAAAAGTGTAGCGACAAATTAAGTTAACAAGCAAGTCAACAGAAGTTGCTTGAGGATGGAAGGAATTTTGTCCACTTGTTCTTGACTATTTTGCATTGCCAGCATTGGAAGGTGTGATTAGTGTGAGTATTTGAGTCTTTGATAAACAGGGAAGTTAAGGTTGGTAAGATTTCATTGTGTTTAATTGTGGCGATAATTTATCTGTCATTAAACTTGTGATCACATTTAGTATTTCACCAACTTTTCACTTCAAGAAACCCTTATCTCATTATCTCTATTTTACTTCTTAAATTTTCTTAAATTGCTTCGACAATTATTCTTAAAGCTTTACTGCATTTTTTTATTTTATTACTTTGACATTATTCTCCATAATTCCTCTTGTTTTAACTTTCTTTGTGTTAAACTAAGTCTTATTGGATAATATGTTTTGATATAACAAATTAAAGTGTTTTTGAATAACAGTTAACTGGAAAAGACTCCAGTGAGACTTCTATAGGTAGAACTCCACTTCTACCGATACAACTACAGTTCTACCGATACCTTGAAGACTTCTACCGAAACAAGTCAAGGCAGTAGCCAAAGTTCAGTATCCCCTGCACTTCTATCGATACCCTGAGGGGTTTTACAGAAACCAAATGAAACCCTTAGAGTTCTACCGATACAATGAAGCATTTATCGATAGAACGACTCCAACAGTAATATTTTGTAAAGTCGTCTACCCTGGGACTTCTACCAGTAGAACTTCACTTCTACCGATACAACTTTAGTTCTACTGATACAAGTATGCTTCTACCGGAACAACGAAGCTGTAGACTGCATTTAATGCTGGTTTTTATGGCTGCAACGGCTACATTACTTTCCCAACAACCACAATGGGTGGAATTCACTTAAAGGGTATAAATACCATCTTCTAAAGGTCTAGCATTAAGAAGAGCAATGTGAAAAGCCTAATGATTAATCAAAATAACCTAGAGCTTAATTCTTTCTTACCTTTTCTTGTAAACACTTGTGAGCTTTCATTGTATTCATTTAGCTCAAGTGTTCTTCTTTGTATTTCTGCTTAATTGGCAAACATCCTGATCTTGTAAGGATTATTTCTTTATTTTCTTATTTGTTTCTCTTTTGAGAGAGTGTTTATACTTAAGGTTTAGGTAGAAACCTTAAGGAGTTGTCTCTTAGGACTTTGGGATATAAGTCTTAAGTTAATGTAAGGTTAAACCTTATCCTCAAAGGTTATACAAATCTAGTGGATTTGGGAAAATCCTTTGTTGTGGAAAGCTGAGGTAGTGGAGTAGGCATTTTGGGCCGAACCACTATAAATCCTTGTGTTCTTTATTGTAAAATTAAATTGCTTCAGCCACAACTTTTAAAAGGTCGATTCAACCTCCGTTACTATCATTATTAGTTGATCCATCGAGCTAACAATTGGTATCACAGGAAGAAATCTTGAGATGATTTAATAACCAAGAAAAGATCCTCGAAGAAGCTTAAATGATCAACAAGTCTTCCAACATCAATGATGTTAACTTCTAGGTCAACATTCGAGGGAGAAGGATTTTCCACCATAAGACCATCTCTATTCAATGGCACTGACTATTCTTATTGGAGAATAAGAATGAAGTTATTTATCCAAGCCAACGATTATGGAGTATGGAGGATAATCACAAACGGCCCATTCATTCCAATGAAGATAGTTGAAGGTATTAGTGCTCCAAAAGAGGAGAATGAATGGGATGCAAATGACATTAAGAAGGTGCAACTTAATGCAGAAGCTATGCACACTCTATTTTGTGCTATTGTTGAAAATGAATACAATAGAGTGTCCTCGTGCAACGGTGCCAAAGAAATATGGGACAAGCTTGAGGTCACCCATGAAGGAACGAATAGAGTTAAGGAATCAAAGTTAAGTATTCTCACCCTTAACTATGAGTTATTTAAATCAAAATCAGAGGAAAGATTCAAAGAGCTGTCCGATCAATTAACAAACATCATTAATGGTCTCAAAGCCCTTGGGAAGGTTTATCCTAACAAAGAGATGGTGAAAAGATGTTTAAATAGTCTCCCAACATCCTGGGAACCAAAGGTGATGGCCATAGATGAATCAAAGGATCTCAACTCACTCTCCCTTGATGAGCTCATTGGTTCTTTGCTTACATATGAGATGAAGCTTAACAAAGGGAGTGAAGAAGAAAGATGATAGCATTAGAAATGACACCTATTTTCTCCTAAATTTGTATATTATTTGTCTCTTTTATACCATATTTAGCATGCATATTAGGCATTTCATACTTAGTAGTTATGTTTTCTAACTCATTTATGCTTGGTTTAAATTCTTGTTATTTTATCTCTTTTTGTGCATTAATGTTGTCACATGTAGCATACATATTGCATCTTAAAATTGTCAGTGTAAAGGATCGGTGCTAGAAAGAAGTCAAAGATGCAGCCACAAGTATAGCTTGGATATGCAGCCAAAGATGTCAACGCATCGAAATCGTTACTTTGCACGAGTGAATTCAAGCTACAAGTACATCTGGAAGCACCAACACAGGAATTTCACACATTGTCATCGCAATTAAAGATTTCAAATCGCAACCAGAAATGTGGCGACAATCTGCAGATCCATGAAGTTCACACCAGATCTGCGTGAGTGCACAACTGGACTGTAACAAACTTTTACTGCTGCAATTGGATTTGGATCTGAGAAGAGAGAACGTTTTCCATTCTTAAAGCCTATAAATAGAGGAGAATAGATGAAGAAAAATATCAAGAGGGAAGGAATTAAATCTGCAATTACTTTGTGTTTTTAAAGTTTTATTGGAGATCGGTGAGTTTATTAAGTAGACGAGCAACAACTCCTAATGAGGAGTGCTTGGTACAGGCATAAGAGGACCGGTTAAGGAATAGTTCTAATAGTCTAGAGATAGTAAGCTTCGATGTATTTGTTAACCCTTCTTTTATGCTGATGAATTACTCTTGACAATTAAATGAATATGAGAATATCTTTCATTGTGATATCACTTTGATTCTTACTTAATTCTTCTTATCTGTTTATTCTTGGATTTAATTGCTTTAAACATGAGAGTGGAATTGTAGTCTACCGACATCGAGAGATGCGGTGACAAGTTAGATTAACAAGCAAGTCAACGAGAGCTTCTTGGGATTAGAAGAGATTCTATCACTTGTTCTTAAGTGTACAACATTACCTACATCGAGAGATGAGGTAATTGTGGGAACTTGAGTCTTGATTAAACAGAGAGCTGTTATTGGTAAAATTTCATTGGAGCTTTATTGCAACAATAATTCATCTATACAATACATTGTCGACATATCCAGCGTTGCGACTTAGTGAAGTTAGCGATCCACTCTAGTTCTTCACACTTGATCATCGTTTTACTTTTCTGCATTTAAATTCTCAAAACTTCCATAACTATTTGAATTACCTTCAGTTGCACTGACATTTAACTTTTATAATGACATTGAAAATTTTAACTATCTTAGTGTGCAGATCAGATTCAATTGCACTGATATCTTTACTTACATTGTCTCTAATCTTAGTATTAATTGCCTTGACATATAAACATTAAGAACATATTCCCTGTGGGATCGATATTCGATAGAATTTATCTATCAACTATACTTACATCGACGTGTGTCCGCTTGCACAACTGTTGTGATGTTACAGGCTGATCAAAAGACTTATGAAGAAGAATGTTAGTAGAGCTCTTAAATCCACCACTATTGAAGAGAGTGAATTAAGTGAAGAGGTGGATGAAGAAGAAGAGATGGAGAGGCTTGCTAGAAGATTCAAGAGATTAATGAAGTCCAACAAACGAGGAGAATTTCGAAAGAAGGAAGGACTCAAACTTGAATTAATTAAGGAAAAAGATCCCATTATTTGCTATGAGTGCAAGAAATTGGGACACATCAAGTATGATTGTCCTAAAATTAAAAAGAAGGGGTCTAACAAATAAAAGGCTTATGTTGATTGGAGTGACAAAGACTCATCTGATGAAGAAACTAAATTAGTCCTCATGGTCATCAATGATCTTAAGCTAACTTCTAACTCATCTACTTTAAATGATTATTCTTTTGATGAGTTGCAACAAGCCTATGATGAATTGATTTTGGAATTAAAAGTCATGATGTCAAAACACAAGAAAAGTGCTTCAAAATTGAAAAATGAAAATGACTTAATTCCAAAATCAATAATGAACTTGAAGAGAAAGTAAACAAAATGTAAGAAATCATTAATGATTTTGAGAAGAAAAATTTAGACTTGCATAATTTACTTTTAAAAGTTCATGAGGATCATCAAAAGCAATTTGAGTTGCTTAAGAGTGAAAAAGCTCACTCTAACAATCTACCACCATTAAGGAAAAGTGGACAAGAACAAAAGAAAATGGCTAGCAACAACAACAATAACAACCTACCACCATTGCTGCCACAAAATGTTGTTCCTCCGGTATAGCAGCAAATCGTCAATATTATACCACCACCTCCACAAGTTGAACAAGTGCAAGATAGGACAATCTGAGATTTTGTTGTTCCTATCCTTGATGATTTACAACCAGGGGTTGTGAGACTAGCTATACATGTTGGAAATTTTGAGCTGAAATCGGTGATGTTTCAGATGCTTAATTCAAATTGGCAATATTCTGGTTTGCCTCATGAAAACGTAAGAGAACATTTAAAATCATTTTTGCTTATTTGTGCATCCTTTAGTCAACATGGTGTCCCTAATGATTCCTTGAAAATGAAATTATTTCCTTATTCATTGCAGGGTAAAGTGAGAACATGGTTCTTGGAATTGTCGGCTAGGTCCATTACATCTTAGAATGCACTAGTAACACAGTTGTTTTGCGTTTTAATCTACCGACAATGAATGCAAGATTGCGAAATGACATTACAGCATATCGTCAGCTGGATGATGAGAACTTACATACAACATGGGAGCATTATAAGACTCTACTTAGATGCTGCCCAATGCATGAAATTCAACAAGAGACCTAGATAAAGATTTTTTTTTATAATGGATTGAATGCTCAGACAAGAAATCTTGTCGACGCATCTACTAATGGTCCTCTGTTGGATTGCACCTACAATGAAGCTGTACGAATTCTAGAGACAAGAATGATTATCAATATCCAATCTCTCGTTCTACTCAAGTAAAAACTAACCTTAGTATTCTTGAATTAGATGTTATTTCTGCTTTGAGTGTGAAGGTATCCTCTTTGGCCATTATTATAAAGAATATGAAGAGGAAAAGTGACGTTGCTCCTATCCAAGTGGCCCAATAGATGGATGTCCCGACACTTTCCTGTGAGATTTACAGTGACAACCACAGTTACGAGGATTGCCCACAACATGCTGAAAATGCATTTTACGTTAATAACATCAGAGGAGGTTCTTATGGTAACTCATACAACAACAGAGCCCAAAACCTTGGAGAAATCAGAATGCTTCCACATATAGATATGGAAATTCTTCAACCTAAGGGAGTTATAGACAAGGGAGTTATAACAACAAACAACACCAGAATTTTAATCAGACTTCACAAGTATATTCGCATCTTGATTAATTGCAGGCACATAGCTAGATGCAACCACAGACGCGATTGCAGCCATAACAAAATGCAATGCCACATATGTAAGGATAGCATCAGCAACAATAACAATTTTCTCAACAAAGGTCAGATCCTATGGCTGCGCTTGAAGCACTGATGCGAGAGCACATCACTAGAATTTAAGCGATAGTGCAAGGCAATTCTACTTATATCCGAGCATTGGTAGCCTAACTGGGACAGTTGGCTTCTAATCTGAGTGTAAGGTCACCAAGTGCTCTACCTTGTGATACTGAGAACCAACGCAAAGAGGGAAAGAGCACTGTAAGGGTATTACACTGTGAAGTGGAAAACGAACGGCTGAACTAAGTACTTCAAACCAAGAACCTATTGATTTATCCGAACCAACGCAACAAGGAGAAGTAGCAGTTGAAGGATACTCAACAGAATTAAATGAGGAAAAGCCAACTTTAGTGACATCTATGCCTACTATTTGTTCATTTGGAACCTTTTCCTTCCGAAGTATGCTTTTTGGATTGTGCAACGCAACAGCCACATTCTAGAGGTGTTTGATGGCTATCTTTTTGGACATGATTGAGAATTCTTTAGAGGTATTCATGGATGATTTCTCGGTTTATGGGAAAACTTTTGACCAATGCGCTGACAACCTGGTGAAAGTTTTGAAGAGATGCGAGGACACAAATCTAGTTCTGAATTGAGAGAAATGCCACTTCATGGAAACTGAAGGCATTGTCCTCGACCATCGCATATCATGTCAGGGCATTGAGGTAGATAAAGCAAAGGTTGAAATCATCGAGACATTTCCACCTCCAACAAATGTTAAGGGAATAAGAAGCTTTCTTGGACATGCTAGTTTCTATAGAAGATTTATCTGTGATTTTTCCATGATTGCTAAATCGTTATGTTCATTGCTAGAGTAGAATAAAAAGTGTGTTTGATAACACTTGTCCGAACGCATTCATCATGATAAAAAGTAGCTAGTACAAGCTCTGATTGTCGTCACACCGGACTGGACCCAACCATTTGAATTAATGTGCGATGCTAGTCACTTTGCTGTAGGAGCTGTAATGGGTCAACGTAAAGAAAAGGTATTTCATACTATTTATTGTTCTTGTAAAACTTTGACTGAAGTGCAAGTAAATTATACAACTATTGAGAAGGAATTGCTAGTAGTAGTTTTTGCATTCGACAAGTTTCGTTCATACCTTGTCGGCGTAAAAATTACAGTGTACATAGACCATTCTGCATTGAGGTACCTTTTTACGAAGAAAGACGCCAAACTAAGGTTGATTAGATGGATCTTGTTGCTACAAGAGTTTGATGTTGAAATCAGGGATAGAAAAGGATCCAAGAATCAAGTAGCTGACCACTTGTCTCGATTGGAAGTTGGAAGTGAAGATGGGAATAAAGTCCAAATTGTCGATGCATTTCCAGACGAGCATTTGTTCTTTGTCATCACATCGCCCTGGTATGTTGATGTTGCCAACTATCTTGTGTGGGAAGCTACCCTTGAGTATTGTTGGTCACAAGAAAGTCAAATTCTTGCGCGAGCTACAAAGTACCATTGGAACGAGCCATACCTATTCAAAGTATTCACCGACAATATTATCCGTCGCTACGTTCCTAAGGAGGAGATGACTTCTATCATGAGACATTTCCATGATGTTCCCTATGGAGGCCATTTTGGTAGTGTAAGGACTACTGCGAAGGTCCTCTAGTCAGGATTTTGTTGGCCCACATTGTTTCGAGATGCCCACAACTTTTCACAATAATGTGATCGATGTCAGTGCACTGGCTCAATATCTTGACATAACGAGATGCTCCAACAGCCTATTATGGAGGTGGAGTTATTTGAAGTCTAGGGTATAGACTTCATGGGGCCATTTCCAAACTCTTTTAGGAATATGTACATTTTAGTTGATGTTGACTATGTATCGAAGTGGATTGAGGCAATCGCAGTGCCAAAAAATGATGCTCGAACGATGTTGAAGTTTTTCAGCAGTTACATCCTTATGAGATTTGGAACACCTAGGGCACTAATAAGTGATCAAGGTACTCACTTCCACAATAATCAAGTTACGACAACATTGAAAAGATATGGTGTGAAGCATCGTATGGCCACAACATACCATCCACAGACAAATGGCCAAGCGGAGGTGTCCAATCGGCAAATTAAGAGCATCCTTGAGAATGTGGTTAATCCTTCTAGGAGAGATTGGTCTTCTCGACTACATGATGCAATGTGAGCACTTCACATTGCATATAAAGCCCTATTGGGGATGTCGCCATATCAACTAGTGTTTGGTAAGTCATGTCACTTGCTAGTTGAGCTTGAGCATAAAGCCATGTAGGCAATCAAGCAAGCAAATTTGGACTATGATGCTGCTGGAAGGAAAAGATTGTTAGACATTGTTGAACTAGAGGAAATACGCCGCAATGCCTATAAGAATGCTGTAATTTAAGTAGAAAAGACCAAGAGATGGCACGACAATATAATCTTGCGTTGACAATTCAGCCCTAGTTAGTTAGCATGTTTGTTTAATTCACGTTTAAAATTGCATCCAGGTAAATTGTATTCAAGATGGTTAGGCCCTTTTAAGGTTGTCAAAGCATTCCAAAACGGTGCGGTGAAATTGAGAATTTGAATGATGAGCAACAGTTAAAAATGAATGGCCAACGTATGTAGCATTATACAAGCCTAGAAGTCAAAGAACCAAGCGAGACCATAGATCTGGTCACATTTAAATAATGTCAACGCATTTTCATATTTCCTTCTATTTGTTTCACTTTTACTTGTTTCTTTTCAATTTTATGCAGGAATAAAAAATCATCTTTTTTCGATGCGTTACGAGCACAACTTGTCGGTGTATTCTGTGATGACTCAGCAATGCTTTTTCAGCAAGGATAACGCCAGTTGATTTTCTTCTCTCCGCAATCGTTAGATTAAAACAAAGGGGTGCAATTTGCAGCCTGACATTTATTGGCTATAGACATAACATTTTCCCACAACTTTTGTAATCATCACGTCTCATTAATTTTCAAGGTTATAAACCCTTCTCTGCCATTTTCTTTTTCCACTCACAATAGCCATTTTTGCTACAACTTATCTTCCTTGTTATTTTTACTCTTAATCTCACCAGTTCATTATTTTCTCTGCAAATTTCTTTTCACCCTCTTTCTTGAGTTATTATGGCAAGAACAAGAGGTGCGAAGACGCCTTCTAAACCCACCCCTGAAACTTCTGCCATCGTGGTTAGGTCCACAGATCAACCTCCTCCAATAGAGTCGATCTTATTTTTGTCAAAAGTAGCCAAAGACAACTATCATACTGTGCTGCTAAAACGAAACTGCCATCCGGAGCAAGGATTACAGTTGTCAACACAACAGACATTAGAGAAACAGATTGCAGAAACCATTAGTCGACTAGGCTGGGAATTCTTTTGCGACCATCCAGCTGGATACTTCCCTACAATGGTAAGGGAATTTTACACAGATCTTGTCGATTCTGAGCAAGAGTTCATTTTTGTAAGAGAGGGTTTGATACCTTGGAGTGCTGCCCATGTCAACATTTTGCTTTGGATTCTTGAGAGGGTAGATGACCACACTCCATTTTTGGAAACAAATGGATGATGAAGGATCTGACCAAATCTTGAAGGACCTTTGAGTTGAGGGTGCGGTCTAGATGGGCAATGACCCACACAACTACACCATGCACCGTTGGTATCTGACGACCTTCAGCAAGGTGTGTTTCCATTTTGTGAATAGCCATATCCTACCTTCTACACATAGCACCATAACAATGTTAGATCGTATGTGCATTTTGCATTCAATTTTAAAGGGCCATCATATTGATGTCGGCGTAATCCTCCACGACCAGATTGCTGAGGCCGCCTCCAAGCAAACAAGTATATTACCTTTTCCTTCCTTAATCATGCTACTTTACAAACAAAGGGACATTGTACCTAGAGACGGGGAGGAGGTATTAGAGAACAAAAGCCCCATCAACGATATCTCTATAGAAAGGATGATGAGGGCCTAAGAGAAGCATCAAAGAAGAAGGACAAAAAAAGGGAAGAAGAAGGAAAAATAGGATGATGCGGCCAAAGATACACAGTTTCGAAAGAAATTGGCTGCAATGGAAATCATCATTGATAGCATCGATTTGCACCAAATGCGTATTTTCAACGCATTGGAGGAGATGGACTAGAGACAAAATTTATTTTATACGTACACAAGAGTGTGGAACAAGTTTATTGTCGACGGATTGAGAAGGCTGAGTCCAAATCCTTTGCCTAAGTTCTCTGTCTTTCCACTCATTATTAGGGAAGCTCCCTCATCCTCCGAACAACCTACTCTTGATGGTAGGCCTCAACATGTCTCTTCTCCAACAAGAATCTATATTTCAGATGACGAGGAGCATTCTAATGACATAGAGGATTGTTACCGAATTATAGCCAGTTTGTTAGAAGAAGAGTTCTCGAACAACCTTGGGGCTAATATGGCAGAGAGGGCGGCTATTGGTATGGACGCGGAGGATGGAGTTGACATTGCCACAACTGAACCTAAGAAACCTAGGGGTGATGGTGCAGAACAAGCTGAAGGCCAAGAGAAGGAAGAAGAAGAAGAAGAGCATGTGATGAAAGACCCTGCAGAGGAGCATGAAGAAAAGAAGGAACATGCCCCGACAAATATCGTTGAGGATATTATCAGTACACCCGTATGTGTGGGGGCATCTAGTGACGACATGACTCCACATGATGCGAGCTAGGTTGAGGTAGTTGCCAGCAGTGCGAAAGAGTTTAATCCTTTAGCTATTGTGCCCTATGTGACCCCGTTTTTTGAGGTTCATCCATTAGATGTGACTATCGATGAGGTCACTACCCAGCTAGCTGAGGAGGAGTAATCCGCTGATCCGATTGGTATGAAGGAAAGAAAGAGGAAGTGTAAGGACAAAAAGAAGAAACACAAGGAGGATGGAGAGCGCCCAAGGAAGAAGAAAAAGAAAACCAAAGCAGTCACGACATCGACTGTTGAATAAATGAGTTAGTTTACTTTTCTGTAGGTAGTTGCATGCATGTCATTATCATTACATTGTTATTTGTCATTCTAGTTTAACTACATTGTAGTTGCATTTCCATTCTTGTTTGTATAATATTGTCAGTGCATTGGGGACAATGAAGACATTAAGTTTGGGGAGGATATTGTGTGAAATGGAAATGCGATTGCGCCCACATATTTGAATTTTACTTGTTTCTTTAGTTAATGAAAATATGTAGAATTTTAACAAAAATGTGACCATAATTTTTTATTTGATGCATAAATCTTGAATTGATTGGGATGTTAAATCTTGAATTGATTGGGATGCTAACATATGAATTGGATGAGTGTGAATGAATATTGAGCTCTTTTATTTTTGAATGAATAATTGAATTGCTTCAGTAATGAATGGATAGTAGCAATCTTTGAATCTTGTACTAACTTGCCAATTGCAGTGACAATGTATTAATCAGAAACACTCCAATGTGAGTGCATTGTAGCTTATCAAGGGAGAACACTCTACTGCATGTGTTAGAAATATCATCTAGCCAAAGGCTGACACTGTAAGAGTGTGTGTCGGCGTAATTACATACCTCTTGGGGTTTGTTGCACCCTATCGTTACTGCCCAGGAACCAAGGTAGAGTAATGCAATGATATCTCTTAGTCACACATAAAAAATGTTGAAAGAGAAAAAGAAAAGAAAAAGGGAAAAGAGAAAAGAAAAAGAAAAATTGCTATAAATGTTGTATTGGTTTAAGAAAGGGTAAGATTCAAAGCATGTTACTAACACGAGTGATGTTGCAATTTTGATTATTCTTGCCTCTAAATTGTCGACGTATTATTCTATCATGTGAATGCAATTTGTACATTAGAATCCCAGAAAATTTAAGTTGTGAGAATAATAATTGCGGTGACATGTTTGTATGTGATTTTGCTGATTTTTGTTTTCTCGAGGACAAGTAAACACTCAAGTTTGGGGGTATGGTAGCATTAGAAATAACACCTATTTTCTCTCTAAATTTATGTATTATTTGTCTCTTTTGTACCATATTTAGCATGCATATTAGACATTTCATACTTAGTAGTTATGTTTTCTAACTCATTTATGATTGGTTTAAATTCTTGTTATTTTATCTCTTTTTGTGCATTAATGTCGTCACATGCAGCATATATATTGCGTCTTAAAATTGTCAGCGCAAAGGATCGGTGCTAGAAAGAAGTCAAAGATGCAGCCACAAGTATAGCTTGGACATACGGCCAGAGATGTCGATGCATAGAAATCTTTACATTGCATGAGTGAATTCAAGTTACAAGTACATCTGGAAGCACCAACACAGGAATTTCACAGGTTGTCACCGCATTTAAATATTTTAGATCGCGACTAGAAATGCGACGACAATCTACAGATCCATGAAGTTCACACCAAATCTGCGTGAGTGCACAGTTAGACTGTAACAAACTTTTACAGCTGCAATTGGATCTGGATCTGAGAAGAGAGAAGGTTTTCCATTCTTGAAGCCTATAAATAGAGGAGAAAAGATGAAGAAAGATATCAAGAGGGAAGGAATTAAATCTGTAATTACTTTGTGTTTTTGAAGTGTTATTGGAGATCGGTGAGCTGACTAAGTAGATGAGCAACAACTCGTGACGAGGAGTGCTTGGTGTAGGCACAAGAGGAATGATTAAGGAATAGTCCTAGTAGTTTAGAGATAGTAAGCTTCGATGTATTTGTTAGCCCTTCTTTTATGTTGATGAATTACTCTTGACAATTGAATGAATATGAGAATATCTTTCATTGTGATATCACTTTGATTCTTACTTAATTCTTCTTATCTGTTTATTCTTGGATTTAATTACTTTAAACACGAGAGTGGAATTGCAGTCTACCGACATCGAGAAATGCAGTGACAAGTTAGATTAACAAGCAAGTCAGCGAGAGCTGCTTGGGATTAGAAGAGACTCTATCACTTATACTTTAGTGCATAACATTACCTACATCGAGAGATGAGGTAATTATGGGTTCTTGAGTCATGATTAAATGAAGAGCTGTTATTGGTAAGATTTCATTGGAGCTTTATTACTGCGACAATTCATCTATAGAGCACCTTGTCGATTCATCTAGCGTTGCGACTTAGTGAAGTTAGCGATCCACTCCAGTTCTTCACACTTGATCATCATTTTACTTTTCTGCATTTAAATTCTCAAAAGTTTCACAACTATTTGATTTACTTTTAGTTGCACTGGCATTTAACTTTTATAATTACATTGAAAATTTTAACTATCTTAGTGTGCAGATCAGATTCAATTGCACTGACATATTTACTCACATTGTTTCTAATCTTAGTTTTAATTGCCTCTACATATAAACATCAAGAACCTATTCCCTGTGGGATCGATATCCGATAGAATTAATCTATCAACTATACTTGCATCAACGTGTGTTCGCCTGCCCAACTGCTGTGACGTTACAGGCCGATCAAAAGACTTATGAAGAAGAATGTTGGCAGAGCTCTTAAATCCACCACCATTGAAGAGAGTGAATTAAGTGAAGAGGTGGATGAAGAAGAAGAGATGAAGAGGCTTTCTAGAAGATTCAAGAGATTCATGAAGTCCAACAAAGGAGGAGAAGTTCGAAAGAAGAAAGGACTCAAACTTGAACCAATTAAGGAAAAAGATCCCATTATTTGCTATGAGTGTAAGAAACTGGGACACATTAAGTATGATTGTCCTAAAATTAAAAAGAAGGGGTTTAACAAACAAAAGGCTTATGTTGATTGGAGTGACAAAGGCTCATCCGATGAAGAAGCCAAATTAGTCTTCATGGTCATCGATGATCTTAAGCTAACTTCTAACTCATCTACTTTAAATTATTATTCTTTCGATGAGTTGCAACAAGCCTATGATGAATTGATTTTGGAATTAAAAGTGGTGATGTCAAAACAAAAGAAAAGTGTTTCAAAATTGAAAAATGAAAATGACTTAATTTCCAAAATCAATAATGAACTTGAAGAGAAATTAAACGAAATGCAAGAAATCATTAATGAATTTGAAAAGAAAAATTTAGACTTGCATAATTCACCTTTAAAAGTTCATGAGGATCATCAAATGCAACTTGAGTTGCTTAAGAGTGAAATAGCTCACTCTAATAGAGTTTTTGAAAAAGGAGAAATTTTAAAACAAAACTTTGTTAAAAATAGCTTTAATTTGTATAAACATAGAGGTCTCTCAAGATTTTACAAGGGAAAACTTGTTAAAAGGGTATGGGTCCCTAAAGGACTTAGTGCTACTCAAGACAAGGAATATTTTTCAAAATGGTTACCTAAAGGGACTAATATTTTGAAAACTAATGATTATGGACCCAAAAGACATTGGGTACCAAAAACTTAATTCTATGTTTGTAGGTAAGGTGCATTACTTCAAGGTAAACAAATGCAAATTCTATGTGATTGCACCTTAATATTGATTGGTATGGTAGTTCATTAATTCTTTATATTTAATATCTATATTTGAACTAACCACTTTCTTTTCTTCTTAAGTTTTATTTGTTTATTTTTGATATAACAAAATGGGGGAGAAGAGAAAGGTAAATTTCATGGTTGATTGATTACTTAGATTAGTGACCAATTTTTGTAAAGAAAAATGAATGTCAAATTTGAGCTTATTGAAAATTTATGTTCCAAATATTTATGCCTTAAATTGAAAATGATTTTTTTATATAGGGGGAGCTTAATTTCAAAATGTTATTTATTAGGGGGAGCAATTATTCAAAAACAAATTTACAAAAAGTTTTGTTATATCAAAAAGGGGGAGATTTTTAAACTAAGTCTTATTGGATAATATGTTTTGATATAACAAATTAAAGTGTTTTTGAATAAAACGTAAGTGGAAAAGACTCCAGTGAGACTTCTACCAGTAGAACTCCACTTCTGCCGATGCAACTACAGTTCTATCGATACCTTGAAGACTTCTACCAAAACAAGTCAAGTTAGTAGCCAAAGTTCAGTATCCCCTGAACTTCTATCGATACTCTTATGGGTTCTACCGATACCAAATGAAACCCTCAGAGTTCCACCGATACAATGAAGCATCTACCGATAGAATGACTCTAACGATAATATTTTGTAAAGTCGTCTACCTTGGGACTTCTACCGGTAGAACTTCACTTCTATCGATACAACTTCAGTTTGACCGATACAAGTATGCTTCTACCGGAACAACGAAGCTACAGACTACATTTAATGCTGGTTTTTATGGCTGAAATGGCTACATTACTTCCCTAACAACCACAATGGTTGGATTTCACTTAGAGGGTATAAATACCATCTTCCAAAGGTCTAGCATTAAGAAGAGCAATGTGCAAAGCCTAAAGATTAATCAATACATCCTAGAGCTTAATTCTTTCTTACCTTTTCTTGTAAACACTTGTGAGCTTTCGTTGTATTCATTTAGCTCAAGTGTTCTTCTTTGTATTTGTGCTTAATTGGCAAAAATCCTGATGTTGTAAGGATTATTTCTTTGTTTCCTTATTTGTTTCTCTTTTGAGAGAGGGTTTATACTTAAGGTTTAGGTAGAAACCTTAAGGAGTTGTCTCTTAGGACTTTGGGGTATAAGTCTTAAGTGATTGTAAGGTTAAACCTTGTCCTCAAAGGTTAGACAAATCTAGTGGATTTGGGAAAATCCTTAGTTGTGGAAAGCTAAGGTAGTGAAGTAGGCAATTGGGGCCGAACCACTATAAATCCTTATGTTCTTCGTTGTAAAATTAAATTACTTCCACCACAACTTTTAAAAGGTTGATTCAACCTCCGTTACCGTCTTTATTGAGTTGATCCATCAAGCTAACACTTTGCATCGATAATTATAAGCATAAACAGTCATCTCTGTGGGATCGATATCTGATAGATTTACTTCTGTCTATTATACTTGCATCGACAGTGTTCACTTGCACAAATTACTGTGACGTTCATAGTGCGATGAAGTTTTGGCGCCGTTATCGGGGATGGCGTTTGTTTGATGTTTATTGTTGTACTTGCAATTACTTTTTATTTGCTAATCTTTACTTGTTACTAACTTGTTTTCTTTCTTGTTGATTATTTTTCAATTTACTTTTTAAGTGTTTTATGAATAGGAGTAATCTTGAATTTGTTGTTGCCTTAGATCCTGAAATTGAGAGAACTATTAGAAGGAGAAGACAAGAACAAAGGAATATGGCTTTGCCTGGAAATGATGCAGCTATACCTCAATTTCCACCAGAAAATCCTATCCCTCCGATACAGTCACAAAATATGAATAATCCATCGCTACCACAAGAAGAACAAATGCAGAATAGAACAATTCGAGAATTTGTTGTTCCTGTGTTGGATGATTTACAGCCAGGGGTTGTTCGACCAGCTATTCAAGCTGGCAATTTTGAGTTAAAGCCAATTATGTTTCATATGCCTAATTCTAATGCGAGAGAGCATATTAAATATTTTCTACTAATTTGTGTCTTTTTTAGTCAGCATGACGTTCCTAATGTTGCCTTAAAGATGCAACTATTTCCTTAAAGCATTAATTAGTGATCAAGGAACTCATTTCCATTGCAATCAAGTTACGGCCGCACTAAAGCGTTATGGCATTAAGCATCAAATGGAAACCACTTATAATCCATGAACAAATGACCAAGCTAAAGTTTCCAATTGCCAAATTAAGA
Source organism: Gossypioides kirkii (assembly GCA_005610355.1). NCBI lineage: Eukaryota > Viridiplantae > Streptophyta > Magnoliopsida > Malvales > Malvaceae > Gossypioides > Gossypioides kirkii. Next base: position 35,833,012 of record CP032253.1, on the reverse strand, counting down.
ATATCCTTGAAAAAGTGGTGAACCCATCGAGGAGAGGTTGGTCTTCAAGGCTTAATGATGCATTGTGGGCGTTACGCACAGCGTATAAAATGTCACTGGGAATGTCGTCGTATCACCTTGTGTTTGGTAAGGCATGTCACTTGCTTGTGGAACTCGAACATAAAGCCATGTGGGCAATCAAGCAAGTGAACATGGACTATGATGCTTCTGGACAAAAGAGGCTGTTGAACATTACGAAATTGGAGGAAACTAGATGCAATGTGTATGAGAATGCTGTAATATACAAGGAAAAAACCAAGAGATGGCATGACAATATTATTTTGCAGCGACAATTTACTGCAGGTTAACTGGTGCTTTTATTTAATTCGCGACTAAAATTGCACCTAGGTAAATTGTGCTCAAGATGGTCTGGTCCATTCGAGGTTGTCAAAGCATTTCCTCATGTTACGGTCACAATTAAAGACATAAGTGGTGGGCACTAATTTATGGTGAATGGCCAATGGTTGAAGCACTACTTTATCCTGGATGATCACAACTGGAAAGAGACCATTAACTTGGTCACATTTTTCTAACCCTTCTTTACATTTGTATCATTTACTTTTAGTTATTTTGTTTATGTTTCAGTTATCTTTCTTATTTTTTTTGCAGGAATAAAGTTCTTCCTTTTGTCGAAGCATGAAAAACTCCTTGTCGACGTAGCTTATCTACTGACTCATCACAAAATCGAAACATTTCAAGAAAGCAATCACAATGCTTCAAGCACTTCTTCCCTAACCGTTGGATCGGTTTGAAAAAGGATAATTCGAGTGGACACATTTATTGGCTGCAGACTAACTGTTCTCTCTCTGCAGTGGAGAAGAGCACAACTCTCCATCTTCACATTTCATTCCTTATAAAGTGATTCATTGTGTCGATGGTGTGCCTCAGAAAAACCTCCATTGCTGCCTAAAATTTTCTTCAAAGCTCTTACCTTTCTTGCTCTCTACTATCTTTGCTACCAAAAAGATATGGCCAGAACTCGAGGCGCAAAAGCATCATCCAAATCTATTGCAGAATCCTTCTCCGCCATAGTGGTGTGAGAAACAGAGTAGCTCCCAGCAAAAGAACCAGTGATGTTTCTAACCAAGGCTACGAAGAACCACTTCCATGACAACATCCTGAAGCGCAACTGCCACCCTGAGAATAGGGCTTCCAGCTATCGCAGCATCTAAACTTGAGGAAGCAAGTTACAAAGACTATTGTGTGAATGGGGTGGGAAACCTTCTGTTCTCATCCTGAAGGGTATTCACCATCCCTTGTAAGGGAGTTTTATGCCAATCTGACCGAGAAGGACCAAGAATTCATCTTCGTTCGAGAAGGGTTGGTGCCCTGGGGTGCATCCCACATCAACGCTTTGTAAAACATCAATGTCGAAGAAGATGAGCACATTGCCTTCGTCGAACAACTCACTAAAAAAGGGGCAGATATCCTGATGCAAGACTTCTATATCGATGGAACAGTTTGGACGGGCAATAATCCTAACAACTACATCATGCACTATCGCTTCCTCACAATACAGAGTAAGGTCTAGTTTCACTTCATAAATTGTCATCTCATGCCTTCTACTCATAGCACAACAGTCACTTTGTATCGATGTGTTTAATGTATTCGATCATCAAAGGAAGACAAATTGATGTCGGTGTAATTTTGCACCAAGAAATTACGGATTGTGCTGTAAAGCAGATGGGTATTCTAGTATTCCCTTCACTGATCATGCAGCTGTGCCAACATCGAGGAGTGATGCCTCATGAGGGAGAAGAAATGTTTGACAACAAAGGCCCTATTAATGATGCCTCCATTGAGCGCATGACTAGGGGGAAGGATACTCCTGTTGTGAAGGAAGCTGAAGCCAAGAAGAGGAAAGGCAAGGCGAAAATGGAAGAAAAGAAGATTCATGTTGCCATAGATCCTAAATTATGGCGTAAGGTTAAGAAGGTAGAAAATATTGCTGATACCATAAACATTCGATAGATTAAACTTGTCGGTGCAATCGAGGACATGGAGAGATCACAGAACCTATTCTATGCCTACACAAGGGCATGTAATAGTGCCATTATGACCACATTGCGCTGTATGAGCAAAGCACCTTTGCTCGAGATCCCTGTGTTCCCTCCAATTATCAGGGAAGCTACACCTTCGATTGAAAGGGCTGCTTCAGAAGGAAAAGACCACTAAGAATGTTGAAGACTACTTCTGGAATATTACCAGCCTGTTCGAGGATTATTTTGCTACCATCCTAGGGGATAATATGGCTGAGAAGGAGGAAAATGTTGAGGAAGGACACACGCCCTTGGAACTTGTGGAGACAGATGAGGAAAAAGAAAAGGACAAAGAGGAGGAAAAAGAAGAAGAAAGAAAAGCAGAACCTGCTGTCGCGATAGATTCATCTGAGGAATTTGTCACCGCACCCAAGTTGTGGGTGCATATGTTGAGTACTTGGTGCCACCTTATGCAAATAAGGCGAAGGTCATGACGATCAGCAATGAGGATTCAAATCCCCTAGCCATAGTGCTTTATGTTGCACCGCTTACTGAAATACACCCTTTTGACGTCATGGTCGATGAAGTCGAGGCACAGCTTGATGTGGAAGAGCAATCCCAAGATTCGACTAAGCCGAAAGAACGGAAGTGCAAGTGTGCCAAGGACAAAAAGTGACATGAGGAACGTAAGAAGAAGAAGAAGACCTCTGCAGCCACATCTTCGACTGCAGCACACTCAGTTAGTTTTTATTTTTCAGCACTTAGTTTAGATTTCATGCTTATCATGTAGTTGTAATATCATTGTCATCATTTTTCTTTTGTCCCTGCATTTTTATTGTCACTGCATCTGCATTTGTCATTGCATTTCCATATATATTTGTACATTAATGTCAATGCATTGGGGACAATGCAGACTTTATGTTTGGGGGGAATGTATATGGATTGGAAATTCAATTGCACCCACATTTAAAAAAAGTTTTTCCTTTTGAATTCAATGAAAGCATGCAATATTATGGGAAACGTGATTGCAATTTTTTTCATTCAATGCTTAATTCTTGAATCGTGTGAGATACTAATGAATGAGTTAGATAAATGTGATTGAATATTGTATATTCTATTTTTGGATGAATGGTTGAGATTGCATTAGTAATGAATGAATAGTATCATCATTTGAATCTTGAATAAATTTGCCATTTATAGCTACTTGTATATAAGTATAGTTATAAATAAAAGACACTCCAATGTGGGTGTTCTGTGAACTGTCAAGGGGGAGCACTCCAATGTCAGTGTTAGGAAAAGTAATCTAGCCAAAGGCTGTCACTGCAAGAGTGTGTGTCGGTGAAATTACATACTCCCTGGGGGTTTGTTGCACCCCATTGTTACTTCCCAACAACAAGGGTATAGTAATGCAACGACATCCCTCAGTCACATAAAAAATGTATATAATAAATGTTGTGTTAGTAGAAATAATTTAAGATTTAAATCATGATACTAGCATTAATGAAGTTGCAGTTTTAATTATTCATAGTTATAAATTGTCGGTGCAATATTCTGTCATGTGAGTGCAATTCATACATCAGGATTTAAGAATATTCAAGTTGCTAGAATAGCTATTGTTTTGACAAAACTTTTTCTCTATGACTTTGCTAGCTTTTGTTTACTTGAGGACAAGTAAAAATTCAAGTTTGGGGGTGTGATAGCTTTAGAAAATACCATTGATTTCTCCTTACTTAGGGTATAATTTATTCCCATTTTATCATTTTTAGTATGCATTTTTAGCATTTTTAACTTAGTGATTGCATTTTCTAACTCAGTGATGCTTGGTTTAGTTTTATTTAATTTTTTCCTGTTTTTGCTACTATTGTCGCCACAATTAGTTGTTTAGTATTCCATCCAAAGATGTCAGTGTAAGAATATGTCTTGAAAGATCAACGCATGAAGGTGTCCAGGGTTGTCGCCGCAAAATAGAATCCAAATTTGTGCCTAAAAATGTCATTGCAACCGACAACTGTCTGATTAACACACCAAATTTGTGTGAGTGTATAGCTGGTATAACCAACTTGTACAGCTAGAGGAAGTTGGATCCAGAAAGAGGACACCTGTGCTAGGCAGTTGCTGTTAAATACTGATGAAAAAGGAAAGAAAATGGGAGAGCTTCTTCTTCCAGATTTTTGACACATAAAATCTCTTCTTCAACATTTTCTTAAGCTAGCTTCGATGGCAATTTAACTTCCTGGAGGGCAAACTGACCTTGATGAGAAGGCAAATCTGCTCCTGACAAGGAGCATCCTAAATGCAACGCAAGAAAAGTGTAAGGGAATGATTCTAGAAGGCTAGGAATAGGATGTTCAATTTATTCCGTTACTCTCTCTTTCAAACGTTGATGAATTTTGATTATTTGAATTTGTATGGAAGTGCAATTTAATTTCAGATCAAGTTTGATATCTATTCAAATTTTCCTTCATTGTTTATCTTTGGATTTAATTGCTTGACCACGAAAGTGTAATTGCAGTCATTGTCACTGGAAAGTGCAGCTACAAATTAAGTTAACAAGCAAGTCAACGGAAGTTGCTTGAGGATCGAAGGAATTTTGTCCACTTGTTCTTGAATATTTTGCATTGCTAGCACTGGAAGGTGTGGTTAGTGTGAGTCACCATCGTTAAGATCAATAAGATAAACACGTTAGATGCAAAACCTGTCACCATCGTATATGGAAAGAAAAGCCCTATTGAAAAGGAGTCTACCTCAAAGGACGTACAAGATAATGTCTTGGTCATCAGGGTTCCTAGCCCTTTTAAGTTCGGAGATGACCAATGGGTTCCTTCGAGATATGATTATGAGGTGGTTGGATCTGATGTCTCCAACATCTCAGGACTTAGTGGTATAACTCGAAGCGGGCATTGTTACAAGCCAAACATAATGGGTAAAGAACTTCGTGGTAAGGAAGTGATTTTAGAAAATCAACTAGAAATTGACGATAAAGAAGTCGATAAGGAAATGAGAGAGGACCAAAAGGGAGAAATAGAGAATGATGAAGTTAATGATTTTTTTGCATTTGATAAAGTACAAGTATAGCTTGGTCGAGTAGTTGAACAAAACACTAGCAAGAATTTCTTTACTGTTACTACTTTTTAACTCGGAGCCACATAGGGAGGCTCTTGTACGAGTTCTAAAACAAGCTTACATCGCTCACAACATGTCAGTAGATAATGTCAGTCACTTAGCAGGGAGCATTTTGGCCCCAAATTATATATCTTTCAATGATGATGAGATACCCTTCGATGGAAGAGGAAGTACCAAGGCATTACACATCTCAGTAAAGTGTAAAGTTGATCGGTTGTTTAACGTCACAGCAATATTGTGCAAGCGTACACTGTCGATGGAAGTATAGTAGACAGATGTGAGCCTGTCAGATATCGATCCCACGAGGATGGCTGTCTTTTGTTTATTAATGTCAATGCAATGAATAGATAAAACAAGATAAATTGTGATAATAGTTGTCAGAGTAATAACTTGAAAATAAAAACGAAATATGATAATGATAAAATGGCATTCCCAATGTGAATGCTCAACAGAATGCTAAGTTCTCACAAGGTATAAAAGGATAGGTGATTGTCGATGCAATAAAGTGCAATGTATATTTTACCAAGCTTAACTTCTATATTTAACCTAAGACTTAAACATGCACATTAACCACACCTTTCTATGATGGCAATGGAACACGATTAAGAACAAGTGGATTAAATTCCTCTAATCCCCAAGCAACTTCCATTGTAATGCTTGTTAGCTTAAACTATCGCTGCACCTTCCAGTGACAATGACCGTAATAACACTTTCGTGCTAAAGACATTCAAACCCAAAGATTAAACAGCAAAAGCAAGTTTGAATAAAATAACATTTAACCTAGAAATTATGTGTACTTCCATATAAACATAAAATAGAGAGTAATCACCAGCATTAGAAAATAAATGTAAAAGACACAAATGGAGAATATTATTCCTAGACAACTCGACTTGCTCCCTCACTTCCCTCTTGTGTCGCTCTTAAGGCTCCTCGTCAGGGGCTTGATCGCGCTATGAACGTCACAACAAATTGTACAAGCGAACACTGTCGATGCAAGTATAATAGATAGATGTAAATCTATCGGATATCGATCCCACAGGGATGGTTGCTTATGTTTATAATTGTCCATGCAAAGAAAGTTAAAACTAAAGAGATTGTGATGAATATTGTCGAAGTAATAAAATAAGAAAATGCAGTAAAAGTATGAGAATAATTTGTCAAAACAATTTAAGAAAATTTAAGAAGTAAAACAGTGGTAATGAGATGGGGTTCCTTGACTTGAAAAGTTGGCAAAAAGCTAAATGTGATCACAAGGTTAATAACAGATAAATTGTCGCCACAATTAAGCACAATGAAATCTTACCAACCTTAACTTCCCTGTTTATCAAAGACTCAAATACTCACACTAACCACACCTTCCAGTGTTGGCAATGCTATATATTCAAGAACAAGTGGACTGAATTCCTTCAATCCTCTAGCAACTTCCGTTGACTAGCTTGTTAACTTAATTTGTCATTGCACTTTCTAGTGACAGTGACTGCAATCACACTTCCATGGTCAAACAATTAAATCCAAAGATAAACAATGAAGGAAAGATTGAAATATATCAAACTTGATCTGAAATTAAATTGTATTTCCATACAACTTCAAATTATCAAAACTTATCAACGTTTAAGCAAGAGAATAACAGAATAAATTGAAGTATCCTATTCCTAGTCTACTTGAATCACTCCCTTACACTCCTATTGCATCGCATTTAGGATGCTTGTCGTCAGGAGCAGGGTTTCCTTCTTATCAATGTCAGGTTACGCTCAGGGAATTTAAGCTGACATGGATGCAAGCTTAAGAAGGTGTTGAAGAAGAAATTTAATCTACCGAAAATAAAATCAAGAAGAAGATAAAACTCTCAGAAGATTCTTTCTCATCAGTATTTAACAGCCACTACCAATTACAGGTGTCATCCTTTTTAGATCCAACTTTCTTTAGCTGTACAAGTTGGTTATACCAGCTGTACACTCATGCAAATCTGGTGTGTTCATCAAACAGTTGTCAGTTGCAATGATAGTTTTGGATGCAAATTTGGATGTTATTTTGCAGCGACAACTCTATACACCTTAAGGCATTGATCCTTCTGGAAGGTTCCTGCAGTGACATCTTTGGGAGCAATACTAAACAACAAATGTAGCGTCATTATTAGTAAAAACATGATAATATTAAAGAAAATTAGGCCAAGCTTCACTAAGTTAGAAAATGCAATAACTAAGTAAAAAAGACTAAAAATGCATGCTAAAGATGATCAAATGAGAACAAGTTATACCATAAGTAAGGAGAAATCAATGGTCTTTTCTAATGCTATCACACCCCTAAACTTGAATTTTTACTTGTCCTCAAGTAAACAAAAGCTAGCAAGATTATAACAAAGATTTTTTGTCAAGGAATAGTCATTCTAGCAACTTGAATCTTCTGAAATCCTAATGTATGAATTACATTCACATGACAAAATATAACGCCGACAATTTATAGGTATGAATAATCAAAACTACAACTTCATCAATGCTAGTATCATACTTTAAATCTCAAATTTCTACCAAAATAATATTTATTGTATAATAATATATATACATATACATATATATATGTATATGTATATATTAATATTATACAATAAATGTGACTTAGGGATGTCGTTGTATTAATATACCCTTGTTCCTGGGAAGTAACGATGGGGTGCAACAAACTCCCAGGGAGTATGTAATTGCACCGACACACACTCTTGTAGTGACAACCTTTGGCTAGACTACTTTTTCTAACACTTGCATAGGAGTGTTCCCCCTTGATAGTTCACAATACACCCACATTGAGTTTTTTTATTCATAACTATACTTAAATACAACCAGCTGTAAATGGAAAATTTATTCAAGATTCAAATAATGATACTATTCATTCATTACTAATGCAATCTAAATCATTCATCCAAAAATTGAAGATACATAATTCAATCACATTCATCCAACTCATTCATTAGCATTTCACATGATTCAAGAATTAAGCATCAAATGAAAAAAAGTTCAAGCATATTTCCAATAACTTTGCATGCTTTCATTAAACTTAAAAGGACAAAATTTTAAAATGTGGGTACATCTGCATTTCCATCCCATATACATTCTCTCTAAACTTAAAATCTGCATTGTCCCCAATGCACTGACATTAATTTACAAATATATATGGAAATGAAATGACAATGTAGATGCATCGACAATAAAAATGCAGGGACAATTATACTACAATTACATGATATGCATGAAAACTAAACTAAGTGCAAAAAATAAAAACTAACTCAGTGTGTTGCAGCCGAAGATGTGGCTGCATAGCTCTTCTTCTTTTTTTTTTTGCACTTCTCTTTGTGTCCTTTTTTGTCCTTGGCACGTTTTCTCTTCCTTTCTTTTGGCTTGGCCGGATCCTCAGATTGCTCCTCCGCATCAGGCTGCGTCGTGGCATCATCGATTATGACATTAGATGGGTGTATTTCAGCAAGCAGTGCAACATAAAGCACCAAGTCTAGAGGATTGGATTCTTTATTACTGATATTTATGACCTTCACCCAACTCGCATTAGGTTGAGCCAAGTCATCAAAAGATGCACCCACAACTTCAGGTGTGGTGACAAATTCCTCAGTCGAATTTGTTGTGACATCAGGTCCTTCTCTTCTTTCTTCTTTTTCCAGTTCTGTCTTCACAGGTTCCAATGGTGTATCCCCTTTATCAACATTGGCCTCCTTCTTACCCATATTAACATCTGGATTGGTAGAGAAATCATCCTCAAAAAGGCTGACAATGTTTCGGAGGTAATCTTTATCTTCTTTCGAATTCACCTCACGTTCATCATAAAAAATATGGACCATCTATGGAGATGCTACTGAGTGGTCCCTTCCTTCTGATGAAGCCCTCTCAGTTGAAGGTGTAGCTTTTCTGATGATTAGGGGGAATATAGGAAACTCGGGCAAAGGTGCTTTGCTCATACAACACAATGTAGTCACAATGGTACTATTCCATGCCCTTTTGTAGGCATAGAATAGGTTCTACGATCTTTCAAATGTTGATGGTATCAACATATCTTTTTTACCTCCTTAACCTTATGCCATAAGTTAGGATCTGTGGCGACATGAATCTTCTTTTATTTCATCTTCGCCTTGCCTTTCCTCTTCTTAGCTTCAGCTTCCTTCATAATAAGAATATCATTCCCTCTAGTCATGCGCTCAATGGAGGCATCATTAATAGGACCTTTGTTGTCCAACATTTGTTCTCCCTTACGAGCCATCACTCCTCATTGTTGGCACAGCTGCATGATCAGTGAAGGGAATGTTAGAATACCCGTAGCTTTATAGCACAGTTCGTAATTTCTTGGTGCAAAATTACACTGACATCACTTTGTCTTCCTTTGATGATCAATTGGATTAAACACATCCGATCCAAAGTGACTGTTGTGCTATGAGTAGAAGGCATGAGACAACAATTTATGAAGTGAAACCAGACCTTACTCTATATTGTGAGAAAGTGATGGTGCATGGTGTAGTTGTTCGGATTGTTACCCATCCACACCGCTCTATCAATGCAAAGATTCTACATCAGGAATTCAGCCCCCTTCTTTGTGAGTTGTTCCAGGAAGGCCATGTTCGTCTTCTTCGACGGTGATGTTGTAAAGAGCATTAATGTAACAGGTACCCCAAGGCACCAATCCTTCATGAACGATAATGAACTCTTGTTCTTTATCAGTCAGGTTTGCATAAAACTCTCTCACAAGGGATGGTGAATACCCTTCAGGATGGGTGCAGAAGGTTTCTCACCTTATTCTCACAATAGTTTTGCTGACTTGCTTCTCCAGGTTTTGATGTTGCTATAGTTGGAAGCCTTGTTCAGGGTGATAGTTGCGCTTCAACATGTTGTCTTGGAAGTAATCCTTAGCAGCCTTGGTCGATGGGTGCTGCTCTATTTCTAGCACCACTGCGATGGAGGATGATTCTGCGGCAAATTTGGACTGTGTTTTTGTACCTCGAGTTTTGGCTATAGCTTTTTGGTAATAAAGGTATTAAAGAGCAAAAAGGTGAGAGCTTTTGAAGAAAAGTTGCAATAACAATGAAGGTTTTTCTAGTGAACACTGTCGGTGCAGTAGATCGCTTTATAGGGAATGAAACGTGAAGATGGAGCGGCGTACTTTTTTTTCACTACAAAGAGAGGATAATCAATCTGCATCCAATAAATGCATCGACTCGGATTGTCCTTGTTCAAACCAATCTGACGGTTGGGGAATAAGTGTTTGAAGCGTTGTGATTTCTTTCTTGAAATGTTTCGATTTTGTGATGAGTCAGCAAATAAATTGCATCGACAAGGAGTTTTTCATGCATCGACAAAAGGAAGAACTTTATTCTTGCAAAAATAAAACTAAGAAAGATAACTGAAACATAAACAAAATAACTAAAAGTAAATGATACAAATGTAAAGAAAGGTTAGAAAAATGTGACCAGGTTAATGGTCTCTTTCTAATTGTGATCATCTTGGCTAAAGAAGTGCTTTAGCCGTTGGCCATTCACCTTAAATTGGTGTCCATCATTTATGTCTTTAATTGTAGCCACACCGTGAGGAAATGCTTCGACAACCTCGAATGGACTAGACCATCTTGAGTACAATTTACTTGGGTGCAATTTTATTCGCGAATTAAATAAAAGCACCAGTTGACCAGCAGTAAATTATCACTGTAAAATAATATTATCATGCCATTTCTTGGTCTTTTCCTTATATATTGCAGTGTTCTCATACGCACTGCATCGAATTTCCTCCAATTCAGTGATGTCCAACAACCTTTTCTGTCCAGCAGCTTCAGAGTCCATGTTTACTTGCTTGATTGCCCACATGGCTTTATGTTTTAATTCCATGGGAAAGTGACATGCTTTACCAAGCACTAATTGATACGACGACATTCCAAGCGGTGTTTTATATGCTGTGCGTAACGCCCATAATGCAACATCAATCCTAGAAGACCAATCTCTCCTCGATGGGTTCACCACCTTTTCAAGGATATTCTTAATTTGTCGATTAGAAACTTCAGCCTGGCCATTGGTTTGTGGATGATATGTGGTTGTCATTCTATGTTTAATGTCATACCGCTTCAGTTCGGCTGCAACTTGATTGTAATGGAAGTGAGTGCCTTGATCACTAATCAATACCTTAGGTGTGCCGAAATGAGTGAGTATGTACTTGTGGAAAAATTTCAGCACTGCCCTAGCATCATCCTTTGGAACAGCAATTGCTTCCACCCATTTGGACACATAATCAACAACAACTAGGATGTAAACATTTCCAAACGAACATGGAAATGGTCCCATGAAGTCCATAGCCCAGACATCAAAAAGCTCAACCTCCATAATTGGCTGTTGCTGCATCTCATTGCATCGAGATATTGATCCATTGCATTGACATTTGTCACATTGTTACACAAAATTGTGGGCTTCTCTAAACAATGAAGGCCAATAAAATCTTGACTGAAGGATCTTCGTGCAGTCCTTACACCACTAAAATAACCTCTATAAGGGGCATCGTGGCAATGCTTCAGGATAGAAATCATTTCTTCTTCTGGAACACAGCGTCGAATAATATTGTCGCTGCATACCTTGAATAGGTATGGCTCATTCCACTAGTATTTTGCGATGTCGCGAAGAAACCTTTCCTTCTTGTGGCCTTTTGCACTCAAGGGTAACCTTTCACACACCAAGTAGTTGACGACATCTGCATACTATGAGGCTGTGCTAATAGTAAATAGCTTCTCGTCTGAAATGCATCGATAATTTGGAATGTATTTCCATCTTCACTTTCTACTTCTAGACGAGACAAGTGATCTGCTACTTGGTTCTCCGATCCTTTGCGACCCTTTATCTCAATATCAAATTCTTGTAGTAACAAGATCCATCGACTCTATCTTGGTTTGGCATCTTTCTTAGCAAAGAGGTATCTTAACGCAGAATGATCAGTGAATATTGTAACCTTTGTGCTGACAAGATATGAATGAAATTTGTCGAAGGCAAAGACTACTGCTAACAGCTCCTTCTCTATGGTTGTATAATTAATCTGCACTTTAGTGAGAGTTTTGCTGGCATAATATATTGCATGAAATACTCTTTCTTTGCATTGTCCTAACACGACACCCACTGCATAGTCACTCGCATCATACATTACCTCAAATGGTTGCGACCAGTCTGGTGCAACAACAATTGGTGGCTTCACTAGCTACTGCTTAATTTGTATAAATGCGGCCAGACATGCATCATCAAATAAAATTTTTTATTTTGCTCCAATAAGGAGCAGAGAGGTTTTGCAATCTTGGAGAAATCTCGGATAAATCTTCGATAAAAATCGGCAAGGGTAACTTCTCAATAATCTCAACCTTTACTTCGTCCAATTCAATATGCTGACAAGAGATTCGATGACCGAGGATAATGCCTTTTGTTGCCATGAAGTGGCATTTCTCCCAATTCAGCATTAGGCTTGTATCCTCACACCACTTTAGAACTCTAGCCAAATTGTCAGCGCATTTATCAAAAGTATTGCCATAGACAGAGAAAACATCTATAAGTACCTCCAAAGAGTCTTCAATCATGTTTGAGAAGATTTCCATCTTACACCTTTGAAATTTGGCTGGTGTATTGCATAAACCAAATAGCATTTGGTGGAAGACAAAGGTTCCAAAAGGACAAGTAAAAGTCATCTTTGCTTGATCCTCAGGTGTAATTGCTATCTGATTGTAGCCAGAATAGCTATCTAGAAAGAAATAATAGGCTTTGCCAGCAAGCCTATCCAATATTTGATCAATGAAGGAAAGTGGGAAGTGATCCTTCTTTGTGGCTGCATTCAAACGGTGATAGTCCATACATACTCGCCAGCCTATAGGAATTTGAGTAAAGATTAATTCATCTTTGTCATTACTTACCACCATGATACCACTCTTCTTTGGAACACATTGGACTAGGCTCACCCACATACTATCAAAAATTGGGTAGATGATGCCCTCATCCAACCACTTAACGATGTCCTTCTTATCAACCTCTTTCATTTTTTCATTTAATCTTCTCTGTTGTTCAATAGACTTCTTTCCCTCATCTTTTAACCTGATTTTGTGCATGCACAAAGAGGGACTAATACCTCTAATACCCGTAATACTCCAAACAATTGCACTTTGTGTTGCTTCAGTATGTGGATTAATTTTTTCTCCTGACTTGCGTTGAGAGTTGTAGAGACAATTACTGGCAATGTGTCATTCTCACCAAGGAAAATATACTTCAAATGGGTAGGCAATGACTTCAACTCCAAAGTAGGAGCTTCTTCAATAGATGGCTTAAATACAAGAGCTGTTCTATTGGTCAAATCCAAAGATTCCATCTGCCATTCGTGCCTAAGCTCTACATTATTTGCCTCAACCTTGTAGTCACAAGCACTTAAAAAATCTTCTTCAGTTGTCACCGTAATTTCTTCTGGGACTGCTGTGCTACGCTCATTAAATTCGTCTTCAATTAATTTGTCCAGCATATCAATATGGTGACATTCCTCATTATTCCTACAAGGAATTGCTTCGAAAACACTGAAGGTGACATGTTCATCGTTATGTCGCATTATTAGTTTGCCTTTGAACACGTCGACAAGAGTGCGGCTACTGGCAAGAAATGGGCGTCCCAAGATTATGGGCACCTCTTTATCAGCTTCACAATGAAGGATAATAAAATCCACTAGGAACACAAATTTATCTACTTGAACTAGGACGTCTTTAATTTCCCTTCAGGTTGCGCTAATGATCTATCTGGCAACTGCAATGTCACTGCAGTGGGATTCATGTGACCAATCCCCAATTGTTGAAATGTTGATAATGGCATGAGGTTGATACTTGCTCCTAAATCACATAGAGCTTTTCCCAAGTAATGATTTCCAATTGAACATGGAATTGTAAAACTGCCAGGGTCCTTCATCTTTGGTGGCAATTTATTTGTCAAGACTACGTTGCATCTCTTTGTGAGTGTAATTGTCTCGATATTAGTCAACTTCTTCTTCTTGGATAGGATCTCTTTCATGAATTTCCCATAGCTAAGAATCTATACGAGAGCATCCATTAGAGGTATGTTAACATGCAGTTGTTTCAATATGGCTAGAAACTTTTGATATTCTCTATTATTCTCCTTCTCCTTAAATCTTTGTAGAAATGGAAATGGTATTAATACATTAGATTGTCGTGACAAAAATGGTTGCGTCGACATCGGTAGTTGCGTCGATAATTTTGTTGGTCTAATGGTAGGCATGAGAGTAACAACTGGTGGATCCTTTTTATTTGGTTCATCTGCTTCTTCATCAGATACAACTTTTTCTCCTTGATATACTTCACTTGCATTGAAAGGTGTTGTATTAGAGCTGCTAGTTAGCATGACAGTTTACTTCCCACTCTAAAGAGTAATAGCTTTGCAATGCTCCTTCCCCTTTTGATTTGGATTCTCGGTATCGCTTGGTAAAGCACTTGGAGGTCTTGTGCTCAAATTTGAAGCTAGTTGCCCTAACTGTGCTTCCAATGCTCGAATGGAAGAGGAATTTCCTTGCACAATTGCTTCTGTTCTCGGGATATGATCAATCATAAAGGCTTCAAGGGCTGCTAAGGGATCAGCTTGTGGTTGGGAATATTGCTGTTGCTGTTATTGTCCTTGAATATGCAGATTTGGCATTGAAGATTATTGTGGCTACACACGAGTATGTGGTTGCAACTGATCTTGATGTACATGCATGTGAGGACTTTGATTGAAATTTTACTGCTACTAATTGTAATTCCCTTGTTGAAAATTACCATGACTAGAGGAATTGTCATATGTAAACGTGGTCGCATTTTGATTTCCCCAAGGTTGTTGATTTCGAGCCGAGCTATTGTAGGAATTACCATAAGAATTTCCTCGGATATTATTAACATAGAACGCATTTTTCGCATGCTGAGGACAATCCTCATAGCTATGATTGTCGCCACAAATTTCGCAAAAAAATGTCGAAACATCCAGTTGTTGGGTAACTTGAATGAGAGCAACTTCAATGGTCCCCTTCATGTTCTTTATCATATTTGCTAACAAAGATACTTGTGCAGTTAGAGTTGATATAGCGTCTAATTCAATAACTCTGGGGTTTGCTTTGACTTGTGCAGCACGAGAGGTCAGATATCGGTAGTTATTCTGAGCGATCCTCTATAAAATTCTTACAGCTTCATTATAAGTGCAGTCCAACAAAGGACCATTTGCAGATGCGTCGACAAGATTTCTTATCTGTGCATTCAACCCATTGTATAAGATCTCAATCTGTGTTTCCTATTGAATTGCATGCATGGGATATCGTCGAAGCAAAATTTTGTATCACTCTCATGTAGTGTGCAAATTTTCATCATTTAGTTGATGATACGCATTAATATCATTCCTAAGTCGAGCATTCACTATTGGTGGATTAAATCACAAAATGAACTAAGTTGCAAGCGCATTCCATGATGTAATCGATCCAGCAGGCAATCTAAGGAACCAAGTATGAGTCCGTCCTTGCAATGAGAAAGGAAATAGTTGCATCTTTAAGGCATTAACAGGAACGCCATGCTGACTAAAAGAAACACAAATTAGTAAAAAAGATTTAAGGTGCTCTCTCACATCCTCATGAGGTAATCCAGCATACTGCCCATTTGAATTTAGCATCTGAAACATAACTGACTTTAATTCAAAATTGCCAGCTTGAATAGCAGGTCGAATAACTCCTGGCTGTAAATTATCTAACACAGGAACAATGAAGTCTCGAATCATTCTATTCTGCATCTATTCTTCTTGTGGCAATGGTGGATTATTTATATTTTATAGCTGTATCGGAGGGACAAGATTTTGTGGCGGCAATTATGGTATGGCGACATCATTTCCAGGCAAAGCCATATTCCTTTGTTCTTGTCTTCTCCTTCTAATAGTTCTTTAAATTTCAGGATGTAAGCCAATAACAAATTCAGGATTACTCCTGGTCATAGAACACCTAAAAAGAAAATTGAAAAATAGTTAACAAAAAAGAAAACAAGTTAGTAACATGTAAAGATTAGTAAATAGAAAGTAACTACAAGTACTGTGCGACTTAGGAGCCAGCATCAACTTGATGCCTAAGTCTATTTACAAGCTGTTGGGAATAAGTGAAGTAAAACCCACAACTGTGACGCTTCAGCTAGTGAATCGATCTTTAGCATATTCCAAAGGGAAGATCGAGGATGTTTTGGTAAGAATCAATAAGTTTATTTTTCCTGGTGACTTTATTGTCTTAGATTTTGAACAGATAAGGAAGTGCCGGTCATCCTTGGAAGACCTTTCCTAGCCACGGGGAGAACTTTAATTGATGTGAACTCACCATGCGAGTTCAAAACGATTAGGTAATATTTAACATTCTTAAAGCTATGAAATTTCTCGATCCTATAGAAGAGTTGATCGTGCTATGAGCGTCACAGCAATTGGTGCAAGCTAACACTGTCGATGGAAGTATAGTTGATAGGTTTTAGCTATTAGATATTGATCCCATAGAGATGGCTGTTGATGCTATAATTGTCGAAGCAATTAGAGTTAGAATAAAAATAATTGTAAGGAATAATATCAGCGCAATTAATTCATAGACTGCAGAATTCAATGAATTAAAACTATCAAAGCAAATGTTGTTAGACTGTGATACAATATGTCAAAGCAATTTAATAAGAAAATGTAATGAACGTTGAAGATATTTTGTCAAAGCAAATTAAGAAAATTAAAGAAGTAAAAAAATGATGATGGAATGGGGGATCCTTGACTTGATAAGTCTACAATCACTAAATGTGACCACAAGGTAAATGATAGATAAATTGTAGCTGCAATTAAGCTTAATGAGATCTCACTATTTTCGACTTCCTTGCTTATCAAAGACCTAAACACTTACATTAACCACACCTTCCAGTGCTAGCAAAGCTTTGCATTCGAGAAAAAGTGGTTGAATTCCTTCGTACTTCAAGCAACTTCCGTTGTCTTGCTTGTTAATTTAATCATGTCACTGCACTTTCCAGTGTCAGCAACTACAATAACACTTCCGTGATCTAGCAACTAAATCTAAAGATAAACAGAGAAGAGGAATTGAGCAGAAATCAAATTAGATCTAAAATTAAAGGTACTTCCATACACAATTAAGTTCATCAGAATTTATCAACATTTAAGAGGAAATAAAGAACAAGTTGAAGCATTCTATTCCTAGCCTACTAGAACTCTTCCCTAATGCTCCTCTTGTGTCACACTTAGAAACACTCCTCGTCAAGAGCAGATGCTTCCTTCTCGTCCCAGTCAGTTCACCCTCCAGGAAATTAAGCTACCATGGAAGCAAGCTTAAGAAAAAATGAGAAATACAAAATTGATTTTTGTCACGAGCTTTGATGATCCCCCTCCTCTTCTCTCTCTCCTCAATATTTATCTTTAATGCCAGTATAGGTGTCCTTCTTCTCTCAGATCTAACTTCCTTGCAGCTGTACACTTACGCAGATCTGGTATATGTAGCAAGCAGTTAAAGGTTGTCATGACATTTTTGGACGCAGATTTAGATTTTAATTTGCTGCGACAACCTTTATATCCTCATGCACTGGTACTTCTGGATATGTTCATGTAACAATATTCCTAAGTGTAATCTGGAAATGCTAATGCAGTGTCAAATTTGGGCGCAATTTGGATTCTAAAGTGCGACGACAACCTTAAACATTTTTCTACTTTAATCTTTTAAGACAGACCCCTACAATGACATCTCAAGATGCAATATTGAACAATAAATGTGGCGACAATAGTAACAAAAGTAGGATAATATGAAAGAAATTAAACCAAACATCACTGGCTTAGAAAATTCAATAACTAAATACAAAATGCTAAAAAGGCATGCTAAACATGATACAATGGGAACAATTTATACTCTAAATAAGGAGAAATTAATGGTCTTTTTCTAATGCTATCACACCCCCAAACTTGAGTTTTTACTTATCCTCAAGTAAACAAAAGCTAGAAAGGTCATAGCAAAATTCTTATCAAAGCAATAATCATTCTAGCAACTTGAATCTTTTGAGACCTTAATGTATGAATTACATTTACATGACAGAAAATTGCGCCGACAATTTATAGGCATGAATAATCAAAATTGCAACTTCATCAAAGCTAGCATCATGTTTCAAAACATGAATTCTATCTACCAATACAACATTTATTGTACGCTAATATAAATATATTTCTTTTTCTTTTCTTTTTTTATGCGACTGAGGGATGTCATTGCATTACTATACCCTTGTTCCTGGGCAATAACTATGGGGTGCAACAAACCCCTAGCGAGTATGTAATTGCATCGACACACACTCTTGCGGTGATAGCCTTTGGCTAGATACTTTTTCAAACACTTACATTGGAGTGTTACCCCTTGACAAGTCACAATGCACCCACATTAGAGTGTCTTTTATTCATAATTATATCTATATACACATAGTTGTAATTGACAAGTTATTTCAAAGATTCAAATAATGATACTACTTATTTATTACTAATGCAATTTCAACCATTTATCCAAAAATAGAAGGATATAACATTCAATCACATTCATCCAATTCATACATTAGCATCTCAAATAATTCAAGAATTAAGCATCAAATGAAAAAAAAATTATAGTCACATTTTTCATAACCTTGCATATTTTCATTAGACTAAAAGGACAAATAATTTCTTAAAAATGTGGGTGCAATTGCATTTTCATTCCATAGACATTCCCCCCAAACTTAAAGTCTGCATTGTCCCCAATGCACTGACATTAATGTATAATATACATGGAAATGCAACTACAATGCAAATGCGTTGACAAAATAAAATGCAGGGACGATTAAAATGTGATGACAATGCAATTACAACTACATGACATGCAACTAAGTATGCACTAAAAAAAATTAAAAACTAACTCATTGATGTGCAGCCGAAGATGTAAATTGCGTCGACAAGTAGGGTTTTCTGTGCTTTGACAAAAAGAGTAGCTTTTATTCCTACAAAAGAATTAAAGAATGTAATTGAAATAAAATAAAATATGAACAGTAAAAGAAATAAATGTAATGACAAGTTAAGAAAATGTGACCAGATTAATGGTCTCGTTCTGCTCGAGGTCATCTAGGCTGAGATAATGCTTCAATTGTTAGCCATTTACCTTGAATTGGTGTCCATGATTTAAGTCTTTAATTGTCACTGCACCATGAGGAAATGCTTCGGCAACTTCAAATGGCCCTGACCATTTGGAGCATAATTTTCTAGGACGCAGTTTTAAACATGAATTAAATAAAAGTACAAACCGACCTGCAAAAAATTATCGCCGCAAGATAATGTTATCGTGCCATCTCTTAGTTTTTTCTTTGTATATGGCAGCATTCTCGTATGCATTTCGTCGAATCTCCTCTAATTTAGAAATGTCCAACAATCTCTTTTGTCCAGCAGCATCATAATCCATATTCACTTGCTTAATTTCCCACATGGCCTTATGTTCGAGTTCCACATGCAAGTGACAGGATTTACCAAAAGAAAACTGATACGTTGACATTCCTAATGGTGTTTTGTACGTTGTGCGAAGCACCCATAATGCATCATTGAGCCTTGAAGACCAATCTCGTCTGGATGGATTCACTATCTTTTCAAGGATATTTTTAATTTGTCGATTGGATACTTCAGTTTGGCCATTCATTTGTGGATGATATGTGGTTGTCATTAGATGCTTAACACCATAACGCTTTAATGCAGTTGCAACTTGATTGCAATGAAAATGAGTGCCTTGGTCACTGATTAATGCTCTAGGTGTGTCGAATTGAGTGAGGATGTATGTGTGAAAGAATTTCAACACTGTCTGAGCATCATCTTTAGGAACAACAATTACTTCGACCCGTTTGGAGACATAATCGACAGCGACCAGAATATAAACATTTCTAAAAGAATTATGAAACGGTCCCATAAAATCCATACCCCAGAAGTCGAAAAGCTTAACTTCCATAATAGGCTGTTGCATCATCTCATTGTGTCGAGATATTGATCCAGTACGCTGACATTTATCGCATTGTTGAACAAAGTTGTGGGCATCTCGAAATAGTGTTGGCCAATAAAATCCCGACTGAAGGACCTTTATAGCAGTCCTCACACCACCAAAATGACCTCCATAAGGGGCATCATGGCAGTGCTTCAGGATAGGAAGCATTTCTTCTTTAGGGACACAGCGACAAATAATATTGTCAGTGCATGCTTTGAACAGGTAGGGCTCATTCCAATAGTACTTTGCATTATCTTGAAGAAATCTTACCTTTCGTGACTAATTGTACTCAGTGGTAGCCTGCCACAGACCAAATAATTGACAACATCCACATACCATGGGGATGCGTCGATAGAAAAGATCTTCTCGTCTGGAAATGCATAGACAATTTGTAAAGTATTTCTATCTTCACTCCCAAATTCCAGACGATATAAATGATCTGCAACCTAATTTTCTGATCTTTTTTGATCCTTAATTTCAACATCAAATTCTTGTAATAGCAGGATCCATCTTGGCTTGGCATCTTTTTTGGCAAAGAGGTATCTCAATGCAGAGTGATCAGTATATACTGTGGCTTTTGCACAGACAAGATACGAACGAAACTTGTTGAATGCAAAAACTATTGCTAACAACTCTTTCTCTGTGGTTGTATAATTTACCTGTGCTTCAGTAAGAGTTTTGCTAGCATAATATACTGTATGAAATACCTTGTCTTTGTGGTGCTCAACCACTGCACCTACTACATAGTCACTTGCATCACATATAACTTCGAATGGTTGTGACCATTGCAGTGCGACAATAATAGGTGCTTGTACTAATTGCTGCTTAATTTTTACAAATGCTTCTAGACAGGCAGCATCAAACAGAAACTTTTTATTTTGCTCCAACTGTGGACAGAGAGGTTTTGCAATTTTTTAGAAATCTCGGATAAATCGTCGATAGAATCCTGCACGGCCTAGAAAACTCCTTATTCCCTTGACATTAGTAGGTGGGGGTAACTTCTCAATAATTTCCACTTTTTCCTTGTCTACTTCAATGCCTTGACAGAAGATATAATGTCCAAGGACAATGCTTTCGGTTGCCATGAATTGGCATTTTTCCTAGTTTAGTACCAAATTAGTGTCCTCGCATCGCTTCAAAACTCTATCTAAATTGTCAGCGCATTTATCAAAAGTGTGACAATAGACTAAAAAATCATCCATGAATACGTCCAATGAGTCTTTAATCATATCAAAAAAATTACCATCATGCAACTTTGAATTGTGGCCAGTGCGTTGCATAGACCAAATGACATTCGGCGAAAAGCAAAGGTACCAAACGAACAAGAAAAAGTTGTTTTTGCTTGGTACTCTGGGGCAATTGCAATCTAGTTGTAGCCAGAATTTCCATCAAGAAAGCAGTAATAGGTCTTACCAGCAAGCCTATACAGCATCTGATCAATGAAGGGAAGTGGGAAGTGATCTTTTTTTGTGGCAGCATTCAAACAACGATTGTAACACCCAAATCCCTAGCGTCGTTGCCGGTTAGGATTCCAGTGTTTTCTATTCATTTAACTGTTCACCTTTTAAATTATCCTAATATTTTAATCTTTATTCAATAAGAAATTCACTTCTCACCTTATATATCAGTATTTAATAATAACATAATTTTGACAAGGGTAAAAATGGCATTTCCAATAATTTAGGAGACTTTTATCGGTACCTAATGGTCAAGTATCGATAGTAGTCAAGTCAATGAACAATTTAGAAATTGTGCAGATTTCTACCGGTACTTGTGCTAGCTCTACCGATACAAGAATGATTTCTATCGATACAAGTCATGCATCAACCGATACCAAAAACTCCAGAGAGCAAAAATTCTCACCCTGCAACTTCTACCAATATATGCATACAAACTACCAATACATTAATGCTAAAAACTACCGATACTTGTTATTCAACTATTGATACAACTTAAGTCAGAGAACAACCTCTCTCCTACCCCGTACTTCTACCGATACATGCATAAGTTCTACCAGAACAAGTATGCAGAATCTCAAGAATTATGCCAAAACACAAGTTAAACATCTCAAACACATCCAACACAAGTTATGCATTAGGTCATCATACAACACACATAACTTCTAAGTCTTTACAAGCATCTTAAGCTTAAACATCTAAATTGTACTTCATGCATATTCACATTCAACATAGTAAGATTCAACATCTTTAGTACAACATCAAAGGTTAATATCATCCTAGTACATGCCATAAGACCGAGTGATGCAAAAACTACCGACAAACTCTACGATAGTGTGACTACAAAGAGATGACGATGATTCGATCCTCAGTCAGCAAACAATCTGCAAAAAAACTATAATAACTGTGGTAAGCTTCATAGCTTAGTAAGTTCGATAGTCTAAGGAGTTACTAAACATTGTAATTAGCAACAATGACTCTATCAAGCCAACATAATTCCATTGCTCTTTTAATTATTTACAACTTCTCTTCATGTTCATAACTTTCAGTTACCAGTACCCAATGCTGCTCACACGAGCTATCGAGGACTCGTAACCTATGCGGTACCCCAACCATCGATATGGTGTCTATCTGTACCATAAACTGTTTCCTAATGATGCTGCTCACACGAGTTGTTGGGAGTATGCATAAAGCATAAGTCCCAGCCATCGTAGGACCTGTAATTCATATAGGATTCGTATCTCTTTTTTGAGTCACGATGCTGCTCACACAAGTTGTCGAGGACTCACAACACATGCGGTACCTGAGTCATCGCGTCGATACTATTTCAACGGCGTAGAGCCTACTATCTTTTTCGTCTGAATTCTTTGATCATCTTCAATACCAAATGCTTCCTTATTGCTGAACATTGAGAAATTATATACAAGAAATATTAAGTACATTTACATTATGAACTTACCGGACTAGATTGTAGTTTAGGAAAGACTTCAGAGACTAATCCGCCAATTTCCCTTTTTTACGGTCTATAGCACGATCGTAGTATTCATTCACAAATCATTCAATTCTCACATTAAGTCACATTAATTTAGTCATTCAACACAATTTGTCCTTTTTGGGAAAATTATAGTTTTACCCCTAGTAGTTTCCTTTTATTCAATCTAGTCTTTTCAACACAAAACATGCAAAATAACCATTCTCTCACACAACCAACCATAGCCAAATTCTCTTGAGTGTCTATCAAACCCATTTACACGTTTATTTTCATAGCAATACATGAAATTTCACCATTTTCACATTTTAGTCCTTAAACCCTAATTTCATCAAAAATCACTTTACAAAAAGATTTAACCCAAGTATCAAACATTCAAATATATCAAAAGCTTTCAAGAACAAGCATTTTCAAAAATGACAAGTTTTCTATCATTTGATTCACAAATTAGTCCTTGCATAAGCTAGATTAAGTTGATAAGGAATCAAAAACATAAAAATTATAAAAGAATGTTAACATTTGCTTACCCAAATCAAAGCTCAAAGTTGAAAGTGGAAAACCCTAATTCTTTGTCCCCTTAGTCGTGTCGATGAAGAAGAAAGGAGAAAATAAGATGAAATTTTCCAATTTTCTTTCTTTTAATTCATTTATATAGTAATGGTAATTTTGTAATTTTTGTAACTTTCTTAATTAAGCTTACTTAATCACTTTTAGCTTTAATTAATCATCTCATTAACACCTAAATGCCATGATATTCCAGTATCTCAACCCCTATTGGCTAATTTCCCTATTTAGTCCTTCTAATAAAATAATTTTATTTTTGCACCTCTTTCAATTTAATCCTTTTTACTTAATTGACTATCAAATTGGTATCATTCCCTAACCAAAATTTAATATGTCACTAATTACATCATAAATATTCAATAATTAATAATTTCATGACTCGACTCATCAGATTTGTAGTCTCGAAACCACTATTTCTGACACCACTGAAAATCGAGCTATTACAACAGTAATCCATGCAAACTCGCCAACTTATAGCAATGCATAAGCTAGATTAAGCTGATACGGAATCAAAAACATAAAAATTATAAAAAAATGTTAACATTTGCTTACCCAAATCAAAGCTCAAAGTTGAAAGTGAAAAACCCTAATTCTTTGTCCCCTTAATCGTGTCGATGAAGAAGAAAGGAGAAAATAAGATGAAAATTTCCAATTTTCTTTCTTTTAATTCATTTATATAGTAATGGTAATTTTGTAATTTTTGTAACTTTCTTAATTAAGCTTACTTAATCACTTTTAGCTTTAATTAATCATCTCATTAACACCTAAATGCCATGATATTCCAGTATCTCAACCCCTATTGGCTAATTTCCCTATTTAGTCCTTTTAATAAAATAATTTTATTTTTGCACCTCTTTCAATTTAATCCTTTTTACTTAATTGACTATCAAATCGGTATCATTCCCTAACCAAAATTTAATATGTCACTAATTACATCATAAATATTCAATAATTAATAATTTCATGACTCGGCTCATCGGATTTGTAGTCCCGAAACCACTGTTTCCGACACCACTGAAAATCGAGCTATTACAACAGTAATCCATGCAAACTCGCCAACTTATAGCAATGCGAGTAGGGATTAATTCATTTTTTTATTACTTACAACTGTAATACCGCTCTTGTTTGGAATGCATTGGACTGAGCTCACCCATGTACTATCAGAAATTGGTAAAATAATGCACACATCTAACCATTTGATAATCTCTTTTTTTACTACTTCCTTCATTTCTTCATTTAACCTCCTTTGCTGCTTGATGGACTACTTTCCTTCGTCCTCCAGCCTGATATTGTGCATGCAGAAAGAGGAACTAATGCCTCTAATATCCGTAATGCTTCAAGCGATGGCACGCTTGTGTTGCTTCAGTATTCGGATTAATTTCTCCTCTTGACTTGCATTAAGATTTGCAGAGACAATTACTGGCAAGGTATATTTGTCACTAAGGAAAACATATTTTAAATGCATTGGTAATCGTTTCAACTCCAAAGTTTGAGCTTCTTCAATAGACGGCTTAAATACAGGGATCATTCTATTAGTCAGATCTAAGTACTCTATCTGCCAACCGTGACTGAACTCAACAATATTTGCTTCAACCTTATTATCCCAATCAGGTAGAAAATTATTTCAGTTGTCACCGCAAGTTCTTCTAAAGTTGGTGTACTTCGCTCATTAAATTCTTCCGCAATTACTTCGTCCAGTACATCAATATGATGACAATGCTCTTTACTCCTGCAGGGAATTGCTTCAAAGACACTGAAGGTAACGTGTTTATCATTGTGTCGCATGATTAACTTGCCCTTGAATACGTCTATAAGAGTGCGACCTATAGTAAGAAGTGGGCATCCCAAAATTATGGGTACCTCCTTATTAATTCGCAATCAAGAATAATGAAATCTGTTGGGCACACAAACTTATTTACTTGGACGAGAACATCTTTGATTTGTCCTTCAGGTTGCGCCAAAGATCTATTCGCCAGCTGCAATGTCACCGTAGTGGGTTTCATGTTACCAATTCCCAATTTTCGGAATGTTGACAAGGGCATAAGGTTGATGCTTGCTCCTAGATCACAAAGAGCTTTATCTAAATAATGATTTCCAATGGAGCATGAAATTGTAAAACTGCCAGGATCTTTCATCTTAGGTGGTAATTTATTTATCAGTACAGCACTGCAGCCTTCTATGAGCGCAATTATCTCGATGTTAGTCAACTTCTTTTTCTTGATAAAAGCTCCTTCATAAATTTCCCATAACTAGGAATCTGCATAAGAGCATCGACAAGAGGTATATTAACATGTAATTGTTTAAAGGTGGTCAAAAACTTCTAATATTCTCTTTCATGTTCTTTCTCTTTAAATCTTTGTGGAAACGGTAAAGGTATTGAAACATTAGGTTGTTGTGATACAATCGGCTTGTGTCAACAGTTTTGTAGGACGAATGGTTAGAATGGGTGTAATTACCGGTGCCTCCTCTTCGTTTAGCTCTACTGATTCTTTTTCAAATACAACTTTTTCCTCTTTGCTCTGTTTCATCTATATTGAGAGGTGCTAGATTGGAATTGCTACTTTGTTCAACAGTTTGCTTTCCACTCCGAAGAGTAATAGCTTTGCAATGCTCCTTCCCCTTTTGAGTTGGATTTTTAGTATCATTGGGTAAAGCACCTACTGGTCTCGTGCTCAAATTAGAAGCTAGTTGTCCTACTTGTGCTTCCAACGCTCGGATGGAAGAAGAATTTCCTTGCATAATAGCTTCAGTTATTGTAATATGTTCACGCATCAAAGCTTCAACGGTAACTAACGGATCTGCTACGGTTGAGAGTACTGCTGTTGCTATTTTGATGTTGTCCTTGCATATTCATTGATAGCATTAGAAATGACACTTAATTTCTCCCTAATTAGTGTATAATTTATTCTTTTTGCATCATATTTAGCATACATTTTCTGCAATTCATACTTAGTATTTTCATTTTCTAAATCAGTGTTGTATGGTCTTACTTTCTTTCATTTTATCCCTTTTTGTGCTACTAATGTCGCTGTATTTAGTATCAATTTTGTGTCTAAAGTTGCCAGCGTAGAGATCCACTTTAGAAGATTGGAGTAGGAAAGCGTTCAGAGTTGTAGCCACAAGTTTAATCTAAAATTACGACCAAATATCTCACCACATGAATACTTTTACATTTTACTAGAGACTTTATTTTGCTAACATATACAGAAGCACCAGCGCAGGAGAATGTCAAGTTGTCGCAGCAAATAAAAATCTTAATTTACGTCTAGAAATGTCACGATAACCTGTAACTACATAATGCACAAACCAGATCTACGTGAGTGTACAGCTACAAAAAGGGAGTTAGATCTGAGAAGAGGAGGAGACTTATATTTTTTAGTGATTATAAAGAGAGAGAAGAGAGAGAAGCTCATCATCAAATGGTGAAGAAATTAATTTCACAATTCTCTAATTCTTTCTTAAGTGAGCAGCCATGGAAGCTTAACTTCCCTAGAGGGTGATCTGGCGCGACTAGGAGGCAACTACTTCTGACGAGAAGTGTCTAAGTGCGAACAAGAGGAGCAATTATGAAAGGATTCTAGTAGACTAAGAATAGCATGCTTCAATTTCTTCTTTAATTCCTATTGAATGTTGATGAATTCTATTGACTATTAATTTGTATGGAAGTACCTATTAATGTTAGATCTATTTTTATTTCTACTCAATTCTTCTTATTTGTTTATATTTGGATTAACTGTTTTGGCCATGGAAGTGCAATTGCAGTCACAGTCACTGGAAGGTGCGGTGACAAAGTTAGATTAACAAGCAAGACAACGGAAGTTGCTTGAGGCAAGAAGAAATCCTGGCCACTTGTTCTTGAGAGCAAAGCATTACCAGCACTGGAAGGTGTGGTAATTGTGAGTACTTAGATCTTTGTTAAACAAAGAAGTCGATAGCAGTGAGATTTCATTAGAACTTAATTGCGGTGATAATTCATCTATCTGTTACCTTGCAGTCACATTTAGCTTTGCCAACTTGTGAAGTCAGGGATCCCCCATTTCTTTACACTTGATCTACTTCTGTTACTTTTCTGAATTATATTTACAAACATCTTCAACAAACAATTCATTTTCTATTAATTTTCTCTGACATTTTATGTTATATTTGCATTGACAAATTTAACTCTTTTATTTGTGCAATCTTAACTAAATTGCATTGACATTATTCTTAACAATTCTTTTCAATTAAACTCTAATTGCTTCAACAAGTTTAAGCAAAAAAAACACCATCCTCGTGGGATCGATATCCGATAGACTCACATCTGTCTACTATACTTGCACCAACAGTGCTCGCTTACACATAATTGCTCTAACGTTTACAAGCCGATCAAGTTTTGACTTCGTTGCTTGGGAAATAGCGTTTGTTTGATGTTTATTTTTGTAGTTGCAATTACTATTCCTTCTCTGAATTTTATTGGTTACTAATCTTTTGTTAATTCTTTTCAATTCTTTTTGGTTGTTTTATGTCCATAAGGAGAAATCCTAACAACATTGTTAATTTTGATTCGAAAATTGAAAGAACTATTCGGAGAAAGAGACAAGAGCAAAAAAAATGGCTGGAACTAATAACGATATACCACCATTGCTACCACAAAATCTCGTTCCTCCAGTGCAGCCACAACGAGTTAAAAATATACCATTGCCACAAGAAGAGGAAATTCTAGACAGGACAATTAGAGACTTTGTTGTTCCTGTGCTCGATGATCTACAACCAGGGGTTGTTAGACCAGCAATACAAGTTGGGAGTTTCGAATAAAATCGGTGATGTTCCAAATGCTAAACTCGAATGGGCAATATGCTGATTTGCCTCATGAAGATGCAAGGGAGCATCTCAAATCTTTTCTACTTATATGTGCTTCTTTAAATCACACTGTGTTCCTGATGACGCCTTAAAGATGCAGCTATTCCTTTACTCTTTGCAAGGAAGAGCACGTACATGGTTTCTTGTTTTACCGACTGGATCTATTACTTCATGGAATGCACTAGCAACTCAGTTTGTTCTGCGATTCAATCCACCCATAATGAATGCTAGACTGCTGAATGATATCATGGTGTACCATCAATTAGATGATGAAAACTTGCACATTACGTGGGAGCATTACAAAACTCTGCTTAGACATTGTCCCATGCACAGAATCTAACAGGAGACACAAATTGAGATCTTCTATAATGGATTAAATGTACAGACAAGAAATCTTGTTGATGCATCTACTAATGGTCTTTTGTTGGATTACACTTACAATGAAGCCGTGCGAATCTTAGAGAGAATCGCGCAAAATGATTATCAGTACCCGATTTCTCATTCTACTCAGATGAAGAGAAATCCTGGAGTTATTGAGCTAGATGCTATATCAGCCCTAAGTGCATAGGTATCCTCTCTAGTGAACATGATAAAGGACATGAAAGGAATGAATGACATTGCCCCTATTCAAGTAGCTCAGCAAATGGATGTCCCGACATTTTCTTGTGAAATTTACGGCGACAACCATAGCTATGAGGACTATCCACAGCATGCGAAGAATGCGTTTTATGTCAATAATATTCGAGGGAATTCATATGGTAACTCGTATAATAGTTCCAATAGGGCTCAACAACTTTGAGGGAATCAGAATGCGTCCACATACAGATATGAAAATTCCTTAAATCAAGGTAACTTTAGAGAAGGGAGTTATAATCAGCAGCAACAGAATTATAATCACAATCCTCAAGTACATGCGTAGCCTGATCAGATGCAATCACATACCAAGATGCAGTCACATAACCAGATGCAACCACATGTTCGAATGTAGCCACAGCAGATTGCAATGCCAAATCTACAAAGAGCATTAACAACAATAACAGCAGTATTCTTAACCAAGAAAATTCTTCTTGAAGCTTTGATGCATGAGCATATTACAAGTACAAAAGCTATTGTCCAAGGAAATTCTTCTTCCATCTGCACGTTGGAAGCATAACTAGGACAGTTGGCTTCTAACATGAGCACACAACCACCAGGTACTTTGCCTAGTGACACTGAAAATCTAAATCAGAAGGGAAAGGAGCATTGCAAGGCTATTACACCGCAGAGTGGAAATCAGACTGTCGAACAAAGCAAAAACTCCAATAAAGCACATGTCGACGCAAACGAACCAAAACGACAAGAAGATACTACATTTGAAGAAGAAGCAGTTGAAATAAGTGAGGAGTAACCACCAGTAGTCACACCTATGCCGACCATTCATCCTACAAAGTTGTCGACGCAACTGCCCATGTTGACATAACCAAGCGGATTACAACAACAAACTGTGAACATACTTTTACCATTCCCACAGCGATTCAAGGAGAAAGATCATGACAAAGATTATCAAATGTTTGTATCTACCTTGAAATAATTACATATTAACATACCTCTAGTTGATGCTCTCGTGTAGATTCCTAGCTATGGGAAATTTATGAAAGAGCTATTATCAAAGAAGAAGAAGCTATTCGATATTAAGACGATTGTGCTCACAGAAGTGTGTAGCGTTATACTAATAAATAAACTGCCATAAAAAATGAAAGATCCTGATAGTTTCACAATTCCATGCTCCATTGGAACCCATTACTTAGGTAAAGCTCTATGTGACCTAGGAGCTAGCATTAACCTTATGCCATTGTCAACTTTCAAGAAATTAGGAATTGGTCATATGAAGCCCACTGTGGTGACATTACAACTTGCGGACAGATCTTTGGCATAACCTGAAGGACAAATTAAAGATGTTCTCGTCCATGTCGATAAGTTTGTGTTCCCAGCAGATTTCATCATACTTGATTGTGAAGCTGACAAAGAGGTGCCCATTATTTTGGGACACCCATTCCTTGCAACGAGACTCATACTCATAGTTGTTTCCAAGGGCGAGTTGATCATGCATCATAACGATAATCATGTTACCTTTAGTGTTTTCGAAGCATCTCCATCCAGTAGTAAGGAAAAATGTCACCACATTGATGTTTTGGATGAGTTAATTACGGAGGAATTTAATGAACGTAGTTCAGCAATGCTAAAGGAATATGTAGTGACATCTAAAGACAAGTCTTACCTGAATGTGACAACAAAGTTGAGGCTAATGTCTGTGAGCTTAGATGTGGTTGGCAAATGGAATCTTTGGATCTGACTAATTGGAGGATCCTTGTTTTCAAACCATCGATTGAAGAAGCTCCGACTCTAGAGTTAAAGCCATTGCCAATGCATCTGAAATATATTTTCATGGGTGACAATGACTCATTGCCAGTAATTGTCAGCGCAAGTCTCGACACAAGCCAAGAAGAAAAGTTAATCGGAATATTGAAGCAGCATAAAAGAGCCATCACCTAGAGCATAACGAACATTAGAGACATTAGTCCCTTTTTCTACATACATAAAATTAGGCTGGAAGATGAAGGAAAATAGTCAATTGAACAATAACGAAGATTAAATGAGAAAATGAAGGAAGTAATGAAGAAAGAGATCATCAAATGGTTGGACGCAGGCATAATTTACCCAATTTCAGGCAATACATGGGTAAGCCCGATCCAATGTGTGCCTAAGAAGAGTGACATCATGGTGGTAAGCAATGATAAGAATGAGCTAATCCCTACGCGCATGGCTACAGGTTGGCAAGTGTGTATGGGTTACTGTTGTTTAAATGCGGCCACAAAGAAGGATCACTTCCCACTTCCATTCATCGATCAAATGCTAGATAGGCTAGCTGGTAAGGCCTATTACTATTTTCTTGATGGATACTTTGCATACAACCAAATCGCAATTGTATTGGAAGATCAAGCAAAGACAACATTTACTTGCCCATTTGGAATCTTTACTTTTCGACAAATGTCGTTTGGTTTATGCAACACCCTAGACACATCCAAGAGGTGCATGATGGTCATCTTCTCTTATATAATCGAGGATTCATTAGAGGTATTTATGGACGATTTCTCTGTTTATGGGCACAATTTTGATAAATGCGCTGACAATTTAGTAAAAGTGTTGAAGCGATGTGAGGACAGCAACTTGGTACTAAACTGGGAAAAATGTCATTCCATGGCAACTAAAGGCATTTCCTTGGTCATCGTATATCTTACCAGAGTATTGAGGTTGATAAAGCAAAGGTAGATATTATTGAAAAGCTACCACCACCCACCAATGTAAAGGGAATAAGGAGTTTTCTCTGCCATGCTGGATTTTATAGACGTTTCATCCGAGACTTCTCCAAAATAGCAAAGTCACTCTCCTCCTTGTTAGAGCAAAATAAAAAAATTTTGTTCGATGATGCTTGTCTGGAAGCATTCCTTAGAATTAAACAGTAGCTAGTACAGGCACCTATTATCGTCACACCGGATTGGTCGCAATCGTTCGAGGTGATGTGTGATGCGAGTGACTTTGCTGTGGGTGCTGTGCTTGGACAACGAAAGGATCATTCAATCTATTATGCTAGTAAGATTCTAACTGAAGAGCAGGTGAATTACACAACCAATGAGGAGTTACTGGCAATAGTTTTTGCATTTGACAAGTTCTGCTTGTATCTTGTTAGCAGTTTATACTAATCATTTTGCTTTGAGATACCTTTTTGCCAAGAAAGATGCAAAACCTAGGCTGATTAGATGGATCCTATTATTACAAGAATTTGATGTTGAGATTAAAGATAGGAAAGGATCGGAGAACCAAGTAGCAGACCATTTATCTCGTCTGGAATCTGGAAGTGAACATGGAAATAAGTTACAAATTGTCAACGCATTTCCAGATGAGAAGTTATTCTTTATCGACGTATCTCCATGGTATGCAGATGTCATCAATTATCTAATCGGAAGGTCAAATTTCTTCGAGATACTGCGAAGTATCATTGGAATGAACTATACTTGTTCAAGGTATGCACTGACAACATCATTCGTCACTGCGTTCCTAAGGAAGAAATGCTTTCTATCCTGAAGCATTGCCACGATGCTCCTTTTGGAGGCCATTTTGGTAGTGTTATGACTACTACAAAGGTCCTACAGTCAGGATTTTACTAGCCTACATTATTTCGAGATGCCCACACTTTTGCTCAACAATGTGACAAATGTCAGCTCATCGGTTCCATATCTCGATGTAACGAGATACTTCAATAGCTATCATGGAGATTGAGCTCTTCGATGTTTGGGGTATAGACTTTATGGGACCATTTCCAAATTCTTTTAGAAATGTATATATTTTAGTCGTTGTTGACTATGTTTCAAAGTGGATCGAAGCAATAGCTGCTCCAAAGGACGATGCTCGGACGATGTTAATGTTTTTCACACATACATCCTTACACGATTCGGAACACCTCGAGCATTAATAAATGAACAAGGCACTCACTTCCATTGTAATCAAGTGTCTATAGCTTTAAAATGATATGGTATGAAGCATCGCATGACAACCACATATCATTCGCAAACAAATGGTCAACCGGAAGTACCCAATCGACAAATCAAAGGTATTCTTGAGAAGGTGGTTAACCCATTTAAACGAAATTGGTCTTCGCGGTTAAATGATGCATTGTGGGTGCTTCGCACCGCATACAAAAACACCGTTAAGGATGTCGCCATATCAACTGGTTTTTGGTAAATCATGTCACTTACGTGTTGAACTTGAAAATAAGGCTATCTGGGTAATTAAGCAAATGAACAT
Organism: Gossypioides kirkii; assembly: GCA_005610355.1. Classification (NCBI taxonomy): domain Eukaryota; kingdom Viridiplantae; phylum Streptophyta; class Magnoliopsida; order Malvales; family Malvaceae; genus Gossypioides; species Gossypioides kirkii. Next base: position 35,799,621 of record CP032253.1, on the reverse strand, counting down.
AGACTATGATGCTACTGGGCAGAGAAGATTGTTGGACATTTCAGAACTAGAGGAAATTTGACGCAATGCTTACAAAAATGCTGTCATTTACAAGGAAAAAACTAAGAGATGGCATGACAACATCATTTTGCAGTAACAATTTTCTCCTGGTCAGTTCGTGCTTTTATTTATTTCCCGTTTAAAATTGAATCCAGGAAAATTGTGCTCAAGATGGTCAGGCCCTTTTGAATTTGTTGAAGCATTTCAAAATGGTGCGGTGACAATCAAAGATTTGAACAATAGGCACCAATTCAAATTAATGACTAACGATTAAAGCACTACCTAAGCCCAAACATCAATGAACAAAATGAGACCATTAACCTGGTCACATTTTCTTAAAATGTCATTGCAGATTTTCTGTTTACTTTTTGTCTTTTATTTTATTTTACTTCATTTCTTTAGTTTTCTACAGGAATAAAAGATCTCCTTTTTGTCGATGCACACAAAAGCACAACATGTCGATGCATCCAATTCCTGACTCATCGAAGTGTTTCGAGAAAGAATCAAGCCAGTTTATTCACCTTGATCCCCAACTGTTGGATCCATCTGAGAAAGTACGATCTGTGTCTTGTCATTTATTGGCTACAGCACAATGTACTCTCACAACAGTAGTAATCACACGCCTCTTCACCTTCATCTTCTATAAAATACCCTATTTGTGTCGATTGTGTCTTCACACTCATATCCATCATTGTTGCTATAATATTCCTTTTCTTCAACCTTTAATTTTTTCTGCAAAATATTCTCACTTTTTTTTACCTTAATTAGTTATGGCAAGAACTCGATGTGCTAAAATCCCTTCCAAACCAGTTGCTAAATCGTCGGTAGTGATGGTCCAAAACGCTGACTAGCCACCACCCAAAGAGCCTGTCATGTTCTTAACGAAAGTGGCAAAGGACCATTTCCATGAGGTAATGCTGAAAAGAAACTGCCATCTCGAGTAGGGATTTCAGTTGTCCCTACTACAGACATTAGGGAAACAAGTGGCCAGAATGATTTCACGTTTGGGCTAGGAGCAATTTTGTGATCATCTGGAAGGGTACTCCCCATCCATAGTAGTTGATCTGGAGCAGGAGTTCATCTTCGTCCGTGAAGGTCTGGTGCTATAGAGTGCTAACCATATCAATGCCCTCTTACAGATTATCGAGGAAGAAGACGAGCATGTCGAGTTTTTAGAGAACTTGACAGAGGAAGGTATTGATCTATTGCTGCATGACCTATGTGTCAATGGCACTGTTTGGACTGGCAACAATCCGAATAATTATACGATGCACCGCCATTACCTCACTATCCAGAGCAAGGTATAGTTTCACTTCATCAACTGCTGTCTCCTGCCATCCACTCACAGGACTACCGGAACGCTAGATAGAATGTCCCTACTACATTCCATAATCAAGGGCCGATGAATTGATGTCAGGGCAATCCTTCACCAGGAAATCACTGAATCTCCCACCAAACAAACAGGTATCTTGCCTTTCTCTTCACTAATCATGCTATTGTGTAAACAGATGGGCATTATGCCTCGAGAAGGGGAAGAGTTTTTGGAGAACAAAGGCCTGATAAATGATTTTTCGGTGGAAAGAATGATGAGGGGGCAAGAAACCCCTATTTTGAAAGAAGTACCACCAAAGAAGGAGAAAGGAAAAGGGAAGTACCATAGATCCTTAGATTTGGACGAAGCTTACTAAGATTGAACAAATTATGGATCGGATGAGCATCCAAAAAATCAATCTTTTCAGCGAAATAGATGACATGGAGTATAGACAGAACTTATTCTATGCTTATACAAGGGCATGGAATACTACCATTGTCAGCGGATTAAGCAGTTTAAGCAAGAATCCCATGCCAGAATTTCCTGTCTTCCCTCTATTATCAGGGAGGTCAATCCATCAACAGAGATGACTGCTTCAGAAAGGAAAACTCAGTCTATTCACTCCCCCCACATGGTCAGCATTTCTGACGATGAAGACCAAGATGTGCATTCTAGGGACGTGGAGGACTGCCTTCGAAACATCGTAAGCCTCTTTGAGGATGACATTTCTAAAAATTTGGGGACCAATATGGTAGAAAGAGAGGTTGTTGTTGCAGAGGAGCACACAAAAATTGCCTTTGTGAGTATTGAAGAAGAAGAGAAAAGAGAAGAAGCAGGAAGGGAAGAAAAGGCAAAAGAAAAAGAAGAAGTTGTTCCGACAAATTTATCGGGGTAATTTGTCAATGCACCTGCAAATGTGGGTGCAGCTGTTGAAAACCTGGCACCATCTAGGGTGAACTAGGCCAAGGCCATCACATCTAGCAATGAGGATTCTAATCCTCTGGCTATTGTGCCATATGTGGCACCACTCACTGAGATTCATGCATCGGATGTGACTATCGATAAAGCCAACATGCAACCGACAATGGAGGAGCAATCCATCGCACCAGTTGAACCCAGCAAGGAAAAGAAGAAACATAAAGAGGAGCACCCTAAAAGGAAAAAGAAGTCCAAAGCAACCACATCCTCGGCTGCAACACACTGAGTTAGTTTTACTTTTCAGTATTTAGTTTAGTTACTTGCTTTTCATCTAGTTTTCATTTCATTTTAATTGTCTCTGCATTTTACTTATTATCACATTTGCATTGTAGTTGCATTTCCATTAATATTTGTATAGTATTGTCAGTGCATTGGGGACAATGCAGACACTAAGTTTGGGGGGAAGTATGAAATGGAAATGCAATTGCACCCACAAGTTTAAGAATATATTTTTGTTTTTAGTTGAATGAAAGTATGCAAAGTTAAGAAAAATGTGACCACAATTTTTTATTTGATGCTTAAATCTTGATTTATTTGAGATGCTAATGAATGAAATGGATGAATGTTGAATCCTTCTATTTTTGGATGAATGGTTGAAACTGCATTAGTAATAAATGAATAGTATCATTATTTGAATCTTCAATTAATTTACCATTTTGCAGCTGTATATATAATTAAATCTACTAATAAAAGACACTCCAATGTGGGTGCATTGTGACTCAACAAGAGGGAACATTCCACTGCAAGTGTTAGAAAAATTATCTAGCCAAAGGTTGTCACTGCAAGAGCGTGTGTCGGTGCAATTACATGCTCCCTAGGGGTTTGTTGCACCCCATCATTACTGCCCAGGAACAAGAGTATAGTAATGCAATGACATCCCTCAGTCGCATATAATATATATTATACAATAAATTTTGTATTGGTTAAGAAGAGTTAAGATTCAAAGCATGATGCTAGCATTAGTGAAGTTGCAGTCTTGATTGTTCATGCCTATAAATTATCGGCGCAGTATTCTATCATATGAATGTAATTTATACATTAGGATTTCAGAGAAATTAAATTGCTAGAATGATGATTGCAGTGACAAGAATTTAAATATGACTTTGCTAGATTTTATTTACTTGAGGATAAGTAAAAACTCAAGTTTGGGGGTGTGATAGCATTAGAAATGACACTTAATTTCTTCCTAGTTAGTGTATAATTTGTTCTTTTTGTATCATATTTAGCATACATTTTTAGCAATTCATATCTAGTATTTGCATTTTCTAAATCAGTATTGTATGATCTTACTTTATTTCATTTTATCCCTTTTTGTGCTACTAATGTCGTTGTATTCAGTATCAGTTTTGTGTCTAAAGTTGTCAGCACAGAGATCCACTTTAGAAGATCAGAGTAGGAAAGCATTCAGAGTTGCAGCCACAAGTTTGGTATAGAATTACGGCCAAATATGTCACCACATGAATACTTTTACATTTTGCCAGAGACTTTATTTTGCTAACATATACAGAAACACCAGCGCAGGAGAATTCAAGTTGTTGTAGCAAATAAAAATCTTAATTTGCATCCAGCAATGTCGCGACAACCTGCAACTACATAATGCACAAACTAGATTTGCGTGAGTGTACAACTGGAAATAACCAACTTGTACAGCTGCAAAAAGGAAGTTAGATTTGAGAAGAGGAGGAGCCTGTATTTTCTAGTGATTATAAATAGAGAGGAGAGAGAGAAGATCATCATCAAGCGATGAAGAAATTAATTCCACAATTCTCTAATGCTTTCTTAAGTGAGCTACCATGGAAGCTTAACTTCCTAGGACGGTGATCTGGCGTGACGAGGAGGCAACTACTTCTGACGAGAAGTGCCTACGTACGAACAGAGGAGCAATTACGGAAGGATTCTAGTAGACTAGGAATAGCATGCTTCAATTTCTTCTTTAATTCCTCTTGAATGTTGATGAATTCTGTTGACTATTAATTATGTATGGAAGTACCTATTAATGTTAAATCTATTTTGATTTCTACTCAATTCTTCTTATCTATTTATATTTGGATTTAACTATTTTGACCACGAAAGTGCAATTGCAATCACAGTCACTGGAAGGTGCGGTGACAAATAACAAGCAAGACAATGGAAGTTGCTTGAGGCAATAAGGAATTCTGGCCACTTGTTCTTGAGTGCAAAGCATTTCCAGCACTAGAAGGTGTGGTAATTGTGAGTACTTGGGTCTTTGTTAAACAAAGAAGTCAATAGCAGTGAGATTTCATTAGAACTTGATTGCGGTGACAATTTAGCTATCAGTTACCTTGTAATCACATTTAGCGTTGCCAACTTGTGAAGTTAGGGATCCCTCCCTTTCTTTACACTTGATCTACTTCTGTTAATTTTTTGAATTTACATTTACAAACATCTTCAACAAACAATTCATTTTCTATTAATTTGCTCTAACATTTTATGTTATATTTGCATTGACAGATTTAACTCTTTTATTTTATGCAGTCTTAACTAAATTGCGTTGACATTACTCTTAACAATTCTTTTTAATTAAACTCTAATTGCTTCAACAATTTTAGGCAACCAGAACACCATCCTCGTGGGATCGATATCCAACAGACTCACATCTGTCTACTATACTTGCATCGATAGTGTCCACTTGCACATAATTGCTATGAAGTTTAAAGGCAATCAATTTGGCATTGTAGTTTGCTGTGACTGCATCTGATCATGATGTGCATGCACCTAAGGATTGTGGTTGTAATTTTGCTATTGCTGATTATAACACCTTGTCGAAAATTTCCTGGACTCATGGAATTTCCATATCGAAATGTGGATCAATTTTGATTCCCCAAGGTTATTGATTCCTAGTTGAACTGTTATAAAAGTTATCATATGAATTTCCTCTGATGTTATTGACGTAAAACACATTTTCTGCATGCCGTGGACAATCCTCGTAGCTATGATTGTCATCGCAAATTTCAGAATAAAATTTCGGGACATCCATTTGCTGGGTAACTTGAATGGGAGCAACATCACTCGACCCCTTCATGTTTTTAATCAAGTTAGCCAACGAAGATAACTATGCACTTAAAGCTGATATGGCATCTAATTCAAGAACTCTAGGATTCATTTTTACTTGCTCAAGAAATTGGGTATTGAAAATCATTCTGTGCGATTCTCGCCAACAATATTTTCAGGATTTCTCCTAGTAGTCATAAAACACCTAAAAAAATTGAAAAAGAGTCAACAAAAATAAAAAAAATTAGTAACAAATAAAAATTAGGAAACAAAGAATAACTGCAACTATAAAAATAAACATAAAACAAACACCATCCCCGACAACGACACCAAAAACTTGATCGTGCTATGAACGTCACAGCAATTGGTGCAAGCAAACACTTTCGATGCAAATATAGTTGATAGGTTTTAGCTGTTAGATATCGATCGCACAGAGATGGCTGTTGATGCTATAATTGTCGAAGCAATTAGAGTTAGAATAAAAAGAATTGTAAGGAATAATATCAGCGCAATTAAATCACAGACTGCAGAATTAAATGAATTAAAACTGTCAAAACAAATGTTGTGAGATTGTGATACAATATGTCAAAGCAATTTAATAAGAAAATGTAATGAACGTTCAAGATATTTTGTCAATGAAAATTAAGAAAATTAAATAAGTAAAAAAATGATGATGGAATAGGGGATCCCTGACTTGATAAGTCGGCAATCACTAAATGTGACCACAAGGTAAATGATAGATAAATTGTCACTACAATTAAGCTTAATGAGATCCCACTATTTTTGACTTCCCTGCTTATCAAAGACCCAAACACTCACATTAACCACACCATCCAGTGCTGGCAATGCTTTACATTTGAGAACAAGTGGCCAGAATTCCTTCGTACCTCAAGCAACTTCCGTTGTCTTGCTTGTTAATTTAATCATGTCACTACACTTTCTAGTGTCAGCAAATGCAATAACACTTCTGTGATCAAGCAACTAAATCCAAAGATAAACAGATAAGAGGAATTGAGCAAAAATCAAATTAGATCTAAAATTAAAAGGTACTTCCATACACAATTAAGTTCATCAGAATTTATCAACGTTTAAGAGGAAATAAAGAACAAATTGAAGCATTCTATTCCTAGCCTACTAAAACTCTTCCCTAATGCTCCTATTGTGTCGCACTTAGAAACACTCCTCATCAGGAGCAGATGTTGCCTTCTCATCACAGTCAGTTCACCCTCTAGGAAATTAAGCTGCCATGGAAGCAAACTTAAGAAAAAAAATCAGAAAAATGGAATTGATTTTTGTCACGAGCTTTAATGATCCCCCTTCTCTTCTCTCTCTCCTCAATATTTATCTTTAATGCTAAGTACAATTGTCCTTCTTCTCTCAGATCTAACTTCCTTGCAGCTATACAAGTTAGTTAATCCAGCTGTACACTTACGCAGATCTGGTATATGCAACAAGCAGTTACAGGTTGTCACGACATTTCTAGACACAAATTTAGATTTTAATTTTCTGCGACAACCTTGATATCCTCATGCACTGGTACTTCTGGATATGTTCATGCAATAATATTCCTGAGTGCAGTCTGGAAATACTAATGCGATGACAGATTTGGGCGCAATCTGGATTCTAAATTTCAGCGACAACCTTGAACATTTTCCTGCTTTAATCTTTTAAGACAGATTCCTGCACTGACATATCAAGACGCAATACTGAACTATAAATGTGGCAACATTAGTAGCAAAAGTAGGATAAAACGAAAGAAAATTAAACCAAACATCACTGACTTAGAAAATTCAATTACTAAATACAAAATGCTAAAAATGCATGCTAAAATGATACAATGGGAACAAATTATACTCTAAATAAGGAGAAATTAATGGTCTTTTCTAATGCTATCAAGAGTGTTCAGTTATGGAAGAGATAAAAACTTTGGTTTCTATCGAAAGTAATTTATAGAAGATCCATTGGAGAATGCTTTACAGTTTGACCCTTTGAAAGATGAAGAAGGTGAAGATAACATGGATTTGATGGAAGCCAATCTGAGGAACTATGTTCAATCAGCACGGTATGAACCATTAGAGATAGATGCTCATGAATATGTGCGACCCAAGTTGTCAATCAAGGAACCACTTAAACTCGAACTAAAGGTAATTCCTTCTCATTTAAAATATGTTTATTTAGGTGTCTGTTATACTTTTCCTGTGATTATTTCAACAGAATTGACAAAATATCAAGAAGAGGAACTAATTGATGTTTTAAAGAAATTTAAGAAAGCAATCAATTTGACCTTAACTAATATTTGAGGTATAAGCCCTTCCTTCTATATGCATAGGATTATCTTAGAAGAGGGTGAGCAAGCTTGAATTGATGGGAAAAGGAGGCTCAATCCTATTATGAAAGAGGTGGTGCGAAAGGAAGTGAGCAAGTGGTTAGATGCAAGAATTATCTACCCCATCTCAGATAGTTCATGAGTAAGTTCGGTGCAGTGTGTACCGAAGAAAGGTGGAATAACAATTAGAGAATGAACATAACGAGTTGATTCCAACAAGAACGGTTACATGTTAGAGAATCTGTATTGACAATAGAAAGTTGAATAAAGCCACACGAAAAGACCATTTCCCGTTGCCTTTTATGGACCAAATGTTAGATCGACATGTAGGTAATCAGTTTTATTATTTTTTAGATGACTATTCGGGATATAACCAAATAGTTGTAGCCTCGAAACACCAACATAAAACAACCTTTACTTGCCCGTACGATACATTTTCTTTTAGGTGAATGCCTTTTGGTTTATGTAATGCAGTTATAACATTTTAGTAATGCATGATGGCAATATTTACTGATATGGTTGAAAATTTTGTTGAGGTTTTCATGGATGATTTTTCTGTCTTTGGTAATACTTACGATGTTTGTTTGAGTAATTTGGCTAAGGTACTTAAGAGATGTTAGGAGTCGAATCTTGTCCTTAACTAGGAGAAGTGTCATTTTATGGTTAAGGAAGGGATTGTCTTAGGGCATAAAATTTTCAAGAAAGGAATCAAAGTTGACAAAGCAAAAGTGGACGTAATTGAAAGATTACCACCCCAATTAGTGTGAAGGAGTTAGAAGTTTCTTAGGCTATGTCGATTTTTACCGAAGATTTATCAGAGATTTTTCGAAAATTTCTACGCCTTTATGTTTGTTACTAGAAAAAATAGAAGTTGTTCTACTTTAACAAAGCATACTTGGAGCAAATGATTATGCAAATAATTTTTACACCTGATTGGAACTCACCTTTTGAGTTGAAATGTTATGCAAATGATTTTTCTGTTGGAGCTATGATGGGTCAAAGAAGAAACAAAATATTTCATCCTATCTACTATGCAAGCAGAACTTTGACAAGAGCCCAACTCAATTATACGATAACTGAACAAGAACTCTTTGCTATAGTTTTTCTTTTGACAAGTTTCGTTCATATCTTATAGGTACGAAAGTTACAGTGTTTACTAACCATGCGACCTAATAGCATTAGAAATGACACCTATTTTCCCCCTAAATTTGTGTATTAATTATCTCTTTTGTAACATATTTAGCATGCATGATAAGCATTTCATACTTAGTATTTATATTCTCCAACTCATTGTTGTTTGGCTTAAATTCTCGTTATTTTATCTCTTCTATGCACTAATGTCGACGTTTGCAGAATATGTTCACAATTGTCAGCGCAGGGATCTATCTCGAAAGATCGATGCTAGAGAGAATTTAAAGATGCAGCCACAAGTTAGCTTGGAATTGCAGCAAGAGATGTCACAACATGGAAATATTTACTTTGTATAAGTAAATTCACATTGCAAGCACATCTGGAAGCACCAGCGCAGGAATTTCACACTTGTCGCCGTAATTAAAGATTGTAGATCGCGCCCAAAAATATAGTGACAATCTGCAGATTTATGAAGATCACACCAAATCTGTATGAGTGCACAGCTGGATTTCAACAAACTTTGACAGCTGCACAAGAAGTTAGATCTAAGAGGAGATGAGATCTACAATTCTTGAAGCCTATAAATAGAGGAAAAAAGAAGGAGAAAAATATCGAGTGAAGGAATTAATTTTACAAATACTTTGAGTTTTTGAAGCTTTATGCTAGAATGGAGACCAGTGAGCTGATTGATCAGGCGAGCAACAACTTTTGATGAGAAGTGCTTGGTGTTGTACAAGAGGAGCAGTTAAGAAATAATCCTAGTAGCCTAGGGATAGTATGCTTCGATTATTTGTTAATTCCTCTTTGAATGATTATGAATTTTAATGACATTTGATTGTATATGAGAATATCTTTCAATGTTAGATTACTTTGATTCAAACTTAATTCTTCTCATTTGTTTATTCTTGGATTTAACTTCTTGATCACGAGAGTGTAATTGAAGTCTACCGACACTGAGAGGTGCGGCGACAAGTTGAATTAACAAGCAAGTCAGTGAGAGTTGCTTGAGACTAGAAGAAATCTGTCACTTGTTCTTAGGTGTGAAGAAATGCCAGCACTGAGAGGTGTGGTACTTGTGAGCGCTTGAGTCTTGATTAAACGGAGAGTTGTTATTGGTATGATTTCATTGGAACCTTATTACGGTGACAATTCATCTACACTATACCTTGTTGACACATCTAGCGTTGCTACTTAGTAAATCAGTGATCCACACTAATCCTTTACACTTGATCACATTTTTACTTTTATGCATTTAAATTCTCCAAACTTCAACAACTATTTGATTTACTTTTAGTTGCTCTGGCAATTAACTTTTATAATTACATTGACAACTTTGATTAATTAGTGGTATAAATTTGATTTAATTGCACTGACATCCTTACTAGCATTTTCCCTAATCTTAGTTTTCGTTGCTTCAAAAATTGAACATCAAGAACTCCTTCCTCGTGGGATCGATATCCAATAGAGCAATCTATCAACTATACTTGCATTGACGTGTTCCCGCTTGCACTTAAATACTGTGACGATTACAGGCTGATCAAGTTTTGGCATCGTTGACGGGAATGGTGTTTGTTTGATGTTCATTTTTTTGTAGTTACAATTATTCTTTCTTACTTAACTTTTTGTTTTTACTAATCTGTTTAACTTTTTTTTTATTTCCTCTTTATTCTTTAGGAGTTGCATGTCCACAAGGAGAAATCCAAAGGAAATTGTGAGCTTTGACCGAGAACTTGATCGAACTATTCGAAGGAGGAAGCAAGAACAAAAGAAAATGGCTGGCAATAACAACAACAACAACCTACCACCATTATTGCCACAAGATGTAGTTCCTCCAATACAGCCACAACGAATCAATAATGTACCACCACCGCTTCCACAAGAAGAACAGGTGCAAAACAGGACAATCAGGGACTTTGTTGTTCCTGGACTGGATGATTTGCAACCAGGGGTTGTAAGGCCAGCTATACAAGCTGGAAACTTTGAATTGAAACTAGTTATGTTTCAAATGCTTAATTCAAATGGGCAATATGCAGGCTTACCTTATGAAGATGCGAGGGAGCATCTTAAATCATTTCTACTTATTTGTGCATCTTTTAGCAACATGGTGTTCCTGATGATGCCTTAAAAATGTAATTATTTCCTTATTCGTTGCAAAGAAGAACAAGAACATGGTTTTTGGGATTTCTGGCTGGATCCATTACATCCTGGAATGCGTTAGCAATGCAATTAGTTTTAAGATTCAATCCGCTGACAATGAATGCAAGGTTATGGAATGACATTATAGCTTACCATCAATTAGATGATGAGAACTTACATACAACATGGGAGCATTATAAGACTCTGCTTAGACATTGCCCTATGCATGAATTCAGCAAGAGACTTAGATCGAGATCTTTTACAATGGATTAACTGTCCAGACAAGAAAACTTGTTGACACATCTGCAAATGGTCCCTTGTTGGATTGTACCTACACTGAAGCTATACGAATTCTAGAAAGGATTGCACAGAATGATTATCAATACCCTATCTCTCGTTCTGCTCAAGTAAAAACTAATCCTGGTATTCTTGAATTAGATGCAATTTTAGCTTTGAGTGCACAGGTATCATCTTTGGCAAACATTATACAGAACATGAAGGGAACAAGTGACGTTGCCCCTATTCAAGTGGCACAACAGATGGATGTCCCGACATTTTCCTGTGAAATTTACAGCGATAACCATAGTTATGAGGACTATCCACATGTTAAGAACACATTTTATGTCAACAATATTAGAGGAAATTCTTATGGTAACTCATACAATAATCAAAACTCACAACCTTAGGGGAATCAGAATGCTTCTACGTATAGATATGGAAATTCCTCACAACAATGGAGTTATAGACAAGGGAGTTACAACAATAATCAGCTACAGAACTATAATCATAATGTTCAGGTAAATTCACATCCTGATCAAATGCAGGTACACAACCAGATGCAACCACAAGCTAGAATGCAGCCATAACAGACTGTGCTACCACATATGCAAGGATAACATCAGCAACATCAGTAATAGTTTTCTCAACAAAGATTAGATCCTATGGCTACTCTTGAAGCGCTGAAGCGAGAGCATATTATGCAAACTGAAGCAATTGTTCAAGGTAATTCTTCTTTTAGCCATGCGTTAGAAGCCTAGCTAGGACAGTTGGCTTCTAATCTGAGTACAAGATCACAGGAACTTTGCTTAGAGATATTGAAAATTCAATGCAAAAGGGGAAGGAACATTGCAAGGCTATCATGCTGCGGAATGGAAAGCAGACTGCTGAACCAAGCAGCAATTTCACTAAAGAAATGTTGATGCAATCGAACCAATGCAACGAAGAGAAGTTATATCTGAAGAGAGCCTAGCAGAAATAAATGAGGAGGAGCCACCTGTAGTAAAGACTATGCCTACAATTCACCCAACAAAGACATCGACACAACTGCCTAAGTCGATGCAACCGATTATTCCACAACAACCCATTGACAATATACCTTTGTTATTTCCACAGAGATTTTAAGAGAAAAACCATGATAAAGATTATCAGAAGTTTGTTTCTACTTTGAAGCAATTACACATTGACATACCTCTTTTAGATGCTCTTGTGTAGTATACCCAGTTATGGGAAATTCATGAAAGAGTTATTATCAAAGAAGAAAAAGTTGTTCGAAATCGAGATGATTGCGCTCACAGAGGGGTGCAGTGTTGTGCTAACAAATAAGTTGCCACCAAAAATGAAAGACCCTGCCAGCTTCAAAATACCATGCTCCATTAGAAATCATTATCTAGGTAAAGCTTTATGCGATCTGAAAGCTAGTATTAACCTTATGCCTTTGTCCACATTCAGGAAGATAGGAATTGGAGCGATGAAACCCACTGCAGTGATATTACAGCTTGTTGATAGATCTCTAGCACAACTTGAAGGCCAGATCAAAGGTGTCCTTATCCAAGTTGATAAGCTCGTATTCCCTGTTGATTTCATAATACTTGACTACGAAGCAGATAAGGAGGTGTCTATCATTTTGGGACGCCTATTCTTAGCAATGGGACGCACGCTTATTGACGTTTCCAAAAGCGAGCCCATCATACGACATAATGACGAGCATGTTACCTTCAGTGTGTTTGAAGCATCTCCATCTTCAAGAAAAGAGCAATTTCACCACATTGACGTACTATATGAGATAATTATGGAAGAATTCAATGAATGGAGATCAGCAGTTCCAGAAGAAGATGTAGTAACATCCACTGATGATATACTAATTGAATGTGACCATAGAGTTGAGGCTAATAGTTGTGAGTTGAGATAGAATTGGTAATTGGAGTCCTTAGATTTGTCTAATAGGATGATCCTTGTGTTTAAACCATCAGTTAAACAAGCTCCTACCTTGGAGTTAAAGCAATTACCGACGCATTTGAAGTATGTCTTTTTGGGTGATAATGACACATTACCCGTGATTGTCAGCGCAAGCCTCGACGCAATTCAAGAAGAAAAGCTCATCGCAATTTTAAAGGAGCACAAAAGAGCCATAGCCTGGAGCATTGCAGACATCAAAGGCATTAGTCCCTCTTTTTTCATGTAAAAAATCAGGTTGGAAGATGAAGGGAAGCAATTCATTGAGCAACAGCGAAGGCTTAATGAGAAAATGAAAGAGGTAATGAAGAAGGAGATTATTAAGTGGCTAGACGTGAGCATCATCTACCCATTTCAGATAGCACATGGGTGAGCCCTGTCCAATGTGTGCCCAAGAAAAGCGGCATCACAGTAGTGAGTAACGATAAGAAAAAGTTGATCCCTACTCGTATCGCTATAGGGTGGCGAGTGTGCATGGATTATCATCATCTCAATGCAGCCACAAAGAAGGATCACTTTCCATTACCATTCATTGACCAGATGCTGGACAGGCTAACTGGTAAAGCCTACTATTGCTTCCTAGATGGCTACTTTGGATATAATCAAATCGACATTACACCGGAAGATCAAGCAAAACCACGTTCACATGCCCATTTGGAACTTTTACCTTCCGACGTATGCCATTTAGATTATGCAATGCACCAGCCACATTCCAGAGGTGTATGATGGCTATCTTCTTGGACATGATTGAAGATTCTTTAGAGGTATTCATGGACAACTTCTCTGTATATGGGCAAAACTTTGACCAATGCACTGACAATCTGGCAAAAGTATTGAAGAGATGCGAGGACACAAATCTAGTGCTGAATTGGGAGAAATGCCATTTCATGAAAGCTTAAAGCATTGTCCTTGGCCATCGCATATCATGTCAGGGCATTGAGGTAGACAAAGAAAAGTTTGAAATCATTGGAGAAAGTGGCACCACCAACCAATGTCAAAGGAATAAGAATCTTTCTTGGTCACGTTGGTTTCTATAGAAGATTCATTCGAGATTTTTCCAAGATTGCTAAACCATTATGCTCATTACTGGAGCAAAATAAAAAATTTGTGTTTGATGACGCATGTTTGGACACATTTGTCATAATAAAGAAGCAGTTGGTACAAGCTCCAATTGTCATTGCACCAGATTAGACGCAACCATTTGAATTAATGTGTGACGCAAGCGACTTCGCTGTAGGAGCTGTGCTAGGATAACGTAATGAGAAGGTATTTCACTCAATTTATTATGCTAGCAAAACTTTAACTGATGCGCAAGTAAACTATACAACTACTAAAAAGGAGTGACTAACAGTTGTTTTTGCATTCGACAAATTTCACTCATATCTTGCCGGTGCAAAAGTTACTACCTACACAAATCACTTTGTGTTGAGATACCTTTTTACAAAGAAAGACGCCAAACCAAAATTGATGAGATGGATCCTACTCTTACAAGAATTTGATGTTGAAATCGAAGATAGAAAAGGATCCGAGAACCAAGTAGCAAACCACTTATCCCGTCTGAAAGCTAAAAGCGAGGATGGCAATCAGTTAAGCATTGTCGATGCATTTCCAGATGAGCAATTATTTCATGTTTACACATCTCCATGGTATGTTGATGTTGTCAATTATTTATTTTGTGGTAAGCTACCCTTGAGTCCAATTGGTCACAAGAAAGTAAGATTTTCGTACGTCGCTGCGAAGTATCATTAGAACAAGCCATACCTATTCAAGGTATGCATCGATAACATTATCCGTCGCTGCATTCCTGAAGAGGAAATGACTTCCATCCTGAAACATTGCCATGATGCTCCCTACGAAGGCCATTTTGGTAGAGTGAAGACTGCTGCAAAGGTCCTACAATCAGGATTCTATTGGCCCACATTGTTTCGTGACGCCCACAATTTTGCTCAACAATACGATAGATGTCAATGTACTGGTTTTATATCTCGCCGCAATGAGATGCTCTAACAACCTATTATGGAGGTGGAGTTATTCGATGTCTGGTGTATAGACTTCATAGGACCATTTCCAAACTCTTTTGGGAATGTGTACATTCTAGTCACTGTTGACTATGTCTCTAAATGGATCGAGGCAATTGCGATTCCAAAAGATGATGGTCTAACAGTTTTTAAGTTCTTCTATACGTATATCCTTACACGATTTGGAACACCGAGGGCGTTGATAAGTGATCAAGGTACTCATTTTCACAATAACCAAGTAGCGACAACATTGAAAAGATATGGTGTGAAGCATCGTATGGTCACCACATATCATCCACAAATAAATGGCCAAGCGGAGGTGTCCAATCGACAAATTAAAAGCATCCTTAAAAAGGTTGTTAACCCATCTAGGAGATATTGGTCTTCGCAGTTACATGATGCATTGTGGGCGCTTCGCACCACATATAAAACCCCATTAGGGATGTCGCCGTATCAATTAGTGTTTGGTAAATCCTGTCACCTGCCAATTAAGCTTGAACACAAAGTCATGTGGGCAATCAAGTAGGTGAACATGGACTACGATGCTGCTGGACGAAAAAGGTTGTTGGACATTACTGAGTTGGAAGAAATTAGATGCAATGCTTACGAGAATGCTACAATATACAAATAAAAGACTAAGAGATGGCATGACAATATCATCTTGCGTCGACAATTTAATTCTGGTCAGTTAGTACTTTTGTTTAATTCACGTCTAAAATTGCATCCAGGTAAATTACGTTCAAGATGGTCAGGCCCTTTTAAGGTTGTCGAAGCATTCCAGAATCGTGTGGTGATAATTAAAAATATGAAGGACGGTCACCAGTTCAAGGTGAATGGCCAACGACTAAAGCATCACGTGAGCCTAGATGTCAAAGAACCAAACGAGACCATTAATCTGGTCACATTTCTTTAATATCAATGCATTTTTACATTTACTTTTATCTTTTTACTTTTACATGTTTCTTTTAAATCTTATGTAGGAATAAAAAATCATCTTTTTGTAGACCCATCATAAAGCACAACTTATCGGCGCATTCTGTGATGACTTAGTGAAACTTCTGCAGCAAGAATCGCGTCGGTTGATTTTCATCTATCCCTAGCCGTTAGATCGAACAAAGGCGTACAATCTGCAGCCTGGCATTTATTGGCTGCAGACGTAACGTTTTCCCACACCTTTTGCAATCATCATGTCTCCTCTAATATAAAGTTTATAAAACCCTTTTTTCTATCGACTTCTTTCTTTCACTCACAGTCTCCATTATTGCTGCAACCATCTTCTCCATTGTCTTCAAGTTTCTTCTGCAAATTCTTTTACCTTCTAAACCAAGTTATTATGGCAAGAACAAGAGGCGCGAAAAGCCCGTCCAAAACCCCTGCTGAATCTTCCACCACCATGGTTCAGACTATAGACCAACCCCCACAAAATGAATCAGTCATATTTTTCTCCAAGGCGGTGAAGGATCGCTACCAAGACGTTATGCTTAAAAGAAACTGCCACCCAGAGCAGGGTCTACAGTTGTCCCCACACTAGACATTGAGGAAGCAAATCACGAGAACGATCAATCGTCTGGGCTGGGAATTCTTTTACGACCACCCAGCCGGATATTCCCCCACCATGGTAAGGGAATTTTATGCCAGTCTTGTAGACTTTGAACAGGAGTTCATTTTTGTAAGGGAGGGCTAGATACCATGGGGTGCTGCCCACATCAATGCTCTGTTCTAGATTGTTGAGAAGGAAGACACCTACACTGTATTTTTGGAGGAGTTAACTGATGAAGGTGCTGACCAAGTGATGAGAGACCTTTGTGTTGAAGGCACTGCATGGACTGGAAATGGTCTGAACAATTATACAATGTACCGACGTTATCTTACAACCCAAAGCAAAGTGTGGTTCCACTTTATTAATAGTCGCCTGTTACCTTCAACCCATAGCGCAACTGCGACACTAGATCGCATGTGTCTCCTGCACTCTATATTTAAGGGTCACCACATCGATGTCGATGTAATTCTACATGACCAGATTGTTGAAGCTGCGTCTAAGCAGACAGGTATATTACCCTTCCCTTCCTTGATAATGTTATTGTGTAAACAAAGGGGGATTATGCCCATGATGGTGAGGAGGTGTTAAAGAATAAAGGCCCTATTAACGACATCTCAGTGGAGAGAATGACAAGAGGGCAAGAGACTCCGATACTGAAAGAAGCAACCAAGAAGAAGGAGAAGAGAAAAGGAAAGAAAAGGAGCAATCAGATAATGCACTCACAGACCCTCAATTGGGGAAAAAGTTGGCTGCAATGGAAGTAAACATTGATTACATTGATATGTGTCAAATCAGACTTGTCAACGCGTTAGAGGAAATAGACTACAAACAAACCTCTTTTATGGATACATAAGAGTGTCGAACAAAACTATTATCGACGCATTAAAAAGTATAAGCCCAAATCCCCTGCCAAAATTCCCTATCTTCTCACCTATTGTTAGGGAAGCTCCTTCATCCTCCGACCAGCCTACTCTTGATGGTAGGCTTCAGAATGTCTCATCCCCAACAAGAATTCATATCTCTGATGGCGAGGAGCGCAAGGGACATTCCAACGCCATGGAGGACTATTACAAAACAATTGCTAGCCTGTTCGAGGAAGAAGTTTTGAATAACCTTGGGGCTACCATGGCAAACAGGACGATTGTTATTAAGGAGCTACACACCCCAATCGTATTTATAGGGTGAGAAGTAGAGGAAGGCACTGACAAAGACACAACTGAGTAGGAGAAGGACCCTGAAGAAGAAGCAGAGAAAGAAGAAGGAAATGAGAAGGAGAATGAAGGAATAGAAGGGGAACCTAATAAGAAGGACATTGATGAAGAGAAGGAAGAGAAGAAGGACGATGCACCGATAAATTTTGAGGTAGAAATTATCAGCACACCCACAAGTGTAGAGGCATCTAGTGAAGACGTGGCTCCACCTGAAGCGAGCTAGGCTGAGGCAATTACCAACAGCGTAGAGGATTTTAATCCTCTAGCCATTGTGCCCTATGTGGCACCGCTTGTTGAAGTCTATCCATCATATGTAACTATCGATGAGGCCACCACCCAACCGGCTGTAGAGGAGCAATCTGCTGCTTCGATTGATTCAAAGGAAAAAAAAGAGAAAGCACAAGGATAGGAAAAAGAAGTGCAAAGAGGAAGGCGAACGCCCAAAGAAGAAGAAGAAGAAAGTCAAAGCAGCCACTTCATCGGCTGCTGACCAATGAGTTAGTTTTACTTTCAGTAGTTAGTTGCATGCATCTTATTTAGTTGTCATTGCATTTTTCTTTGTCAGTGCATTTCATTTGTTAGTGCATTTGTATTGTAGTTGCATTTCCATTCTTATATGTATAATATTATCGTGCATTGGGGATAATGCAGACATTAAGTTTGGAGGGATTTTGTGTGAAATGAAAATACGATTGCACCAACATATTTGAATTGTTTCTTTAGTTCAATGAAAGTATGAAAAGTTTCAACAAAAATGTGACCACAATTTTGAGTTTTATGCGTAAATCTTGAATTGTTTGGAATGCTAAGATGTGAATTGAGTGAATATGAATGAATATTGAACCTTCTATTTTTGGATGAATGATTTGAATTGCTTTAGTAATAAATGGATAGTATCAACCCTTGAATCTTGAACTAACTTACCAATTGCAGCGACATTGTACAAATAAAAGCCACTCCAATGTGAGTGCATTGTGACTTGTCAAGGGAGAACACTCCGCTGCATGTGTTAGAAAAATCATTTAACCAAAGGCTGTCACTACAAGAGTGTGTGTCGACGCAATTACATACCTCCTGAGGGTTTGTTGCACCCCATCGTTACTACCCAGGAACAGAGGTAGAGTAATACAATGACATCTCTCAGTCACTTATAAAAAAATCACAAAAAGAAAGAAAAAGAAAGAAGAAGAAAATAGAAAAGAAAAGAAATACATTGCCATAAATGTTGTATTGGTTAAGGAAGGATTAAGATTCAAAGCATGTTACTAACATTGGTGAAGTTGCAGTTTTAATTATTTATGTTATAAATTATCGGCGCATTATTCTATCATGTGAATGCAATTTATATATTAGAATTCCAGACAATTTATCTCTTTTATATAGAATATGTTCACAATTGTCAGCGCAGGGATCTATCTCAAAAGATCGATGCTAGAGAGAATTTAAAGATGCAGTCACAAGTTAGCTTGGAATTGCGGCCAGAGATGTCATCGCATGAATATATTTACTTTGTATAAGTAAATTCACATTGCAAGCACATTTGGAAGCACCAGCACAGGAATTTCACACGATGTCGCCACAATTAAAGATTGTAGATCACACCCAAAAATGCAGCGACAATTTGCAGATTTTTGAAGATCACACCAGATCTGCGTGAGTGCACAGCTAGATTTCAACAAACTTTGACGACTACACAAGAAGTTGGATCTGAGAGGAGATAAGATCTACAATTCTTGAAGCCTATAAATAAAGGAAAGAAGAAGGAGAAAAATATCAAGGAGTGAAGGAATTAATTCAGCAAATACTTTGAGTTTTTGAAGCTTTATGTTTGAAACCGGTGAACTGATCGATCAGGCGAGCAGCAACTTCTGACGAGAAGTGCTTGGTACTATACAAGAAGAGCAGTTAAGAGATAATCCCAGTAGCCTAGGGATAGTATGTTTCGATTATTTGTTAATTCCTTTTTAAGTGATGATGAATTTTAATGACATTTGATCGTATATGAGAATATCTTTCAATGTTAAATTACTTTTATTCAATCTTAATTCTTCTCATCTGTTTATTCTTGGATTTAATTGCTTAACTACGAGAGTGTAATTGCAGTCTACCGACACTGAGAGGTGCGGTAACAAGTTGAATTAACTAGCAAGTCAGCGAGAGTTGCTTTAAATTAGAAGAGATTCTGTCACTTGTTCTTAGGTGTGAAGCAATGCCGGCACTGAGAGGTGTGGTAATTGTGATCTCTTGAGTCTTGATTAAATGGAGAGTTGTTATTGGTATGATTTCATTGGAACCTTATTGCGGCGACAATTCATCTACACTATACCATGTCGGCACATCTAGCGTTGCTACTTAGAGAAATCAGTAATCCACTCCAATCCTTTACACTTGATCACACTTTTACTTTTATTCATTTAAATTTTCCAAACTTCAACAACTATTTGATTTACTTTCAGTTGCTCTGACAATTAACTTTTATAATTACATTGACAACTTTGATTAATTAGTGGTATAGATTTGATTTAATTACGCTGACATCCATACTAGCATTTTCCCTAATCTTAGTTTTCGTTGCTTCAACAATTGAACATCAAGAACTCCTTCCTCGTGAGATCGATATCTGAAAGAGCAATCTATAAACTATACTTGCATTGACGTGTGTCCGCTTGCACTTAAATGCTGTGACGATTACAGGCCAATCACGGCCATTAAATACTTACTCACCAATAAAGATGCTAAACCGAGGCTAAATCGTTGGATACTCTTACTCCAACAATTTGACCTTGAGATCCAAGACAAAAAAGGAGTTAAGAATCAAGTACCTAGTCATTTGTTGAGGTTGGAACAAAATGAGGTAACTCATTCGCTTGTTCCTATCAATGAGAATTTTCTAAATGAGCAAATCTTCGAGGTAAGTCGAATTCATGAAACACCTTGGTTCACTGATTTTGTTTAAGCAATGTACAGATAACATAATCAGGAAGTGCATAGCCGAAAGTGAGATTTTTGAGATCTTTTACCACTGTCATTCATCTCCAAGTGGGGGACACTTTGGTGGTTCACGAACTGTAGCAAATATTTTACAAGTTGGATTCTTTTAGCCCCCAATGTTTAAAGATGCTTATGCATATGTGAAGAATTGTGGTAGATGCCAAAGGATCGGAAACATATCAAGAAGGAATGAGATGTGATAAGTGTCAAAAGTAACATGTTTTAGCCTCATTCTTAATGTGTTTTTGGATGATTATTCGATTTAAAATAATGAATTTTATGTTCATAATCCTTTAAATTCATGTTTCTATACTTAGGAAAGCATTTGGGAGCAAAATAAGCGAAAAACAAGTGAAAATCGGACAAAAAGACCAGATTTTAGGAGCCACACGAGCTGGACACATGGCCATGGACTAAATCGAAGACAAAAAGGAAAATTTTGGGCAAAAAACGTGAATGTGGAAGAGAAAGTGGCGAAAGTGTGAAAGACTTAGGAAGAGATTTATTGGACATAAGACTTTATTTAAATTTAAAACTCTATTTGTTAGGATTAATATTTAGGATAATCATTATTATATGGTTTATATTTAATTTTAATTTATCTTTTAGGCTTTATAATTTAAAGTTTAATTTGGATCCAATTAAGGAATTATTGTTTATATTTAATTGTAATTATCTTTTTAGAATTTAATTTAGATCCAACTAGAGATTTTCATGTATTATAAATAGGGGATGGAGTGATATGAATTAGGGACTTCTAATTTTCTGTAAAATCCTCCATTTCCCAAACCCTAGTCATTAGAGATTATTCAAGAAAACAATTGAGAAAATACCATTGAAGTTGTCTTTGAAGCAAATTTCTACCAAGATTGAAGACCTCTTTTTAATTTCTTTTGTTTTTATTATGAGTTTTTTGTCGTCTTGCAGTTATACTGTCTCTGAGATGTTTTTATTCGTTAGCATGAAATAATTTTCTAAATACCTAGGGGAGATGAATCCTATGATGAATTCTGTCATTTGATTTCTGATTTTATGCAATAAATAATTAGATTTTGTTCTCAATTGTATGTTCTTAATTCTTGATTTAGTATTTCCGAAATATTAACTCTTGTTTGATGTGCTTAAACAGAGGAGGAATAGACCATATTTAAGAGAAGATCTAGCATAATTAAGTGGAGTTGCATGTAATCCTAGAAATAGGACGACATAAATCTACTGAATTAGAGTCAAATCTAATTGGGAAATCAATATATTGAATTAATGCGACAATAAGGGTTTTAATTAGGAAGAAATTTCAATTAATCAACCTAGAGTCAGTTGCTTTTATGCTTGAATAGAGGTATTAGAATATTTTAGGGATTTATACAGATCAAGATACTAAGTGATTAAATTGCTTAATTCATAATGATAATGGTAGATGAAATCTAGGCGAATTTCTTCTTGGGTATTGTCTTGCTTCTTGGTATTAAACATTTGTTATCTCTTGATTTATTCTTTGTCGTACTTTTAGTTTATTAATTTAGTTGAATTTAGTTTTAAACAATTACTTTATTCAATCGGTTAAATAATAGGAAGACAACTACTACTAGTACTTTTAGTCCTCATGGGAATGATATCTGTGCTCACCGTAACTATACTATTAATTGATAGGTGCACTTGCCTTAGTCATATTTTTAATTAGTTTTGACTGCATCAAGATGGCCTTGACAAACATCTTAGAAGTTGAATTGTTCGATGTGTGGGCCATTGATTGTCTAGGCCCATTTCCTTTTTCATATGGGAAAAAGTACATCTTAATTACTGTGGATTATGTATCCAAGTGGGTTAAAGTCGAAGCATACCCTACGAATGATGCTAAGGTAGTCATGCGATTCGTAAGAAAGCATGAGTTTACATGGTTTGCGACCCCAAGAGCCATCATTAGTGATGAAGGATCTCACTTTGTGAACAAGTGGCTTAAGTGGCTGCTTGAAAAGTATGATGTGAAACATAAGATTACTATTGCCTATCACCCACAGTCAAATGGGCAAGGTGAAAGAGTGAACCGTGAGATTAAAGGAATTCTTGAAAGGGTAGTACGCCCTAGTAGAAAAGATTGGTCTCAAAGGCTCGATGATGCATTATGGGCCTATCGAACAACATTTAAGACACCGTTAGGAATGACTCCTTATATGTTGGTTTTTGGAAAGACATGTCATTTATCGTTAGAGTTGGAGAATAAAGTTCACTAGGCCTTGAAGCAATTGAATTTAGATCTTAAGCAAGCCAGTGAGAGAATAAAGTTATAACTTGATAAGTTAGAAGAGTTGACGTTATTTTCATACGAGAATGCCAAGATGTATAAAGAAAGATTCAAGAGATGACATGACAGTCGTATACAACCTCGCGAGTTTAAAGAAGGTCAGAAAGTATTGTTGTTTAATTCAAGGTTGAAGTTATTTCCTGGGAAGCTCAAATCTCGATGGAAAGGACCCTATACCATCTACAAAGTTTATCCATATGGAGCTGTTGAGTTATACAACATTTATGGAGGTACGTTTAAGGTTAATGGTCAATGTCTCAAGCACTATTGGGATGCTGAAGTTGAACGAGTTGAATCCTCGTTCAAACTAACAGGCCCTTAACTTTTTAAGATTTCACTTAGGAATAAATAAATAATTAGAAATTATTTTTCATAACTTAGTACATTTAATTAATTCTTTCTAAGGAGATTAAAACTTAAGTGGGATCGTTGTGACCCCTCTAACCTTTACTAGGAATTAATTTAATGTAATCTATTAAGAAGAAATTTTCTAATTAGTTTGTGAAATTTTTATTTATTATTATTATTGTTGTTGTTTTCAATTTTAACTATAATTTGATTGTTAATAAAGGGGGTCAATTTAACTCAAGTACTAATTAGTTTGTTTTTAAATTGAGTCTATAAATATAGTTTGAGTCTGAGGCCCAAGACAACAAAAAGGAGGGAAATTTTCCCATGCATTGTCGCCACTCCTATTTCTTATCCCTTGCTTGCCGCCCAAACAACCCTTATGTAGCTAAACTTTTGCTACATGTTTCCCTAATCTCTTTCTATATAAACCCCTCTTTACCACTCTAATTTTCACAACTCTCAAAGCAATTAGCTTAAACCCTAGCGACCCTTAATTTTTTCCTTGTTGCCGTTAGCCTCAAATCTCGAAGAAAATCCCTAAAATTTCTTCCCTTGTTGCAAAAGCCATTACCGTCACAAGGAGTTTACCAAAGCACGTCCATCGTCATTGCACACTTGTCATCGCCGCACCTCCCTTGCCGTCGTAAGGTTGTCGCCGCCAGAAGTCCCTACCACCACCTTACCGATTTTTTTACCCTTTTTTTGAAATTTTGCCAAATTTTCAAGAAAAAAAACATGTCTCGCAAAAGAACTAGATCTTCCATTACTACTCCTAAAAACCCAATTATTATAGATGAGGAAGTGAAGGAAAGATTTGATTCAATCTTCAAGCATCAACCTATGATGCCAGAAAAATGGTTTAACTTAAAGAGCACTAATTTGATGGTTTTACCTGTGTTGATCCGAAAGAAGATCAATGCTCTCAAGTGGGAACAATTTTGTGATGCTCGTTCACTTCTTGATGATGAACTAGTTCGAGAGTGAACTAGTTCTAGAGTTTTATGCCAGTTTGACTCTACAAGAAGCTACTGAGGTTACTATCTGAAAGAAGAAGGTACCCTTTCCTTCTAAGCCCATTATGATTTGTTTAACTTATCTGATGTTGAAGAAGATGAGTACTTGATGTTGTTACAAATTTGGGATCCCAATGGATTATAATAAAGTATGGGAGCCATTCTTGCCAAAGGGAATACCTAAAACCGATAGCTAAGGTATGGTTTTATTTCATTCACTATAGCTTCATGCCTATCTCACATAGTTCCACCATCTCGATGGAATGAACGCTCTTGTTGTATGCATATTGACAGAAAAGGTCTATTAGTGTTGAGAGAATCATTCTCAAGGAGATCCATGATTGTGCCAAAAAGAAGACAGGAAGTGCCTACTTCTTATCATTGATTACATCACTTTTCTTAAGGGCCTATGTTAAAATAAAAGCAAATTTAAAGAGCCATTATGTTCAAGATTGCATCACAGCCAATGATCTTTAATTGTTAGTGGAAAGAGTTCATGAACTAAACCAAAGTGAACAAGGTAAACCAACTGAACCAGAAACCAACAAGTCGTCAAACAAAATTGAAACTGAAGTTGATTCAGTTGTTGACACTCAAGAAGTAGAATCTGAGGAGGAGCTAAACAATCCTAAACCGACTGAAGAACTAACCAACTCTAAACCAAAAGTTAAGCCAGAAGATGAACCAGTCGAGCCAAGTGTCGATCCTGAATTGAAAACTCTAATGCCGACTTTTTCCATCACTTCAACGAAATCAAAGTTGTCAATTATGATGGATATGTGCAAGTTCATGCACAATCAACAACAAACTTACTGGAAATATGCGAAGATTAAAGATGATTCTATTAGAAATATTTTTAAGAATTATCTCTAACACTTTTGTTCATGAGTTCCCAAATGCTATCTTCGAGACATGGAATGAAGAAGACGACTATGAAAGCGAGGATGAAGCTGAAGAGAAAGAAGACAAGAGGGATGAGTCAGAAAAATAAAAGGGGGATTCTTGTCTTTGTTTGTTTATTTATTTATTTTTAGGTCCTTAGGTGTTTATTTCTTTTGTATTTAGGATTTTATTTTTGCATAATAAAATACTGCAAACATGAATAAACTTAACACCTCTTTATAAAGAAAAGACTAAGTGATGTGGTAATGGTTATTAACATGTCTAGGATTGGATTGTTAAGAAAGACTTAGTATTTAAGTAGTCCAAATATCTAGTTACAAACTCAAAAATCTCATGTTTCATACCTGGCCACCAGTACATTTTCTTCAGATCATTATACATTTTCACACTTCCCGGATGAATGGCTGCTATGAGCCTCTGTCAAAATATCTCACCTCAAATTCGGATCATTTGGAACACATGCTCTGTTCCTGTAATACATCATACCTTCATCATCCATAGTGAGCTCTATAGTGGAATCACTTTGAATTTGTTCTTTCTTGGCTACTAGCTTCGGATCATCTTTTTGCAGAGCTCGAATTCTTTGCAGAAATTGGGGTCTCATTCTAAGTTCAGCTATCATAGAACCATCATCCTCCAGAGATAGTTGTGCATTCATAGCCCTCAATGCAAACAACGATTTTTGTCTCAAGGCATCAGCAACAACATTAGCCTTTCTTAGATGATAACCAATCATAAGATCATAATCTTTCAGTAGCTCTAACCTTCATCGATGTCTCAAGTTAAGCTCTTTCTGAGTCATTAAATACTTCAAACTTTTGAGATCAGTAAATATGTGACATCTTTCACCGTAAAGATAGTGATGTCAGATCATCTATGTGAATACTACAGCTGCTAACTCCAGATCGTGGGTCAGATAATTCCTCTCATGCAAATTTAGCTGTCGGGAGGCTAATCGCGCTATGAACGTCATAGCAATTTATGTACAAACGTACACTATCGATGCAAGAATAGTAGATAGAAATGAATCTATCGGATATCGATCCCAAAGAGATGGCTGTTTATTATTTAATCTGTCGAAGCATTCTAAGTTACAATAAGAAGATCTGTTAAGGGTTATGTCAACGCAACTAGGTTAAAGTTATACAAGTTAAGAAGTAGATCTGCCAGCGCAATCAGAATGTTAAATGTCAGAGCAAGTTATAGAAAATGAATGGATTGTTGAGATGTTGTAAAGTAAATTTGAAAATTTAAAATAAATGGATCAAGGGCAAAGAAGTGGAGAGGATCACTGACTTCACAAGTGGCAACGCTAAATGTGACTACAAGGTATCTTATAGATGAATTTGTCATCGCAATTACGCTCCAATGAAATCTTACTAATATCAACTCTTTATTTATCAAAGACTTAAGCGCTCACAATTACCACACCTTCCAATGCTGGTAATGCTTTGCACTCAAGAACAAGTGACCAGAATTCCTTCTAGTCTCAAGCAACTTCCGCTGTCTTACTTATTAATCTAACTTGTCATCGTACCTTCCAGTGTCTGTGACTGTAACTGCACTTTCGTGGTCAAATAGTTAAATCCAAAGATAAACAGATAAGAAGAATTAAATAAGAATCAAAGTAATCTAACATTAAAACACACTTTCGTATACAATCAATTGTCAATAGAAATCATCAGCATCAAAAGAGGGATTAACAAATGAATCAAAGCATCCTATTCCTAGTCTACTAGGATTCTCCCTCAACCGCTCCTCTTGCATCGCACCAAGCTCTTCTCGCCAGAAGATGTTGCGCCCTTGCTAGATCAGATCACCGTCCTCCGGATTAAGCTTCCATGGCAGCTTTGGATGAGAGAAATTTAGATTTGAAGTCTTCACAACTTGATATCATCTTCTCTTTTCATCCTTCTATTTATAATCACTGATTCCTTCTAGATCTTTCTCTCTTTTCAGATCTAACACCTTTTTGTAGCTACAGAAGTTGTTATTTGCCATCTATGCACTCACACAAACCTGATTTATTCTTTGAGAAGTTGCAGATTGTTGCGACATCTCTAGACGTAAATTATCACTTTAATTTGCTACGACAATTTCTCATTCTCTTGCACTGGTGCTTCTGGATATGTTAGCAACGTGAAATCCCTGATAAATTCTAGAAGCATTCATGTGATGACATGTTTGGCCGCAATTATGGATCAACTTGTGACTGCAATTCTGAATGCTTTCCTACTCTGATCCTCCCAGGTGGATTTTTGCGCTGAAAACTTTAGATTCAAAACAAGTGCTAAATACAGTGACATTAGTAGCACAAAAGAGATAAAATGAAAGAAATTAAGATCAAAACATCATTGAGTTAGAAAATGTAAACCCTAAGTATGAAATACTAAAAATGCATGCTAAATATGATACGAAAGGACAAATAATACACTAATTTAAGGAGAAATTAAGTGTCATTTCTAATGCTATCACACCCCCAAGCTTAAGTTTTTACTTGTCCTCAAGTTAATAAAAGCTAGCAGAATTATATCAAATTTTTGACACCACATTCATCATTCTAGCACTTATATTCTCTGGAATCCTAAGGTATAAATTGCATTCATATGCTGGAATATTGCGCTTACAATTTATAGACATGAATAATCAAAATTACAATTTCACTAATGCTAGTATCATGCTTTGAATCTCAAATCTTCTTAACCTAATGCAGCATTTACTGTATATATTCTTTGTTTTTCTTTCTTTTTATCAACTTTTCTTTCCTTTTCTCGTTTTCTTTTCTTTATGTGACTGAGAGATGTCATTGTATTACTATACCCTTGATCCTGGTAGTAACAATGGGGTGCAACAAACCCCTAGGGAGCATATAATTGCGCCGACACACACTCTTGTAGTGACAGCCTTTGGCTATATAATTTTTCTAATACTTGTAGTAGTGTGTTCCCCCTTGTTTAAGTCACAATGCACCCACATTGGACTGTCTTTTATTAATACATATAATTATAACTACAAAATGGTAAGTTAATTCAATATTTCAAGAATGATACTACTCATTTATTACTAATGCAATCTCAACCGTTCATCCAAAAATAGAAGGATTAAACATTCAATCACATTCATCCAATTCATCCAATTCATGCATTAGCATTCAAAAGAATTCAAGAATTACGCATCAAATGAAAAATTATGGTCACATTTTTTTCTTAACTTTGCCTACTTTCATTGAACTAAAGAAACAAATATATTCCTAAGCTTGTGGGTGTAATTGCATTTCCATTTCACTTCCCTCCAAACTTAATGTCTGCATTGTCCCCAATACACTGACAATTCTATACAAAAATAATGGAAATGCAACTACAATGCATATGCTAAAAAAATAAAATGCAGAAACAATAAAAATGCAATGATAATTAAAATAAATGCATGCAACTAACTACCAAAAAGTAAACTAACTCAATGAGTTGCAGCTGACGAAGTGGTTGCCTTGGTCTTTTTCTTCGTCTTTAGGCGCTTCTCTTTAGCCTTCTTCTTTCCTTTTTGTTTGTGGCCTTTTTTTTTTGGTTCAATTGGTGTACCAGATTGCTCTTTCATAGTCGGTTGAATATTGGCTTCATCGACTGTTACATCCGAAGGATGGATTTCAGCTAGTGGTGCCATATATGGCACAATAGCAAAAGGATTAGAATCCTTAATTTTGGATGCGACGGCCTCGGCCCAGCTAGCCCCAGTTGTCACCAGGTGTTCTTCAAATGCACCCATACTTTTGGTTGCGTCGACGAATTCCTCAGATAAATTTGTTGGGGAATACTTTCTTCTTCTTCCTTCTCCTCTTCCTTTACTTCTTTCTCTTCTTTTCTTTCTCCTTCATCTCGTGCTTCTTCGTTCGCTCCAATATCCACAGATGCAACGGTGTTTGCTCCTCCCCAACAGCAGTAGTGGCCTCTCATTTCGCCATGTTGGCACCCAAACTATTTGACAGGTCATCGTCAAAGAGGCTTGCTATGTTGCGGAAGCAATCTTCCACTTCCTTGGACTGCACTTCTTTCTTCTCATCATCAGAGATGTGGATTTGATTTGGGGATTGGATGGATTGGGTTCGTTTGTCTGAAGTGTGCAACTCAGAGGATGGAGTAGCTTCCTTGATAATGGGAGGGAAAACAGGGAAATTTGGCATCGGTTGTGTGCTCAAACTGTGCAATGTGGCGATAATAGCTTTATTTCATACCCTGGTATAAACAAAAAATAAATTCTACCTGTGTTGTATCTCCTCTATTGCGCCGACAAGTCAAATTTGTCTGCAGCTTGTTAAATCCACACATTTTTCAATCTCCACAAGTTTCCTCCAGATCAAAGGATCTGTAGGCGCATTAGTCTGAGCGGCCTTCTTCTTCCCTTTTCCTTTTTCTTTTTTCTTTGGAGCCTCCTTCACTATAAGGGTTTCTTGTCCCCTAGGCATTCGTTCCATCGATACATCATTGATTGGGCCCTTGTTCTCCAAAGTTTTCTCCCCTTCACAAGGCACAATGCCTCTTTATTTACATAGCAACATTATCAAAGAAGGAAAGGGTAGGATACCTGTTTGTTTTGTGGCTGCCTCAGTAATTTCTTGATGTAAGATTGCACCGACATCAATTCTACGACCCTTCATTATGGAATGCAACAAGCACATTCTATCGAGTGTCGCAGTAGTGCTATGGGTGGATGTCAGCAGACGACAGTTAATGAAATGGAACCAGACCTTTCTTTGAACTGGGAGATATCGACGGTACATGGTATAGTTATTGGGTTTGTTGCCAGTCCACACCGCGCCTTCAATGCATAAGTCGTTCAACAAAATGTCAGTACCATCTCCAGTCAAATTTTCTAAAATTCAGTGTGTTCATCCTCCCCCTCAATGATATGAAAAAGGGCGTTTATGTAATCGGTACTCCATGGCACCAAACCTTCTCGTACAAAAATAAATTCTTACTCAGAGTCCAACAAGTTAGCATAAAATTCCCTTACCAGAGAAGGAGAATAGCCTGCTAGATGGTCGCAAAATTATTCTCATCCTAGACAAGAGATTGTTCTGGCTACTTGCTTTCCCAAAGTTAGTTGCGACGACAACTAAAATCCTTATTCAGGATGACAATTCCTCTTTAGCATAACTTCGTGATAATGGTCCTTCACCGCCTTTGACAGAAACAGAACCGGCTCTTTGGGTAGAGGTTGGTCACCATTTTTTACCACAGCCACTGAAAATTTAGCCACCCATTTGAAAGGTGTTTTTGCTCCACGAGTACGAGCCATGAGTACTGTAATAGAAAGAGTGAGAGTATCTGGCAGAAATATAAGGTCGAAAAGAAAAAGAATATAGTAACAATGGAGTTTGTGAGCGTGATATATCAATCGGCACAAAATGGATGTTTTATAGACGATGGAGGCAAAGAGACATGTTGATTGGTGATAGTACACTGTGCCTGCAACCAATAAATGCTAGGACACATAATGTACTTTTTTGAGATGATCCAATAGCTGGGGATTGAAATGAATCAACCAATGTGATTCTTGCTCGAAACGTTTCCTTGAGTCATCAATAAATTGCATCGACAAGTCATGTTGTCATGCGTCGACAAATAGGTGATTTTTATTCCTGCATAAAACTTAAAGAAAAAACAAAAGTAAAAATCAAAATTTTGCAATGACATTATTAAGAAAATGTGACCACGTTAATGATCTCGTGTTATTCACTGATGCCTAAGCTATGGTAATACTTCAATCGTTGGCCATTTACTTTAAACTAGTGCCCATCGTTCAAATCCTTAATTGTCACCGCACCATGTGGAAACGCTTCGACAATTTCAAAAGGTCCAGACCACCTTGAGCGTAATTTCCTTGGATGCAATTTTAAACATGAGTTAAATAAAAGTACTAACTGACCAGGAAAAAATTATTGTCGTAAAATGATATTGTCATGCCATCTTTTAGTATTTTCTTTGTAGATGGCAGCATTTTCATAGGCATTGTGCCAAATTTCTTCTAGCTTTGAAATGTCCAACAATCTTTTTCTTCCAGCAGCATCGTAATCCATGTTCACTTGCTTGATTGCCCACATGGCTTTATGTTCAAGTTCAACAGGCAAATGACATGATTTCCCAAAGACTAGTTGATATGGCGACATTCCCAATAGAGTCTTGTAAGCAGTGCCAAGTGCCCACAACTCATCATGTAGATGTGAAGACCAATCTCTTCTAGATGGTTTAACCGCCTTCTCAAGAATACTTATTGGAGACCTCTGTCTGTCCATTTGATTGTGGATGGTACGTGATTTCCATGCGATGCTTCACACCGTAGCATTTTAAAGTTGTTTATTGTTTAATCTGTCGAAGCATTCTGAGTTAAAATGAGAAGATCTGTTAAGAGTTATGTCAACGCAACTAGGTTAAAGTTATACAAGTTAGGGAGTAAATCTGTCAACACAATCAGAATGTTAAATGTCAGAGCAAGTTATAGAAAACGAATGGATTGTTGAGATGTTGTAAAGTAAATTCAGAAACTTAAAATAAATGGATCAAGGGCAAAGAAGTAGAGAGTATCTTATAGATGAAATGCAACGCTAAATGTGACTACAAGGTATCTTATAGATGAATTTGTCACCGTAATTACGCTCCAATGTAATCTTACTAATATCAACTCTCTATTTATGAAAGACTTAAGCGCTCACAATTACCACACCTTCCAGTGCTTGTAATGCTTTGCACTCAAGAACAAGTGACCAGAATTCCTTCTAGTCTCAAGCAACTTTCGCTATCTTGCTTGTTAATCTAACTTGTCACTGCACTTTCCAGTGTCTGTTACTACAATTACACTTTCGTGGTCAAATAGTTAAATCCAAAGATAAATAGATGAGAAGAATTGAATAAGAATCAAAGTAATCTAACATTAAAAGACACTTTCGTGAACAATAAATTGTCAATAGAAATCATCAGCATCAAAAGAGGGATTAACAAATGAATCTAAGCATCTTATTCCAAGTCCACTAGGATTCTCCGTAAACTGCTCCTCTTCTTGCCAGAAGATGTTACGCCCTTACTGGATCAGATCACCGTCCTCCGGATTAAGCTTTCATGGAAGCTTTAGATGAGAGAAATTTAGATTTGAAATCTTCACAACTGGATATCATATTCTCTTTTCATCCTTCTATTTATAATCACTGATTCCTTCTAAATCTTTCTCACTTTTCAGATCTAACACCTTTTTGCAGCTGTAGAAGTTGTTATTTGTCAGCTATGCACTCACGTAGATCTGATTTGTTCTTTGAGCAGTTGCAGATTATTGCGACATCTTTGGACGAACATTATGACTTTAATTTGCTATGACAATTTCTCATTCTCCTACACTGGTGCTTCTGGACATGTTTGGCCGCAATTCTGGATCAATTTATGACCGCAATTCTAAATGCTTTCCTACTCTGATCCTCCTAGGTGGATTTCTGCGCTAACAACTTTAGATGCAAAACAAGTGCTAAATACAGTGACATTAGTAGCACAAAAGAGATAAAATGAAAGAAATTAAGATCAAAACATCATTGAGTTAGAAAATGTAAACACTAAGTATGAAATGCTAAAAATGCATGCTAAATATGATACAAAAGGACAAATAATACACTAATTTAAGGAGAAATTAAGTGTCATTTCTAATGCTATCACACCCCTAAACTTAAGTTTTTACTTGTCCTCAAGTAAATAAGAGCTAGCAAAATTATATCAAATTTTTGTCACCACATTCATCATTTAGTGACACATTGCTATAAACAACAAATTCTTTTATCTCAGTTATGTCAAAATCGAAGCTTCCATTAACATTTTTTTTAGCTGATCAAAACTCTGCTGACACTTCTCTAACCTGACAAAATGAACATTCTTCTCAAGTCACTTTGTCATCGGTAAAGCTATAATGGAAAAATCTTTAACAAATCGGCGGTAATAGCCTGCCAATCCCAAAAAACTACATACCTTCAGAAGATACAACATGGCCCAAAAATCTCACCTCTTTATGCTAGAACTCACATTTACTAAACTTTGCATACAGCTACTTTTCTCACATAATGTACAACACCTCTCTCAAATGTTGAGTATGCTCTGACTCTGTCTTAGAATAGATTAATATGTCGCCAATAAATACCACTAAAAAATTGTCTAGCTGAGGCTAAAAGATTCGATTCATCAAATCAGTAAAAGGCTACCGGAGCATTAGTCAGCCCAAACGACATCACTAGAAATTCATAATGTCCATATTGAGTCTTGAATGCAGTCTTTGATACATCACAATCTTTGACTCGCATCTAATAATAACCTGACTTGAGATCTATTTTAGAAAATATTATTTCACCTTTCAACTAATCAAACAACTTGTCCATACGAGGTAACGAATACTTATTCTATACTGTAACTTTGTTCATCTGTCGATAATCTATACACATTCCCATCGAACTGTCCCTTTTCTTTACAAACAACACAAATACACCCCAACATGTAACACTCGGACGGATAAAGCCTTTGTCTAGTAACTCTTGCAATTGTACCTTAAGTTCTTTCAACTCAATCGGTGGCATCCTGTACAGTGGAATCGATATCGGAGTGGTGTCAGGTATTATGTCAATGCCAAACTCCACCTATCTGATCAGCGGTAATCTCGGTAACTCTTCAGGAAACACATCTGTAAACTCATTAACAACTGGTACCTGATTTAGTTCTGTTTATAACTCCCGAGTATAAAGTATATAGGCTAAAAACACCTTACAGCCCTTACGAACCATTTTCTGTGCAGAAATAGTTGAAATCACTCTAGCATCACTATTAAACTTACCAAACTCAATTGTAATTATCTCACCAGTAGAATATTTTAAACCAATCCGTCTCTGTTTGCAGTTAACCACCGCATCATGTTTGAATAACCAATCCATACCCAGAATCACATCAAAATCATAGAAAGGTAGTAACATCAAATTGACAGGAAACTCACAGCCCTTAACTTTCAGTGGAAATTTACGACACACTAGGTTTACTATGACACTATGACCCAATAGATTTGTAACTTAAACATCAAATTCAGTTAACTCAATAGACAAATTTTTATTAGTTGCCAAAGCAGTAAAGATATAAGAATGAGTCGACCTTAGGTCAATCAAGGCACACACAGTATCATTTAAAAGATAGAATATACCAATGACAACATCAATGCAGTATCCTCTTCCTTAGACCAGATACCATAAGTTCTAGCAAGTGGTCGAGCCTCAGATCTGTTTGTACTGTCTATACTACCTCTTTGGTTTCCACCTACGTTACTACTTTGTCCTAGATGTCTTCCCTTCTGGAGTGTGATTGGAGGTTTTACACTCTGGTCCTCTTTTTATTCAGGTGCTACCGGACAATTTCGAACTAGATGATCAGTTGCTCCATACCTGTAACATGCTCCCTTCTTAAAATGACATTCTCCATGATGAAATGTCCCACAGTGCTTGCATGTAAGATTCGATGCATTCCGGACACTAGCCATACTGTCCGCAGGTCGATTTTTGAATCTAGACTCAGGTTGTCCCGATCTACTCCTACTCTGGAAACTGGATGAAGCAATCACATGATTCTCATTTTCTCTAAATTTCTTTGGGGATGGCATAGAAAAAGATTTGGGAGGAGTCTTCTTACTGAATTCTTTGAATCTCTTCTCTCTCTAGCTCTTGTGATTGTAAATTTCTTCCATTTTTTTATCTCGATCTGTCAATACAAAAAATAGTCGTAATTCTGAACTATCAACCATCATCTTGATTTCATCATTCAGTCTGTCTTCAAAATGGATACACATAGCTTCGTTTGTTGGCACGATCTCTCAAGTATATTTACTAAGATGTATAAATTCCCATCCGTACTCAGTAACTGACTTGTTTCCTTACTTTAACTCCAGAAACTCTTTCTTCTTTCGATCTAGATACCGTTTACTAATGTATTTCTTTTTAAATTTGGTCTAAAAGAATTCCTAATTAATTTTTTTTTTGGAATCACTACCAACATTGTTCTCCACCAACTATAAGCCTTACCTTTCAGCAGCAACACAGCACACAGCAAATAATCTTCAAGAGGGCATGTTTTTTCATTCAAAACTCTCAACGTATTTTCCAACTAGTATTCAGCTCTAGACGGATCATCCACAGTAATACCCCGAAATTCCTTCCCATCATACTTTCTGACCTTATCTATCAGAATTCGATGTCTCTACTAGACTATCAAAGAGGTGGAGGCACAACTGGAGGTGTTACAGGTAGTACAACAGGTTGTGCTAGAGAAGGGGGAGGTTACAAAGGCATCGAGTTATTTCTCATTAAGTCGGAGAACCATTGGCCCATTAAGCTAAAGAACATGTTTTTAGCATCATTTTCTATCATCGGTATAAGCGGTACACCTCGTCTCACACAAAAAACAAAAGTCAAAATATTTACCTTACTAGTTTCTCCCCATTCTGAATCAGACATCTTTACTTATCTGCAAAAATTTAAGGTTAGATAGGATCTATCATAATCACACTATCACAGGTTTATATGGCATGTAATTTTAGACCTTTAAATTCACAATTTCAATCAAAGAACCGACTAAATTATAAGCTCTACTACCACTAAATAAAACACCTAAAACTCGACTCCATCATCAGTTAAGGTCTCGAGGCCTTTCAAATCATTTACCAATGTTTAAACCCTCATATCTCAACCTTACGGTATAAATAAAATGTGCATGCAAAATATTATAACCTTAATAACATTACAGATCAATAAGGATAAAAATGTCATTTTACAAAATTTGGGGGACTTCTACTGGTACCTGTTGGACAAGTATCGGTAGAAGTCAAGTTAGTAAGCTTTCGAAAAATAGCTGGAGTTTCCTATCGCTAGAAGTGAAGGTTCTATCGATACAAGTATGGGT
The DNA here is from genome assembly GCA_005610355.1 of Gossypioides kirkii. Lineage (NCBI taxonomy): Eukaryota > Viridiplantae > Streptophyta > Magnoliopsida > Malvales > Malvaceae > Gossypioides > Gossypioides kirkii. The sequence continues at coordinate 35,763,171 of CP032253.1, read as the reverse complement.
ACTACCGATACAATCCACACTTCTACCGATACAACAAGTTCCAGAGAGCTAAGAAGATTTACCCTGCAACTTCTACCGATACAAGTGTTCAGACTACCGATACTACTATGATCAGAACAATCGATACTTTAAAGACTTATACCAATACAACGCAAGTCAGTAACCAAAGTTCAAATACCCTATACTTCTACCTATAAATGCAAGAGTTCTACCGAAACAAGTAAGCAGATTTTAAATATACACATAATTTATCTAATTTTAATAGCCATACTTCAGCATATGTAAAATTCTCAATACCATTCTAGCATAATCAACTACATATTGATACATGATTCATCATACAACCACAAAATACATTTGTAATTAACATTTCACACTAAAATAACTAAAGTATGAAATCCTAATACATGCCATATAAGCCAAGTGGTATGAAAGACTACCAAACGAGCTCTAGGACAGCGTGTGATTCTTCTTAAGGATTCGATCTTCAATAGTAAAATGAATATACAAAATAATGAACAGATACACATGTAAGCTTACAAAGCTTAGAAATTTCGTAGAACTATTAATTTACATAATAGTATATTCGGTTACAGAAAGAGTAATTAAACAACTTCGTCATCCCGTGACATTTACATCAAGTTAATCTCTTCTAGTCTTCCAGGAATTTTAGCTCTTACGAGCCCAGAAAGAATATCACTCTTACGAGCCAGACAGAATATCACTCTTATGAGCCAGACAGAATATTGCTCTTACGAGCCAAACAGAATATTGCTTTTACGAGCCAAACAAAATATTTGCTCCACCGAACCAAATTCCAGAATTTTCTTCAGCGTTTTCCAACTCATTCCAACATCAAGAACATATCCAAATAAATTCAAATTATAGTTAACAAATAGAAATTTAATCACACGAACTTACCGGATGAGATTGCAGTTATGGCTAAACTTCAAAGACTATTCCACTAATTTCCTTTTTCCTCGATCCATGGTACGATCATGATCTATCACCATAAACCATTAAATTTATCATTAGATCATGGAATTTACATCATTTATCGCATTTAAGTCCTTTTGGGAAATTTACATATTTACCCTTAACATTCTAATTTTATTCAATTTAGTCCCTAAGCCTTAAACATGCAAAAATAAGCATTTTAACTGAACCCATCCTCAACCAAAACTTCCATGGCTTCATATCAATCCTCTCAAGACATTATTTCACAACAAATATGTGAAATTTTACCATTTTAACAATTTAATCCTCAAACCCTAAAATCATCAAAATCACTTAACAAAAAAATCAAATCTAACAACCAAACACACAATACTTCCATAAAATTTCAAAAACAACCTTATTCATCAACGGCAAGATTTATAACATTTGAAAGAATCATGAATTAGTGCTTGAGATAGCTAGATTAAGCTGATATAGATTCAAAAACATAAAAATTACTAAAAATGGACGAGATTTACCTACTCAAATCAAGGATCCAAGCTTGGTCGAACGTATGCACTTGTTCTCTTAGGGTTTTGGCTTATAAAAGAAGATGAAAGAAAAAGAAAATGATTTTCTAACTCTTTTTAGTTAAATTAGTTAAGTATTTTTTAAATTACCTTTTTAACCTTTCATAAATTACATAATTTTCTATTTATATTAACCAAAATCATCCACGTACTCATTAAATTGTCTAATTACCATTTTGGGTTCCCTAACCAACCTTCTAATTGTCATATACTACCTTTAACCAATGGAACTCAACTTTTGCACTTTTACAATTTAGTCTTTTTTACTTAATTAACTATCTAAATGATAAAATTTCTTAACCAAAATTTAATATGCCACTAAAGACATCATAAATATTAAATAATTAATATTTATGACCTAAATCATCGGATTTGTGGTCCCAAAACCACTATTTTTTACACCATTAAAAATCGAGCTATTACAAATTTAGAGTGATTCAGCCCCAAATTCTTACTCCACTACCTTAGCTTTCCATCACTAAGGATTTTCCCAAGTCCACTAGATTTGTAGAACCTTTGAGGACAAGGTTTTAACCTTACAATCACTTAAGATTTCTACCCAAATCTTAAGTCTCAAATTCTCTCAAAAGAGATACAAATAAGCAGACAAGAAACAATTCTAACAAGATCAATTTGTTTGCAAAAGAAGCTCAAAATACAATGAAATACACTTGAGCAAAGAAATGGAAATAAGGCTACCAAGTGTATGGAAGAAAGATATGAAAAATTAAGCTTTTGGGTTGTTTGATTTAAGATATTTGCTTGTAAGTACTTTGTTAGTTGTTGTAGGTCCTTGGAAGGTGGTATTTATGCCCCCAAATTGATTTCTAACCGTTGTGATTATTGGTGTAATAATTGTAGCCTTTGAGGATGAAAATCCAGAACATTTATGTCACCTGCAACTTCGAGTATCGATACCGTACAAAAGGGTATCGATATTTTTTGTAATTAATGCAAAGTCAGTGACCGTTAGTATCTTTAAAAACTGATACCAAAAATAAATTATCGGTACCTTCTCAAAAAGATATCGATACCAGATCGATACCTCCTAAGATTTGTGAAAAACAATATGCTCATTTGATATTTTTTTTTAGCAAAGGTATCAATGTTTTTCAGAAATTATCGATACTTATAAAATGGTATCGATATTTTTCAGGGGTTGTCAAAATAGAATGCAAGTTTGGTCTCGATTTTTCAAAGGGTATCGATATTTCAAGAATTATCGATACTTGGCCAAAAGTTATCGATACTTTTGGCCTGGAGCTATTTTGACTTGTTTGAAAAACATTTTGAAGTGTTAAAATGATTTTGACTTGTTTAAAATAATTTTAAAATTAAATTTTATCCTTTAGGCTTTAAATTGATAAATTAATTTGTCAATTTTAACTTATATTCAAAAACATTTCAATTTGTTATATCAAAATACTTTCTCAAGTAAAGCTTAGTTTAATAATCTCCCTCTTTTTTATATAACAAATCTTTTTGAAAATTTGTTTTTGAATAATTACTCCCCTTTAATAAAAGACATTTTGAATTTAGGATCAAAATAAAATTTGTCAATCAAGTTTGCATTCATTTTTGTTTTAAGACAAATTGGTCAAAAAATCTTGCATTTAGAATTTTTTTAAAAATTAAGAAAATAATCAAACATTTTACCTTTTCTCTCGTTTTTTGTTATATCAAAAAAACAAATAAAACTCAAGGAGAAAATAAAGTTAGTTCATCACAATATATATAGAGAAAATGGAAGGATAAATAACCAAAAAATATATTTTGTATCTGAAAAATACCAATAAGAAATTAAGTGCAATTGGATCCAAAAATGTTAAGAAAGTAATTAAGTTCAATAAAATAAAAATAATGGCAAAAACTAGCAAAATGAAAATGCAAATGTCATGAAAGTGCATGGCCTAAAGCTACTCTACTCGTCGTTATGATAAGAGGAATATGGAGGCGTGGAAGGACAACATGCAAGTAAAGTCTCCATTTGAGCTTCTAGGGTTGAAAGCCTCGTATTAACATCTTCTCTAAGACTCCGAAGTTTAAGGTTGTTGGCCCGAACATCGTTGTTCAATGCGTGAATGGCATTGAGCAAGACGGTGTTTACCTTCGATGTAGGTTAAGCGTGAGAAGATGAAGTCAGTGGAGGAGCACGCTCGGGGGTCAGAACGTCATCAAAAGTAGCATCAAAGTCATCGTGATTTGCCGGAGCATCACTCTTAAGCCAAGTTCCGGTGGTGGTATTGAGATGGTAACCGACATGATGGAGAGCTCCATAACTAATAGGTTGAGTTGAGGAAACAAGGGTGTCTCCACGAGTACTACACAGCTAACCTCCTAAAGATGTATGACAAGTACATACCATGGGGAAGGGTAACATTTGTACCAAGTCCCCTCCCTATTGCTTTCGTAATGTCGTTAAATAGGATAAGCGCAAGGTTAGGAAACCTATTGTTTCTAAAGTAATCGATCCACCAATAATTGGTGTTCCGAATCTTAGCGTGTTTTTTGATAGGCCTAAGGTTCTATGTAAGGATAAGGTGTAGGACACAATCATGAAGGTTTAATTTAGATGCCGAGTTGGAAGGAATAAAAAGCGAGGGATCATAACGTCCCTTTTCATCGGAGAGACCTCCGAAAGGTAAATAAAGATATTCGTCAAACTCTTCGAGAGTTAGGTGAATCGAAGTGCCCATTAAAAATGAGGAGATGGGGATGATAGTTTCTTCGGTTTCATCATGTTCTAGCGTGGCGTTTGAAAATAAGGCTTGAACAAGGTTTAAAAAAGTTGCTGAAGAAATGTTAAAAAAGTCCTTCCATCCCCAATTTTGTAAAATAAGGAGATAGGAAAAGCTAATAGCCTTTAACATGGCTATGTCAATTTTCCTATCCTCCCATACACGTTTTAAGGCAAAGTGTGTGTTAAAACGATGAAGTGAATTAGCATTTTGAAAACATTCACTAAACGAGGATTCAACTTCACTAGAAGTGGAGGTGCTAGTCTTAGAACGTTTCTTAGGAGCCATGGGTACTACCTAAGAGATTAGAAAACAATAGAACTAAAGAAAAATCTCTTTGAGGAATTTTAACAAACACTTGGCGGGAGGGTTATGGGTAAAAATTTTAAGAAAAGCCTTAACATTGATAACCTCCTGTAATAAAACAACATATATATGGTTCAAAACAACCCAATAAACCATTAAAATTCACTATTTCAACCTACATTGTACAAAATCAACAAGTTAAAAATTTAGGATTTTTACCTCAAAAGTGTTGAAATAGACAAAAATCCCAAGCAATGTTGACCAAATCTTGTTGAGAAGATGTTTGAAGGTGTTTAGAGGTAAGATCTAGTGAAAAAATAAAAAAAATTAAGAAATTTTTTAAGAGAAGGTTAGGTTTTTCAGAGAAAAGAAGGGTTATGTTTTTTAATTTTTTTAAATTGTTTTGAAAAAACCTAGCAACAGGTGTCCTTCAAAAGCCCATGGTATCAATATTTTTTCACAAGTATCGATATTTTTATAAAAGTATCTATAATTTTAAAACAGTATCAATAACAAATTGCAGTTCTGTTTTCTAAGTGCAGTGAAATTTTAAAAATGAGATTTTTAAGTCCTATTATTTTCTAAGGGTCCTAAAATGGCTCCAAAATTATTCCTAATGATTTAAAAAGTATTGATAAGACTAAGATGCATGAAAATGCATGAAATACATGAAAATAAATAAATAAATTAAGTAAAATGAAAGGTGGCTAATTTTATATATGTGAGAGCAACAAAATAAAAGTCATGCTAGATAAAATAGATCAAATAATTATATGCAAAAGATAGGGAGAGCTTATCCACCAAGCAAACTCTTAAGTGATGACTTGGTCGCACAATTCACATTACTGCAGAAAAGTCAAAATGAAGAACGGAGGAAAAGAGGATTGAATGACGAAGAAGAATAGGGATTTATAATATGACTTATGTTTAGAATTAGGTTTTCTTTGTTTTTTTATTTTTATTTATTTTGTTTTATTTTATTAGTTTTATTCATTGTTTAAAACAATTTTATTTTGTAAATTTTGGGATAATTTTTGGGTTTTATTTTTAGACTTATACAATTCATAAGAGTAGGACTAGAATTTATTATTGTATATATGCTTGAATTCTTTTTGTAGGAGCCCCCACATTATAGAAGACACAATAATTTCGAACATTAACGCTAAAAGGAAAAGGAAAACCACCATAAGAAGAAGAGAACCTTCACGATAAATCGGGTAACTTCTTTCCTTTATTATTTGAAGGGATTATACATTGAGGACAATGTGTTTTCTAAAGCGTAGGGGTAACATAAAATTTTTGGCTTATAGATTTTATTTTTAGTTTTTCTTTTTATGTGTGCTTGAGCTTGTAGAGAAACAACTGATTGTTTAGGAGCATGTATAATAGGTTGATTGTGTAGATTGGTAAATTTGGCATGATGATAAGAAATTTTTAAATTTTGAGTATGAAACTTTTTAGTTCTATAGGTTATATTAAGTATAGATAGAAAGGTATTATTAATACCAAGTGATGTGCAAGATATGAGGAAACAACCATGTTAGTATATATGATAGATGATAATTTTGAAATTATGTGATGAATTTGATATTTGTGCATATTAAGATGTTTAGGGATGACCTAAGGCATTGTTTGAACACACCTAGAGCTAAAAAGCCAAACCCTATTTTGAATTTTCAATTAGTACCCATCTTTAAGCCTTATGACCCTTCTTGATAAACCATACTATAGCCTCTTTAGCCTTAAAATGAAAAATTTGTGTATACTCTTTTCTTTGGTCCTGTTTGCATAGAAATAGACTTATGGCCATCGGTATTAAGGGTAAGTAGACACATTAAGGTGGAGGTTACAAAATAAGAATAGGAAACTCAATATAATATATGAACTTTAGTCTAGCCAAAATAAGAAATATATAGAAAAATGAAAAAAAAAAGAAAAATGAGTAGAAACAAAAGAAGCATGAGTAAGAAAGCATGTGAATAGGTACAGAATTATAAAGTCACCAAAAATACGAAAAAGAAAGAAATCTTACTCAAGAACCACAAAGAAAATACTCATAGGCTAGCTAAAGGGATTACTTTATTTTGAGAGTCCTAAAATGGAGAGAAATGGATGGTGAGAGAAGGAGACATAAGGGGGTGAGATGGAGTGGGACATAAAGGGGAAGAATAGGGAACAATACAATGTGCTAAACTCTTTTCATGTTTGTAACCTTTTTTGCTTAACTATTCTTTGAAATTTATGCATATCCTAAGCCTCAACACGTTACAAGCGAAAAAGCCCTATATGACTTAAACAACTTTATGCATGAATAAATAGGGAAATTGCATGATCTCATTATGGTTATCTATATTGTACTAGGATAATTGAAATACTTATATTTGGCATTGATAGATATATATTGATAAAACTTTACTATTTATATTTCGTATAACTTATTGAACTTATATTGTTTCTAATCAAAAATGGTAAAGTTGTTTAATTATCATGTCAAAGTTATTTAGAAATATATGATGCCTAGACTACATGCTATGAGCCACTATTTGTATAGTTATGAACTTAAGCTCTTCATTTTTCTTTTTGTTTTGTTTGTTTGATGACAAGCAAAGACTTAAGTGTGGGGGAGTTTGATCTACCAGTTTCATACTTGGCAGATTGAACTATTTTTCACACTCGAAGAGCTTGAAATCAAGTATTTTCGTTATATTTTCATAGGATTTAGTTTGGGTTTCTTATTTGAATAAATTATGTAACCTAAGTGTTAAAATACCATTTTATTTGTCTTTAAGGCCAAATGAGGCCTAAAGGTTAGCTAATGTACTTGGTGAATGTGTAGGAGACAACAAGAAGTGTACTAATAAGATACTGATCACTTCATCTTGACATAGGCTGAGGTACGTCGCAACCAAGGGACCAGACTTAAGGAACTTTAAATCTGACTTCTTTGTCGCGACATACAGGGGCTATGTCGCGACTACACCTGTAGGATGACGCTTCACATGGAGATTGATGCCTATGTCGTAACACAGGACCTGGTATGTCGCGACGTCGACCCCTAGACGCAAATCTCACACTTAATGAAGGGCGTTTTGGTCTTTACAATGCCACTTAAACACTTAGGAACAATAGCTGACCTAGGGTTGAGGAAAAACGACCATGTAAAAGTTATAAATAGGACCTTTAGCACTAGGGTTTACACACCATTGCTTAGATTTAGTTTTCAATTTCATTTGTATTTTTAATTTTCAAAACGAGATTGTAGAAATTCACGTAAACGATCAAGGAGTTTTCCCAACAGATCGCTTAATACAATTTTATTTTATTTTTCATTCTCTTTTGCATTTATATGTTTTCATATATTGTTTCATTTATGAATAAAGAAATCATGAGGAACTAATTCCATTTTGGGGAATTAGGGAGTGGATGTATGAATAATTGATTGTTGTTTTACATGGATTTTACCTTTCAAATCAACTGTTTGGGAAAGGAAGAGCATCAAACAAACACTAGGCCTAACAACCTTAGAAAGTCATCTAAGTGGGAATGAACCCAAAATTAGTATTGCCCATCCGTGAACACCTTTTCCCCAAACCGATTTAAATTATGGCATCTAGCGATAAGTAATCTTTATCGACTTTCTATGTCGACGGAAGATCAAGATATCCATCGGGGTAGTAACTAATTGATTGGAGGAAAATCCCCAAAACCCAACAATCAAGGAAATTATACGGATGCGACCCACTTTACCCAAAGTCGTTTATAAGATTTTTTACAACTCAACTTTTAATTTATTTTTATTTTTATCTTTTTATGCTTTCAAAACACTCTTTAAATTTTCTTTCATACTATAAACCTTAAAATCAATACTAATTAATTTTATTATTTGCAGAGATTTTATTTACTATAGCTTTATGCTTCCTTTGGGTATGATCCTCGGAATACTTCCAAGTGTTCTATTGTAAACACACTATATTTACAATCTGACCCATATACTTGCGGAAAGCCAAAATATACGTCAAATGGAATACGTACGGGAGCGATCATTTCTAAACACCCATTTTGTTCCTATAGTGTACTTATTACTAGGTCTATCAACTAGAGTCCATACTTTTTAGGCTCAATGCATGAGATAAATGCAACATAATTACAGGTATTTCTAAGAGAAGATCTAGTAATTACCCCTTTTGATGGATCACCAATGTCTTGCCCATCTTTAAGATATGAAAGCTCTCTTGGGTGACTAGATTCTCTTTCAACATTAGTTGGTTCTTGAAATTTATCAATTTTAAGTTCTTGAACCAATTCACTTATTTCTTGATCTTCATGTGATGCTTAATTTTGATCAATTTGATATATTTCTACATCATCAAAATCTATAGATTTGTTTCTAGAAGGAGAGTTAGATTCATCAAAAATGACATGTATAGATTCTTCCATAACAAGGGTTCTCTTTTTAAAGATTCTATTAGCTTTAAAATTAGTGGAATATCCAAGAAAAATACCTTCATCACTTTTGGCATCAAATTTTCCTAAATTTTCTTTTTCATTATTCAAAACAAAACATTTGCAACCAAAATGATGAAAATGGCTTATATTAGGCTTTCTTCCTTTAATAAGTTCAAGGAGTTTTTTTCAAAATAGGCCTAACCATAGCTCTATTTATAATATAGAAAGAAGTGTTTATGGCTTCCGCCCAAAAATATATTGCCAAATATTTCACATAACATGGTTCTAGCCATTTCCTCTAAGGTCCTATTTTTCCTCTTAACAACTTCATTTTGTTAAGGGGTTCTAGGTGCCGAAAAGTTGTGACTAATATCATGGTCATTGCAAAAATTATTAAAACCAAGGTTTTTAAATTCTTTTCCATGGTCACTTTTTACACTATAAATTGAATATCTCACTTGATTTTGAATCATTTTACAAAAATAATAAATTTTTCTAAAGCTTCATCTTTTGAAAACAAAAAAAAATCGATGTATATCTAGAATAGTCATCGACAATAACAAATTCATATTGTTTACCTCCTAAACTCATAGTTCTAGCGGGTCCAAACAGGTCAATATGAATAAGTTGGACTACTCTAGATGTAGAAATCATATCTTTAGATTTAATATCTCTCCTATGTTTACCTTTAGCACATGCATCACATATTTTATCAAAGTCAATAGAAAATTTATGCATGCCAACAACAAGTTCATTTTTAATAAGCTTTGAAATAAAACTCATGCTTGCATGTCCTAATCTTCATGGCATAGCCAACACATATTTTCATTATTAGCTACAAAACAAATATTATAAGATATATCATCAAAATTTACCATAAAAATATTACCTATCCTATGTCTTACAAAAAGAATTATATTATTTACAATATCTACAACTTTGCACCCATTAAACTCAAATATTACTTTGAATCCCTTGTCACAAAGTTGACTAATGCTAAGGAGATTATGCTTAAGACCATTGACATAAAGCACATTTTTAATATGAGTAGAAGAATTTATACCTATAGAACCAATACCTTCAATATGCCTTTTGGAGTTATCACCAAATGTAACTTCTCCTCCATACTTTGGCATTAGTTATATGAAATGACTTTTTTCACTGGTCATGTGTCTAGAGCATCCACTATCAAGGTACCATGAGTTCTTCTTAAAGTTGCTTGCCTTGAAGCAATGCTCTTCCTCCTACAAACACAAAGTTAAGCTTTGAATTTTGGTACCCAAATTTTCTTGGGTCCATTAGCATTAGTCCTAATGATATTTGTTCCCTTAGGAATCCACTTCTTTAAAGCTTCCTCATTTTGAGGTATGTTTAATCCTTTTGGAATCCACACACTCTTAGTGAGTTTGATTCTAGATGTGAGCTTCCTTAAAGAACAAACTTGCCTATCATACCTTTTTTTTTTACAATGGGTGCATACGAGTGAGGCATCATAAATGTATCTTGGTTTCTCAAAGAAATTTTTAAATTTGCCTTCTTTTTGTAAATTTACAAAACTTAAGTCACTCTTGTCAAAGAAGGCTCTTTAAGATTCAAGCATATCATTTAACTTTTGTTGCCCCCATTTGAAACATAAAAAAGGAATTATGCATGTTTTCATTCTTTAAAATCAAATCATCGGTTTGAGCTTGCATATCATTAAATTTCTTTTCCATTTCCTCTTTAACTATAATTAGAGATTTATTTTCCTCTTTTAGTTTTGAAATCATTTTTTTTATGTTTGGAGTTCATAATCTCAAAATCTATAGTTAATTCATCGAATGCATCTTGTAACTCTTCAAATTTTATATTCATTTAATTCACTAGAGTTTAGAGTTACCTTTTGTTCTTCAATAGCCATAAGAAATAGTTGGGCAACTTCATTGTCCCCATCACCATCAGATGAATCACTATCGCTCCAACTTGCCATCATGACTTTCTTCTTTTGTTTTGATGCCTCTTTTTCTTCAATTGTGGGCAATCAAATTTGATGTGACCCGGCTTTTTGCACTCATAGCAAATGATTGGGCCCTTTTTCTTTTTGTTTGGTTCACCCTTGATGATGTCTTTACTTGGAAATCTTTTGGCTTTTTTAAATTTCATGAATCTTTTGAATTTCCTTGCCAACATAGCCATCTTCTCCTCCTCCTCATCATCATCATTAGAATCTTCATCCTTTTCACAAGTTGTCGATTTGAAGGTAACTCTCACTTTCTTTGGCACTATCTTGATTACTTTTACATGGTGGTTGATCTTCATTTCGTATGTCAATAAGGAACCAATGAACTTATCATGAGAGAGTAAGTTGAGATCCTTTGACTCTTCTATTGTCGTCACCTTTGGTTCCCAAGATGTTGAAAGACTATTCAACATCTTCTTCACCGTTTCTTGTTGGGATAAATCTTCCCAAGGGCTTTGAGACCATTGATGATGTCGGTGAAGCGATTAGACATCTCCTTGATTCCTTCCACTGGTTTTGCCTTAAATAACTTATAATCAATGGTGAGAAGCCTTATCTTGGATTCCTTGACTCTACTTGTTCCTTAATGGGTGACCTTAAGCTTGTCTCATCTTTCTTTAGCATTATTACACAATGAGACTCTATTGTACTCATTTGCACTAAGAGCACAAAATAGAGTGTGCATAGCTTTTGCATTCAATTGCATCATCTTGATATCGTGATCATCCCATTCACTCTCTTCTTTTGGAACAATGACACCTTCAACCGTCTTCATTGGAGTGGATGGCCCATTTTTTATTATCCTCCAAACTTCATAATTATTGGCTTGGATGAATAGCCTCATTCTTGTTCGCTAACAAGAGTAGTTAGTGTCATTAAATAGAGGAGGCCTCACGGTGGAATGCCCTTCTCCCAACACGGTGGTATTTTGCTCCAATGCCATGAAGCGCATCTGTTGATTTGTGTTATCCATCTTAGATAACTTTTGGATCTTTTCTCTAGGTTGTAAGACCATCTCTAGAGTTCTAGCTCTGGTTCTAATTGTTAACTTGATGGATTAAATCGAAATCGCCAAGGGGGGTGAATTGGCCTTTTAAAAATGTTGGAAGAAAATAGAGAAAACAAAAACAATTTGACACAATGAGTTTAGAGTGGTTTAGCTACAAATGCCTACTCCATTACCTTAACTTTCCACCACTAAGGATTTTCTCAAATCCACTAGATTTGTAGAACCTTTGAGGACAAGGTCTAACCTTAAAATCACTTAAGATTTCTACCCAAATCTTAAGTCTCAAATTCTCTCAAAAGAGATACAAATAAGAAAACAAGAAACAATCCTAATAAAATCAAATTGTTTGCAAATGAAGCTCAAAATACAATGAAATACATTGAGCAAATAAATGGAAATAAGACTCACAAGTGTGAAAGAAAGATATGGAAAATTAAGTTCTTGGGTTGTTTGATTGAAGATATTTGCTTGAAAGTACTCTGTTAGTTGTTGTAGGTCCTTGGAAGGTGGTATTTATGACCCCAAATTGATTTCTAACTGTTGTAGTTGTTGGTGTAATAATTGTAACCGTTGGGGATGAAAAACTAGAGTATTTATGTCACCTGCAACTTCGAGTATCGATACCGTACAAAAGGGTATCGATATTTTTTTGTAATTAATGCTAAGTCAGTGACAGTTGATATCTTTAAAAACTGAAACCAAAAATAAATTATCGGTACCTTCTCTAAAAGGTTTCGATACGTCCTAGGGTTTGTGAAAAAAGAATGCTTATTTGGTATTTTTTTAGCAAATGTATCGATGTTTTTCAGAAATTATCGATATCCTATAAAATGGTATCAATATTTTTCTGGGGTTTACAAAACAGAATGTAAATTTAGTCTCAATTTTTTAAAGGGTACCGATATTTCAAGAATTATCGATATTTGGCCAAAAGGTATCGATACTTTTTGGCTTGGAGCTATTTTGACTTGTTTGAAAAACATTTTGAAGTGTTAAAATGATTTTGACTTGATTCAAATTATTTTGACTTGATTTTAAAATTGTTTCAAACTTTTCTAAGAGTTGAAGATAAGAATTTAAATTTTATCACTTACCGTTTAAATTGAGAAATTATTTTGTAAATTTTAACTTATATTCAAAAATCATTTCAATTTGTTATATCAAAATTCTTTATCAAATAAAGCTTAGTTTAACACTTTTCCTGTAAACACTTGTGAACTTTCATTATATTCATTTAGCTCAAGTGTTCTTATTTGTATTAGTGCTTAATTGACAAACATTCTGATCTTGTAAGGATTACTACTTAGTTTGCTTATTTGTTTTCTCTTTGAGAGGGTTGATTCTTAAGATTTGGGTAGAAACCTTAAGGAAGTGCAATCTTAAGTTTTGGAGTATAAATCTTAAGGGATATTGTAAGGTTAAACATTATCCTCAAATGTTACCAAATTAGTGAATTTGGGGAAATCCTTAGTTGTATTAAACTAAGGTAGTGGAGTAAGCAACTGGGGCTGAACCACTATAAATCCTTGTGTTCTTTGTTGCACAATTTGTATTGCTTCCACCAAAATATCTCAAAGGCCTATTCAACTTTCCTATTGGCGATCTCGAGTTGATCCTTCCGAGCTAACAAAAACTAATCTAAAAAAATCAAATATGGACTTGTTGGGTCAAGCTCGGGTTTACCTTTCTCAAATAGGATTAGGCTTGGGCAAAAAAGTAAACCCATTTTTCGGGCCAATTCGTGCTCGAACTTGGAAAACAAATCTAAATACCTTGCATAAGCCCGACCTATGAACACCTCTATTACGGATCACTAATGTAAACATAAAAAACTGTATTCAAGAATTATTTAGAATGTTTAGTAATTTGAGATTTGTAATAATGTAATAATACATCATTATTATTATTAATGGAAAGATAATCATTTTTAAAATTTAATTATAAAACGAGAACTACTTTAAATATAATTAAAAAAAATGAACTATTTTAAAATTCAAAAACTAACTTAGAACTCAATAATTATTTATGAGCTTTCGTTCTTTCTTTTATGATACATGTGTTGCATGTTGTTTTACGTGTTTAATTTTTAATAATTTATATTTAATTATTATAATTAATTTTAATTCTAATAATTAAATATAATTAATATATTAATTCATTTAACAATTAAATATAATAAAAAAAACTTTCAAAACCATTTTAATTAAGACGTTTGTACAATAACATACAATATAATTTTATTTAAAATAATAACTAATGAACATTACATATAATTATTATTTGATTGTTCAAATATTGTGCTAATCAATAGTTCCTGTTATTAAAGCATTTATACAAATAATAAAAAATTGATATTATTGTAAAATAAACTTTTTTCTATTCAATTTTTTATTTTTATTTTCTTAATAGTTAATAAATTGACTATAATTATTTGTAAATAATATATTATTAATGAGAAATTATTTGATACACCGGAGTTTTTAGACTCTAAAAACAGGGTTAAGAGTTGATAAATATCCTATAAGGATATAATAAAATATTAAAAATATATTATAAAAAGAGAGACGCATGACAATTTTTTAAAATTACTTGTGAAATAATAAAAATACACTGATAGTGTATCAAATATTAACCCATAATTAATATGGAGCAAAAATAATAATATCAAGTAACTAAATAAATAAATTAAAATAAATGTAATTGAAAAAAATTACCTAAATTATTTCAGTGATTTGTTCACATCTCGTCGTGGGTTAGATGATATGAGCCACATTTTGTCGGGTATTAATCAATGTATCTCCAATGATGATAATTTGGCGCTCACGAGATGTTTCACGGAGGATGAGATTGTTGTTGCTTTAAAGGGGATGGGTTCCATGAAAGCTCCAAGGATTGATGGTTTTTCGGCTTATTTTTACCGAAAGTATTGGCATATTGTTGGCTCTGAGGTTAGTAGTTTCTGTCTTGACTTTCTTAATAATGGAAAAAGTTTAGAGGTGTTAAATGAGATGAGTATTGTTCTCCTTCCAAAGATCCCTAAGCTAACTTCAATGGTGAATTTCCGTCCTATAGGCCTTTGTAATGTGCTTTATAAATTGATAACAAAGGTTATTGCGAATTAGCTTAGTCTGGTACTTGATAAGGCGCAGAGTGGTTTTGTGACAGGTCGTTTGATTACGGATAATGTTCTTTAAGCTTATGAGATTTTGCATTCCTTTGGTCAGAAGAGGGGAGGACGGAGGGGACTTATGGCTCTTAAGTTAGATATGAGTAAAGCGTATGACATGGTGGAGTGAGTTTTCTTGAGTGGGTTTATGGAGAAGATGGGTTTTTCAATGGATTGGATTAATCTTATTATGAGATGCCTTTCGTCGGTTTGCTATTCAATCAGCCTTAATGGTAGGGCGAGTTCTTCTTTTCGCCCTTCTCGAGGTTTGCATCAAGGGGATCCACTTAGTCCTTTTCTCTTCCTCATCTACAGTGAAGGTCTTTCGACACTTATACAACTTACGATTGTAGAGGTTAGGCTACAAGGGGCTCGAGCTAGTTAGAATGGCGCAATTATTTCTCACTTACTTTTCGCAGATGATTGCATTCTATTCGGGGAGGCTACCTTGGAAAGGGTGCAAGTATTGCAAGATATTTTGAAAGAGTATGAGTTAAATTCCAGATAGTGCATTAATTTCGAGAAATCCATAGTTTATTTTAACCATAATACGAATGTCGAGGTACGTTCCCTAATTTCAAGTAGTTTGGATGTTTGTATTTTGGAGAATTTTGAAAAATATTTAGATCTTTCTAATATGGTGGGTTGACGAAAAAAGCCTCATTTCAGGTTAAAAGATAGGATGAAAAAGAGAATTGATAGCTGGAGTTCACATTTTTTTATCTCAGGATGGGAAGGAGTATTTTTTATTAAAGCAGTTTTGTAAGCGATCCCTACTTATTCTATGACCTATTTTCTTTTGCCGAAGTCTTTATGCACAAAATTGGAGGCGTTGGTGGCTCGTTTTTGGTGGCAAAAGTCTCAACTCGTTTTTGGTGGCAAAAGTCTCAAGGGCATTGAGGTGTACATTGGTGCAATTGGGGAAGTTGTGTATCCTTAAGAGTGAAGAAGGGTTGGGCTTTAAGAGTTTTGCTTCTTTTAATATAGCGCTGCTAGCTAAACAAGGTTGACGGTTTATTACTTCTCCATATTCTCTCTTAGCTTAGGTTCTTAAAGCTAAGTATTATTTGGATGCTGACTTTCTTAATTCTGTTTTGAAATGTAATTCCTCCTATACTTGGAAGAGTATATGGGCGGCAAAAAAAATTCTAGTCGAGGGCTTATGTTGTCGTGTTGGTACGGGAGCTAGAATTTCTATTCGTGATCATGCGTGGATTGTTGGTTCAGCTAGTTATCGTTTATCATCGCCAATTAGTAATAATAATCTGATGTTTGTCGCCAATTTAATTAATAGTAGTACAAGAGAATGGAATAGGTAAGAGATTTTTAGTAGCTTCTGTCAGGCGGATGTGGAGAAGATTGTGTGAATCCCTTTGGCGCGGTTTCCTCAAGATGATGAGTTAGTCTGGCGGAGTGATCGGTCAGGTGAATTCTCCGTTAAGAGCGCTTACAGGTTTTCACATTCTGCTAGTCCTAATCATTCTGGTAATAATTTACTGACTGGTTCTTTATACTCGAAACTATGGCAAACAGATATTCCCACAAAAATAAAACATACGGCGTGGCGTATTCTAAAAAATTACATTCCTAATAAGGCTAATTTACTTCATCAGCATCTTTGTTCTGATGCGATGTGCCCGCGTTGTGGGTCTGGTACTGAGACGGTCCTTCATGTCTTTGTTGAGTGCCCTGCTAGTATTGAAGTTTGGAGATTGGTTAGTTTGCAGTGGGTGCTATCGCGAAATTTTAATAATGCGCTGGAGTGGATTACCTGGGTTTTAGGTGTAATTACGAGTGATCAGTGCCATCTGTTCTGTTGTTCTTTGTGGGGGCTTTGGACCGAGAGGAATAAACGAGTGCATGAGAATTCGATGAATACCAATGAGGATATTGCCAAGTTTATTTTACAGTATGTAACAGAACTAAATGGGATAAGATGTTATGCCGTACCTGGTGTTCCTTGTGTTGATACTTGGCGGCCGCATCGGAGGTAAAGGTCAACTTTGACACCTCTTACGATCAGGCTGGTTTTCGATCAGCATCTGGGGTGGTGGTCCGGAATTCCAGAGGTCAGGTCCTTGCGTCAAAGGCAGTGTTGCATGAGAATGTGGAATCAGTTTTTGCCGCAGAAGCATTAGCTAGTATTGAGGCTATTATTTTGAGTAAGGAATTAAATGTTCAAGATCTTACAGTCGAAGGAGATGCCCTTTCTATAGTCAAGAAGTGTCAATCGCAACGAAGAGACAGATCTATCATCAGCCCTTTCATCCAAGACATTTTTGTCCTCAGAAATCTTTTCAATAGTATTCGATTTCAATACACATCACGCATGCAGAATAAGTTAGCAGATTGCATCGCCAGATAATCGCTACGAAGAAGATTAGAGTTTTACGTCGCTGGAAGCGTGCCCGATTTTCCGTCACGGCTTCAGGCGGATGACTCGGTGCGTAAACCGATTGAAACTGGAGCGATCGTCAGTCTTTTCCTCCTTTTGTGGTTCTTTTCAGTTCTGGCATGAAAAAAGGAGAGGTTTTTTTTCGATGGAGATGGGAGCCGTCCGGTGATCAAAGATTTCTTGGAAATGACGGGCCAGCCATTTCTTTTTGGGGATAGGGTTTTTTGCATTGTCTTAATTTTCTTTATTTTGCCTTAGAATTGTGGTTTCCTTTTTGCTATTTCTTTTTACTGGTTTCCTCCGGCCTTCTGTTCATTTGGGCTGTTAGTTTGGGAAGCCTGTTAATGTTTTGTTCCATTAATTATTCAAGTAATGAAGCCCGTTCCCAATTTTCACAAAAAAAAAAATTGTGAATTAAGTTGCAATTATTTTAAATGTGTTATTCTCACCATTTATATTAAACAATAACTATTTTTAAATGTATAATAGTTATCACAAATTCTATTTTATGTGAATTTTTTAATTAATATTTTTAAATTATATATTATAGTTAACTTTAGATGTTAATTTAGTATTTATTAATATTTTAAAAATGAGTAAATTATACTCATAATCACTCTAAAATAATTACTTTAATTTTTTTCAATTTAATTATTTTAATTAAGATAATTGTTTGAATTGATCATTAACATTAAAAATTTATTAATCCATTATTAATTTGCTAATGTGACTCATTTGTCCATTGAATGATTGACACATAATATTTTTTTTACTTGACTAAAATTAGAAACATTTTTATAATTAATTTTATTTCTTTTTGTTCTTTCTTTTATTTTTTTGAGATGGCAAATGGGTGTTTTCTCACCCATTAGTGAATATGAAACAAAACCTGGAAAATGTTTTAGTTAAGTTTCTGAGGTTCATTCTTTATTAACATTAGCTAAAATTAATGAGGAATTTTTAATATAATGTTTTCCGATTTATTGATAAGAAAATTCATTAACATAAGCAGAAAGAATTGTAAACGCTGGTCCACATGATTTTTCTCCTCTAGGCTTGAGTTGCCATATCTGCAACCTCCGTAGCATCTCTTGTTCCTGTAATCGTCTGACCGATAGAGTGATGCTTCTAGTGAAATTGGTCTTTCCTTCTCAAGGAATGCTGCACATGAACCACTATCTTGTGATGGTTTGACTGTAGCATCTTATATCCATGAATCGCTCTATTTGGGTTTAAGCTGAACCCATTTTCGTCCCAGTTTTCTCATCGTTTCAGCTCTGTTTCTGTGCTACTATGCTTCTGTTTCAGCTCAAGAAGTTGGTAATGTCAAAAACAGAGTACATTTATCTTTTTCTTTTTGGATTGCTAACATTATATATATATGAAAATGAAATGAATTGCAGAGGATGAGAGAGAATTTGATTACATGGAGAAGAGTGAGAAAGGGCCAAAAAAATGGGGAGATCTTAAGAAAGAATGGGCTGCTTGCAAAAATGAAGATTTACAGTCCCAAATCGTAGAGTGAAAGTAATAAAGAAAACTGGGACAGCTATAGAAGATATACAAGCCTTCTCATTCAATTATCAAAAACAAAGACCATGATACTTCTGTAAGAAATTAAACAATACATCATATATATGTACACACATTTAGCTTAAATAATGGCTTTTAATCAAAGTGATAAGCTATTTTTTCCATCACTAGAAATTCTTTATCTTCTTCACTGAAAGGCCAATGGCTTTAGGCAGATGATGGTAATTAGCTATTTTTTCCATGGGTTTTAAAATGATTTACTATAAACAAAAAAGTTGATTTATAGCTACGAAATCTGGGTTTGTTGAGCAATATTTTCCTAGTTTTGTTTCATCTTCACTAAATGGATGAGAAAAAGCCTTATCTGCCATATTAAAAAAAAAAGCAAGAACAAAAATAAATAAATAAATAAAATAATTAAAACAAATTATAGAGATGTCTCTAGCATTAGTCAACAGTTAAATGTAATTTGTCAGTCACTTAATGGATTAATATGCCTTATTAGTAATCTATGAGTAGATTAACAAAAATTTTAACAGCAATCATTAATTTAAACAATTATCTTAATTAGAATAATTAAATTAAAAAAATATTAAAAACAAGTGTAATTACCCTGTAAAAATTCAACCGTTAATTTATCAATATAACAAAAAATCAATTACCCCTTTCATTATTATATTTTATATTAGATTATGTTGACTATTAAAACTAATTGATGGACCAATTAAATGGTAGCACGTGACAATTCTTAATTTAATTTTTATTTTTTAAATAAAATAATTTAAAAAACCATAAAATTTATATAAGTTTATAACAGCATGTTTGGTTGGGAAGTTAAAGAATAGATTCTAGCCCAATTCAACGGGCTCACCACCAAACATTAGTTTGGTTAGCTGTAATGCTATTACAGTCCGAATTTATTCAGGGTGTATTACAGGAAAAGGTTGAATAGCCATTCCCTTCTCTCACCACTGAATAGCCATTCAACCTGTTGAAATAAATTTTTTTCTCTCCATTTTAAATTTTTGCCCTCACCTCTACCGAGAGAATGAAGAAGCTGCAACTGGAACCATCATCTTCTTCCTCAGTCTCACGGGTAACTTCCTTTTTTTCCTATCTTTACATTTCTTTTTTTTTTCCTTTGATTGCAGAAGAGACCTAGGTCAATTTATTCTTCGCTTTCTCTTCTTTTTCTTCACCTTTTAAGCCAATAAAACCCTTTGGTTGCAGACTTGCAACCTTTTTTTCCTTCTTCTTTTTTTTTTTGGCTTTTTCACTGCATTTTTGGTAGTTAAAGTTATTAAAAAGGAATCAAGAGATATAGGAATGGGGAAATCTGGGACTTCGAGCACGAAGTGGCGGTGGCGATGAAATTGCTGGTTGTTTTAAGATTTGATGGTGGAACCACTTCTACTGTCTACATTTGTATGCCAATTATGCCTTTCCCCGATGCCCTTCTCGACCCTCTTCATGTTCTCGCCCATATCATCATTGGCTGCTCCAACTATAACAGCGTTAATGGTAATTTTTTTGTTTATTGTTATTTTTAAACTTAGGGTTTTCATTTTTATTTTTCGTAGTTGGAAGCCAAAGACAATAAACTTTTCATGCATTTAACAACAAATGGTTTTATATTCGAATAATTAAAGCAATGAAGATTAACATTTTGTGAAGAAAAAAAAGGCAGTATTTTACTTTTATTTGCAGCACTTATGTTTGATTATGTGTAAATATTGAAGTTGTCTCTTCATTAGGAACTTCCAAAGAACTACTGAAAAGAAGGTTTAGATAGTGCATGAAATGCATTGTGATATTTGATTGTGATATTTTTTAATATGGTTAGAATGTGGTAGAAAGGAAGCGGTGGGGAAGAACGTTAATGGCTCGCATGAGATAACATTAATGGATCGTATTTTGAGGGAGCTTACTCCTTACCACTCGTGCGCATGACCCATTTGCGTTACCTGCTACTCATTTTTTAATCTTGTTGACATAGCATTTTAGTTTTTGTTGTTTATTTCTTCTATTTTTGGCTTTAAAATAGACGTACTGTTAATTCATGCCATTGTTTTGGGTGTCAATTTTCTATACAGTACAGAAATTGTGGCCAAGGAAACATTAGATCAAGTTATTGCAGATGCACTTTCAAAATCTTGTTCTAATCGATCTACAACATCATTTCATGTCTTCTTTTTGCAATGACATTTGAAGGATGCCTTCTTTTTCTTATTCCTAGAATGTTATAAGTTATGACTCTTTTCGTGTACCAAAATACTGTGAGAGATATGTCAAGCTTGAAGATGTTGTAGGAACAGAAAAAATGAAGTCAATTGACAAAGAACGGAGTGAAAATGAATATGTTGCCTATGATGAGGAAATTGCTGAAAAACCAAATCTTTAGGCACATATTATGCCCTGCATACTAGCTACGAAAATCGTCTTGTGTTGTACATGATGTTCAGCTCCAGGAAAATTCGAACATGTCAAAACTGGGGAACATGTGGAAAAATTCCTACTTACCCCTTTTTATCATTACTTTCCATGATTGTTTGTGTAAATTAATCCACTGTTGTTCAATAATTCAAATATTTATCCACTTCGAGACTTTGAAAAAAAGTTCTCTCATATGCTCCTACTCTTTGTGTGCCCACTTCAATTATACTGCCATTTATTATGTTTTGTCAATGTCCATTTACACATTGGTTGATCTAACTTTGGTGATGACTTGGCTGGCCGCCAATGGAATTTATATCTCCCATGTCTCCAACACTGTGGAATCCATTTTTCATGGCTTATGATTTGATCTACAAATTTTTGGTTGGTTAAGGTAGTCTGATAAAGAAGTTAAAATAGGGTTTATTTGTCGAATTTGTTTGGTGTATAGATGTTTGATTTTTTTTTATATATAAAAATAAGAATAATTATGGTTTTTTATCAATATTTGTAATTTTGGCAACTATGATCCTATGAGATTATGTTATGATTTTTATTAATTATATTTTAATAATAATTATATTAATAATGTTATTAAATTATATATTTTTATTTTTTAAAATTATATTTGGTAATAATTATATTTAAATATGATTAAATTATTTATTATTTAATAATAATCCTAGTAAAATTTAATAATAATAATTATCTACTTAAAAAAATCTGTTAAGGGTACTCTGGTCATTTTAGTTTTTTTACTTATGCTATTGCAGCATTCTTCCATTCAACCAAACACAATAATACTATTACAGTTCTATTCTATTACATTCAACCAAACGATTGAATTATTAATTACAGCTTTATTCCATTACAATCCTATTTCATTACAGTCCTATTCAATTCCAGTGAACCAAACGTGCTAAAAAAATCACAAAAAACTTAAAAACTTATAAAAATACTAAAATAATCATAAAGCCTATAAAAATATTATAAACTATAAAAATAATAAAACATATTAAAAATATTTAAAAATTTATATAAGCTTATAAAAATTCAAGAATATTATAAAAATATTTAAAAAATAAAAAACTTATAACAATTCTTAAAAATATAATAAATTATAGAAAATTATAATTTTTGAAAAACAATTATAAATTATAATATATATAAATTAGAAAAGAAGTCATTTATTGATTCCTTATTTTGAAAATAAAACCTTTAAATTTGGAATGAACATGTGACATCTAATCAATCATTGGATAATGAAAATTATCGTCATAATATTTCATGCTGACATATGTTAATACTTTTATTTTTTTTAATAAAAGTGACTGGAAATTTTATTGAAATAATAGGTCGAAAGACAAGGCCCAACAGCACAATTAAACAAACAAAAGGTTCAAAAAGCATAAAAGAAATAAACAGTCAAAATCATAACGCATAAAAAACTAACAAAAGTAATAAAGAAAACATAAATATCTCAACCACCTAGGTAGATCGTTCCTTTTCAAGGCAAATGAAAAGCAAACCCTTTAAGAGCCAATATCAAAGAAAATTCCAAGAACCAATCGATTTGCTACAACATCAAATTGGAAGGTGTTCTTGTAAAACCACCAAGACCCTTCAGATTTGAGGCACCCCTTCATCTAAAACGATCCAAAATACACTTCCAACTGTTGAAATCCCTGCTTCAGAACAGAGAACCAAACTCATATGTGATTTTTTGAAGATAAATGGCGTCGATCTATTTCAATGTCCTCCAGAGCATAGGCCGAAACTGCGCCCACCAAATAAGATTCTTCTCTTCTTTGAAGGCCCTTAATGGCCAATTTATGAGCTACACCATTCATACATTTCTTTGCATGTCGAAATATACAGCTTTGAAAGTTCTCGCTGGACACAAGAATGTTATGAAAATATACTCCAAGTACTGACCTTTCACCTCTATTTTCAATCAGGTTGCGAATGATGGTCAAACAATCCCCTTCGATTTCGACATTCTGTAGACCCACTTGAATCCCTAAAAGAACCGCCTGAAAACAAGCCATTGCCTCAACTGCTGATCGCGCTATAAACGTCACAACAATTATGTGCAAGCGGACACAGTCGATGCAAGTATAATGGACAGATGTGAGTCTATCGGATATCGATCCCACGAGGTGGTGTTCCTGTTGCTTAAAATTGTTGAAGCAAATAAAATTAAAATAAGGAAAATTGTTAGAAATAATGTCACTGCAATTAAGTTAAAACTGCACAAAGATTAGAATTAAATTTGTCAATGCAAATACTATAAACTGTAACATAAAATGTCAAGACAATTTAATAGAAAAATGAATTGAATATTTGAAGATGTTTTATGAATGTGCATTCAAAAATTAAAAGAAATAGATCAAGTGTAAAGAAATGGGAGGATCCCTGACTTCACAAGTTAGTAAGTTGGCAGACATTAAATGTGACTACAAGGTAGAGTTGATCGTGGGTTGGGTCAGGCTGGGTTCGGGTCGAGTTTCAACAAATTTTTAGGCCCAATTGCTAGGCCCGGGCCCAGTTCGGCCCGAAAAATAGGCCTATAATTTTGTCCAAGCCTGACCCGAATTATAAAAGTTAAGCCCGAGCCCGCCCGGCCCATATTAATTTTTTTAAATTATTTTATTATATACAACAAATTTAAAAATATATAATATATCAAATACACTTAAAAATATTAAAACATAAACAAATTTAAAATACATTAAAAATTCTTGATATTAAGTAGTTGCAAATAAAGTAGTAGAAAAATTAACAATAAAACATAAGTTCTACAATATTCAAATATTATTAAAAAAGACAGCGAAACAATAGTAAAAACGCATAAAAATAACATCAAAACAACCAAAATAACAACCAAAACAGCAACAAAAATAACAGCAAAACAACAACAAAAACAATAAAAATAGCAACAAAAATAATAACAAAAATAACAGCAAAAATAGCAACAGAAACAGAAATAAAAACAAAAACAAAAACAATACCCAAATAGTAAAAAAAACAACACCAAACCAGCAAACAAAACAGTAAAAAAACTAAAACAGTAAAAACAACACCAAAACAGCAAAAACAACCAAAATAGTAAAAATAGCACCAAAACAACAATATAATTTTTTATTAAAAATGGTTAATTTATTCGAGTCGAGTCGGGTCGAGCTCATGCCAAAAAACTCTTACCCGAGACCCAGCCCGTATAGAAAATGGGCATCATTTTTCGTCCAAGCCCATTTTTCAGGCTTATATTTTTGTCCAAACCCTCCCATTTTTTGGGTGGGCCTTCGGGTAAAATTGGGTGGCCCGACCCATGATCAGGTTTACTACAAGGTAACTAGTAGATAAATTGTTGCTGCAATTAAGTTCTAATGAAATCTCACTGCTATCAACTTCTCTGTTTAGCAAAGACCCAAGCACTCACAATTACAAAACCTTCTAGTGCTGGTAATGCTTTGCACTTGACAACAAGTGGCCAGAATTCCTTCTTGGCTCAAGCAACTTCTGTTGTCTTGCTTGTTAATCTAACTTTGTCACTGCACCTTCTAGTGACTGTGACTGCAATAGCACTTCTGTGGTCAAAACAATTAAGTCCAAAGATAAACCGATGAGAAGAATTTAGTAGAAATCAAAATAGATCTAACATTAATAGGTATTTCCATACAAAATTAAAGTCAATAGAATTCATCAACATTGAAGAGGAATTAAAGAAGAAATTAAAGCATGTTATTCCTAGTCTACTAGAATCCTTCCGTAATTGCTCCTCTTGTGTCGCACTTAGGCATTCCTCGTCAGAAGTAGTCGCCTCCTCGTCGCGTCAGATCAGCCTCCTGGGAAGTTAAGCTTCCATGGCAGCTAAATTTAAAAGAGAATCAGAAAATGTGGAATTAATTTCTTCACAAACTTGATGATAATCTTCTCTCTCTCCCTTCTATTTATAATCACTAGAAGGTAAAGGTTTCTTCGCCTTCTTAGATCTAACTCCCTTTTGTAACTGTACAAGTTGGTTATTTCCAACTGTACACTTACACAGATCTACTTTGTGCATTAGGTAGTTGCAGGTTGTCGTGACATTGCTGGACGCAAATTAAGATTTTTATTTGCTGCGACAACTTGACATTCTCCTGCGCTGGTGTTTCTGGATATGTTAGCAGCATAAAGTCCCTGGTGTAATGTAGAAATATTCATGTGGTGACATTTTTGGCTGTAATTTTACACTAAACTTGTGGCGACAACTCTAAATGCTTTCATGCTCCGATCTTCTAAGGTGGATTCCTGCGCTGACAACTTTAGACGCAAAACTGATGTTGAATGCAACGATATTAGTAGCACAAATGAGATCAAATGAAAGAAAGTAAGATCATACAACACTGATTTAGAAAATGCAAATACTAAGTATAAAATGTTGAAAATAAACGCTAAATGTAATACAAAGGAAACAAAGTATATACTAATCAGAGAGATTTTAATGGTCATTTCTAATGCCATCACACCCACAAACTTGAATTTTTACTTGTCTTCAAGTAAATAAAAGCTAGCAAAGTCATATCAAAATTCCTGTCACCGCAATAATTATTCTAGAAAATTAAATTCTTTGAGATCCTAATGTATAAATTACATTCATATGATAGAACATTGCATCGACAATTTATAGGCATGAATAATCAAAACTGCAATTTCACTAATGCTAGCATAATGCTTTAAATCTTAAATCCTCTTAACCAATACAACATTTATTGTCATATACATATATATATATTTTCTTTTTATTAACCTTTCTTTCTTTTTCTCTTTTTTTTTATGCGACTGAGAGATGTCATTGCATTACTATACTCTTGTTCTTGGGCAGTAACGATAGGGTGCAACAAACCCTCAGGAAGCATGTAATTGCACCGACACACACTCTTACAGTGACAGCCTTTGGCTAGATAATTTTTCTAACACTTGCAGTGGAGTGTTCCCCCTTGTTAAGTCACAATGTAACCACATTGGAGTGTCTTTTATTAGTAGATATAATTATATACATAGTTGTAAGATGGTTAGTTAATTCAAGATTCAAAGAATGATACTACTAATTTATTACTAATGCAATTTCAACCATTCATCCAAAAATAGAAGGATACAATATTCAATCACATTCATCCAATTCATACATTATCATCTCACAGCATTCAAGATTTATGCATCAAATAAAAAAATCGTGGTCACACATTTTTCATAATCTTGCATACTTTCATTTAACTCAAAAGACAAATAAAATCTTAAACTTGTGGGTGCAATTGCATTTGCATTCATATATTTTTCCCCCAAACTTAGTGTCTGCATTGTCCCCAATGCACTGACAATACTATACAAAATATATGGAAATGCAACTACAATGCAAAATACGTTAACAAATAAAATGTAGAGACAAGTAAAATGCAATGAAAACTATATGAAATGCATGCAACTACACTAAGTAATGAAAAAGAAAAACTAACTCAGTGTATCGCAATTGAGGATGTGGCTGTTTTAGACTTCTTCTTCTTTTTGGGTTGCTCCTCTTTGCGCTTCTTCTTTTCCTTGCATTAGCATTTTTTCTCTTTTGGGTCAATCAGTGCGGTGGATTGCTCCTCCATGGTCGGTTGGATACTGGCTTCATCAACAGTAACATCCGATGAATGAATCTCAACAAGTGGTCCACATATGGCACAATAGCTAGAGGATTAGAATCCTCATAGCTTGGTGTTACGGCCTCGGCCTGGCTCGCCCCAAATGGTGCCAGGTTTTCAACAGAAGCACCCATACTAACAAGTGCGGTGACAAATTCCTCCAATAAATTTGTCGGTACAAAATCTTCTTCATTTTCTTTTTCCTTTTCTTCTCTTCCTTCTTTTTCTCTTTTCTCTTCTTCATCTTCAACACCCACAAAGGCAATAGTCGTGTGCTCCTCTTTTGCAGCAATAGCTTCTCTTTTCGCCATATTGGCCCTCAAATTGTTTGAAAACTCGTCCTCAAAAAGGCTGGCTATGTTGCGGAAGCAATATTCCATATCCCTGAAGTGCACCTCCTGGTCCTCATCGTTAGAGATGTGGATTCTGTGCAGGGACTGGACAGATTGAGTCTTTCCTTCTGAAGCAGCTTGCTCTGTTGATAGTGTAACTGCCCTGATGATAGGGAAAGCACGGGGAACTCTGGTAACGACTGCTTACTCATGCTACTTAATGCGCTGACAATGTCAGTATTCCATGCCTTGGTATAGGCATAGAATAGGCTCTGGCACTTCTCCATGTCATCTACTGCGGAGACAAGTTTAATTTGTTGCACAGCCATACAGTCAACAATCTGTTCAATCTCAATAAGCTTCCTCCAAATCTGAGGATCTGTGGGTGCATAAATTTGTTTGTCCTTCTTTTTCCCTTTTCCTTTCTCCTTTCTCGACGACACTTCCTTCACAATAAGGGTTTACTGCCCCTCGTCATTCTGTCCACCGAAACATCATTTATCGAGCCTTTGTTCTCCAGAAACTCTTCCTCTTCGAGAGGCACAACGCCCCTCTGTTTACACAACAACATGATTAGAGAAGGGAAAGGCAAGATACTTGTTTGTTTGTTTGTTTACTCATGTAAAAGGGGAAGGTATGTTTTCATGTAAAACCATTCTGGAAAATAAAATATTACCCAAATTGTTTCTGATAATAATCCCATAATAGGATCTGCTCTCCTGTTTACCAAAACTAGGCATCAAAGTTGATTCTGACAAAAGGAGATCGAGGTGGCTTCCACAACCTAGTAGGTAAGATATGACTTTCCTTTAAACCAGTAACCCCTGTTAGTTCACCCAAATATTTCCTAATGAATTGGGCCGTCTCATTTGCAGTTGCATGCTGACCTTCATGAAGCCACTTATTTCGAGCAATCCAGATTGCCCACATTCCACAAATAACATTTGACAGAGGTATTGGGAATTATGCTAAAAAAATTGATGAATCCAATCTATCATTTGGGTCATAGGTATTTGAGCACATTGGGATAGCCCTAACCGATTCCAAATCTCCTTTGTGTGCAGGCATTCTTGGAAAATATGCTCAACAGTTTCCATATTATTGTTGGATAATGAAATCTTTATTTTATGGTATCTAATGGTACACAATATACTTTATAATATACAATACTTAGTAAATAATTTTGAAATTTTCAAGATCCGAACTACTATATTGTACTAAAAAAATAGGATATAAAAATTGAAAAAAAATAATAAATAATAAATTATAAATAAAAAAAATAGAGTCCCACGATTGTTGTTTTATCCGTAAAAGATCAAGAACATTTGATTCAACATGAATCTAACTCTAATGATTTGATGACTATTCACATTGTATAATAGTTGGTTTGATTTTATATGCTTATTTTAATTTTAAGGGTTTAATTTCAAAAATTGAGAAAGCAATAAATGACTTTTTTTATATAATTTTTATGATTTTTATAATTTATTAATGTTTCTTAAGTTTTTAATAATACTTATAAGTTTTTATGATTTTTTTAACCTTAATTTTCAAATGTTTTGATATATCAAAATTAACTTAAAAATTCTCCTTAATTAAATTTGCAAAACTCATAGAAAATTATAAGAAAATTATTTTTAAGTGTTTTCAAACTCATGTAATTGGTCAAAGCTACTTCAGAATATTTTTGGTCAAAGCTGCTTTAGAATATTTTTTATGAGTTTGAAATTCAAAATTCTTAAAAAAATATCCACTAAAAATTGTTTTAGCTAATTATAAGAATTTGTATAGATACCTTCGCCAAATTGTATTGGCACAGGTTAGACAATAATCCACCTTGAGATCCTTAGGGAGAAGTACCGCGATAAAGCTCCAAGAGTATTTATACTACTCAAGTTGTATCGATACTAGTCCGGACTTATATTGCAGCAAGTTAGACAATGAGCAACTTAAGTTTTGCCTAGGACTTGTATCATAACAAGTTTGATAGTGAGCCTCATTGATTATTTTAGGATTTGTTGTAACACTTTGAAATTTAAAAGGTTAGAATAATTAGGTGTTATTGTATTAATCTAAAATAAAATTTGATTAGGAGGTTTAATTTAAAAAAAAACAATGTGTTTTAATTAGGATCTAATTTGAAAAAAGAGTAAAAATAAATTAAATATTAATAATAAGTCTTGACTAAGAGTATTAATTATTATAAACTAAAATAAGAATGTATTCAAAATTATAAAAGTTAAATAAGTTAAATAATTGATTAAAAGTATAATCTAATAAATTACAGGTAAGTTTAGCATTAAATAAATATGTACAATTAAGTGATTAAAATAAATAGGAAATAAGTCTTAGGCTTAATGGTTAAGTAGTTTGTAAGATTCTTAGGAAGCCAAGGTTTAAACCTTAATCTTTTCATTTTTCCTCTTTGCAATTAAGGGTGGGAACCAAGTTAGTATAAGAATTAAATAT
Organism: Gossypioides kirkii; assembly: GCA_005610355.1. NCBI lineage: Eukaryota > Viridiplantae > Streptophyta > Magnoliopsida > Malvales > Malvaceae > Gossypioides > Gossypioides kirkii. Next base: position 35,733,150 of record CP032253.1, on the reverse strand, counting down.
GGTAGAAAAAAATTTACCAAAAAAAAATTATGGTAGAAAGAACAATGATTTGGGCAAGCCCAATGGTTAACATGCCTATTTCTTCCCTTTCACACCTAGGTTTGAGTCTCTCAAATCCTTTTTTGCTTTCCTATAATTTTGGCCAATTTTGAAAAATTGTAGTAACACCTTCAATTTTAGTAAAATTATAGTAACGCCCTCAAATTTAGTAAAATTATGTAAATACCCTCAACTTTAGTAAAATTACGATAAATGCCCTCAACTTTAGTAAATTGCAATAAAGCCCTCATACTTTGGAAAAACTATAACAAATACCCCAAACATTTGTAAATCATATAAATCACCCCAGTTCAATCCTAACTAGAATTCCATCACCTTTTTAACTTCTATCCTAATTAGAATTTCAAAGTCATCCTTTTCTAATCCTACTAGAACTTATCCTTTTTTTTATTTATATTTATATTTTTTTCCTTTTCTTTTTTTTTAATATATTGGTGTGATTACATGGTAGTGTCTGTTTATACTTTCTGAACCCTTTGACAACGCACACACACACCTTGCATACACAGGTGGTCGGACCTGGGTCTCTTAAGATGAACATCATCCTCTTTTCCACTAGAGCCACTCATTGGGTCATATTCTTTTCCTTTTCTAATTATACTAAAATTCCTTATTTGTTATATTAATTGAAACCCTAAACTCTCTCTTATCTTAAAGCTATTTTAAAACCCTTACGTTTTACTGAAAAATATTCATAAAGCTTATGAAAACTTAATGAAGTCCTTATTAATTATTTTTCTCCAAGTTGTTGAAACTCGAGTCTTTAGATTGTTGAATTTCTAGTAAGATCGACCCTTGTAGGTGATTGCACTATGAATGTCACAGCAATTTGTGCAAGCGAACACTGTCGATGCAAGTATAATAGATAGATGTAAGTCTATCGGATATCGATCCCACATGGATGATTGTTTGTGTTTATAGTTGTCAATGTAATGAAAAATTAAAACAAGAGAGATTGTGATGTTAAGTGTCGAAGCAATACAATAGGAAATGCAGTAAAAAATGAGATTAATTTGTCGAAGAAATATTGAAAAATTAAGAAGTAAAGTAATAATAATAAAATGAGGTTTCCTGATTAAAGAGTTGACATAAAACTAAATGTTATCACAAGGTTAATAACAGATAAACTGTCGCCGCAAATAAGCACAATAAAATCTTACCAACCTTAACTTCCTTATTTATCAAAGACTCAAATAATCACACTAACCACACCTTCCAGTGTTAGTAATGCAATAAACTCAAGAACAAGTGCATTGAATTCCTTCGATCCTCAAGAAACTTTCGTTGTCTTGCTTGTTAACTTAATTTGTCGCTGCACTTTCTAGTGACAATGACTGCAATCACACTTCCGTAGTCAAACAATTAAATCCAAAGATAAATAGTAAAGGAAAGATTGAAATAGATATCATTCAAATCTGAAATGAAATTGTACTTCCATACAACTCAAATTATCAACACTTATCAATGTTAAGCAAGAGAAATAATAGAATAAATTAAAGTATCCTATTCCTAGTTTACTTGCATTACTCTCTGACACTCCTCTTGGATCACACTTAGGATGCTCCTCGTCAGGAGCAGGACTACCTTCTCGTCAACGTCAGGTTTCCCTCAAGAATTTAAGCTGCCATGGATGCAAGCTTGAAAAATATTGAAGAAGAAATTTAATCTGTCGAAAAGCCAAGAAGAATCCCCTTTCTCTCTCCTTCTCTTCAGTATTTAATAGCAACTTCATAGTACAGGTGTCCTACCTTCCAGATCTAACATTTTCTGGCTGTACAAGTTGGTTATACCAGCTGCACAACTCATACATTTTTTATGTGTGTTAACTAGACAGCTACTAGGTGCAACAACAATTCTGGGCGCAAATTTGGATCCTCTTATGCAGTGAAAACTCTGGACACCTTCATGCATTGATGCTTCTAGACAGGTTCCAACAGTGACATTTTTGGGCACAATACTAAATAGACTAATATAGCGACATCAGCAATAAAAACATGATAAATTTAAAGGAAATTAGACTAAGCTTCATTAAGTTAGAAAATGTAATAACTAAGTTAAAAATACTAAAAATGTATGCTAAAGATGATAAAATGGGAACAAATTATACTAAGTAAGGAAAAATTAATGGTTCTTTCTAATGCTATCACACCCCCAAACTTGAGTTTTTACTTTTCCTCAAGTAAAATAAGAACTAGCAAGGTTATAGCAAAAATTTTATCAAAGTAATGATCAGTCTATCAACTTGAATAATCTAAAATCCTAAGGCATGAATTACATTCAAATGACAGAATATTGCACCGACAATTTATATGTATGAATAATTAAAATTGCAACTTCATTAATGCTAGCATCATACGTTAAATCTTAAATTCTTTCTACCAAAACAATATTTATTTTACAGTAATATATACATATATATTTTTTCTTCTTTCCCCCTTTTTTTTCTTTTTTTTATGTGACTGAGGGATGTCATTGCATTCCTATACTCTTGTTCCTAGAAAGTAAGATGGGGTGCAACAAACCCCTAAGGAGTATGTAATTGCGTCGACACACACTCTTGTAGTGACAGCCTTCGGCTAGATTACTTTTTCTAACACTTGCATTGGAGTGTTCCCCCTTAACAGTTCACAATACACTTACATTAGAGTGTCTTTTATTTATAACTATACTTATATACAAGTAGCTGTAAATGGAAAATTTATTCAAGATTCAAATAATAATACTATTCATCCATTACTAATGCAATCTAAATCATTCATCCAAAACTTGAAGATACAACATTCAATCAAATTCATCCAAATTATTCATTAGCAGTTCACAAGATTCAAGAATTAAGTATCAAATGAAAATTTTCAAGCACATTTTAAATAACCATGCATGCTTCATTAAACTCAAAAGGACAATTTTTTTAAAATGTGGGTGCATTTGTATTTCCAGCCCATATATATTCCCCCCAAACTTAAAGTCTGCATTGTTCCCAATGCACTAACATTAATTTACAATGATATATGAAAATGCAATGACAATGAAGCAGTGACAAGAAAAATGCAATGACAAATGAAATGTGATGACAGCTACATGTTATGCATAAAAACTAAACTAAGTACCGAAAATAAAAACTAACTCAATGTGCTGCATGGGTCTTCTTTTTCTTGTGCTTGCACTCCTCCTTGACGGTGCTTCTTGTTTTTGGCGCACTTCCTCTTTCGTTCCTTTGGCTTAGCCGAATCTTCAGATTGCTCCTCAACTTCAGGTTGCGCCTCGACACCATCGACCGTGACATCAGATGGGTGTATTTTAGCAAGCGGTGCAGTATAAAGCACCATGGCTAGAGGATTGTACTTCTCATTACTGACAATCACAACCTTCACCTGAATCGTATCAAGTGGCACCAAATCATCCAAAGATGCACCCACAACTTTAGGTGCGGTGAAAAATTCCTCAGCCGAATTTGTCACGACATCAGGTCCTTCTATTTTTTCTTCTTTTTCTACCTCTTCTTTTTCCTCTTCTGTCTTCATAGGTTCTAATGACGTGTTCCCTTCATCAACATTGGCCTCCTTCTCAGCCATAGTAGCCTCTAGGCTGGTAGAAAAACCATTCTCAAATAGGATGACAATGTTCCGGAGGCAGTCTTCTACTTCCTTCGAATTCACCTTACGTTCATCATCAGAAATATGGACTATCTGCGAAGATGCTACTGATTGGTCCCTTCCTTTGGATGCAACTTCCATAGTTGAAGGCTTAGCTTCTCTGATGATCGGAGGAAAGATAGGGAGCTCTGGTAGAGGCGCTTTGCTCATATGGCGCAATGTAGTGACAATGACACTATTCCATGCCTTGGTATAAGCATAGAATAGGTTCTGCGACCTTTCCATATCCTCGATTACACCGACAAGTTTTATCTGTCGAATGTTAATTGTGTCAGCAATCTTTTCTACCTCTTTGACCTTTCACCATAAAGTGGGATCTATGGTGACATTAGCCTTCTTTTCTTCAATCTTTGCCTTGCCTTTTCTCTTCCTGGCTTCAGCTTCCTTCACAACAAGAGTGTTCTTCCCCAAGTCATGCACTTAATGGAAGCATTATTAATAGGTCCTTTGCTGTCCAACATTTCTTCTCCCTTACGAGGCATCACTCCTCGTTATTAACACAACTGCATGATTAATGAAGGGATCCCAGAATACCCGTCTGCATAACGGTACAGTCCGCAATTTCTTGGTGCAAAATTACACTTACATCAATTTATCTCCCCTTGATGATCGAGTTGATTAAACACATCCGATCCAAAATGACTGTTGTGCTGTGAGTAGAAGGCATAAGACGACAATGAAGTGAAACTAGACCTTACTCTATAATGTTAGGAAGCGATGGTGCATGATATAGTTGTTCGGATTGTTGCCCGTCCACACTGCTCCTTCGATGCATAGGTCTTGCATCAAAATGTCAGCCCTCTCCTCTGTGAGTTTTTCTAGGAAGGCCATGTGCTTGTCCTCTTCCACGGTGATGTTGTAGAGAGCATTAATGTGGGAGGCACCCCAAGGTACCAACCCTTCACGAACGAAGATGAACTCTTGTTCATTGTCACTCAGGTTTACGTAGAACTCTCTCACAAGAGATGGTGAATAGCCCCTAGGATGGTTGTAAAAGGTTTCCCAACCCATTCTCGCAATAGTTTTATTGACTTGCTTCCCTAAGTCTTGATGCTTCGACAGCTGAAAACCCTGCTCAAGGTGACAGTTGCGCTTTAGCATGTTGTCTTGGAAGCGATCCTTCGCAGCCTTAGTCAGAAACACCACTGGTTCCTTAAATGGGTGATGCTCTTTTTCTCGCACCACAATGGCGGAGGAGGATTCTACAGTAGATTTTGATGGTGTTTTTGCACCTCAAGTTTTGGCCATATCTTTTTGGTAGCAAAGGTAGTAGAGAGCAGAAAAAAGTGAGAGCTTTGAAGTAAAGTTTCAATAGCAATGGAGGTTTTTAAGTAACACCGTCGACAGAGTGGATTACTTTATAGGGAACAAAAATTAGAGATAGAGAGTCATGCTCTTTTACATTGCAGAGAGAGGATAGTCAGTCTGCATCCAATAATGCGTCCACTCGGATTGCCCCTTTTCAAACCGATTTAATGGTTAGGGAATAGGTGCTTGAAATGTCATGATTTGTTTCCTGATCTGTTTCAATTTTGTGATGAGTCAACAGATAAGTTACGTCGAAAAGGAGCTTTTCATGTATCGACAAAAGAAAGGACTTTATTCCTGCAAAAATACTTAAGAAGATAACTGAAACATAACAAAATAAACTAAAAGTACATGATAAAAATATAAAGAGAGGTTAGAAAAATGTGACCAGATTAATGGTTTTCTTCTGTTTGTGATCATTATGGCTAAAATAATGCTTCAGTCGTTGGCCATTCACCTTAATTTTGTGCCCATCATTTATGTCTTTAATTGTGATTGCACCATGGGGAAATGCTTCGACAACCTCGAATAGACCAGACCATAATGAGCGTAATTTACCTAGGTACAATTTTAGTCGCGAATTAAATAATAGCACCAGTTCACCTGTAGTAAATTGTCGCTGCAAAATAATTTTGTCATGCCAGCGCTTAGTCTTTTCCTTATAGATTGAGGCATTTTCATAAGCATTGCGTTGAATTTCCTCTAGTTCAATAATATCCAACAACCTTTTCTTTCCAGCAGCTTCATAATTCATGTTCACTTCTTGATTACCCACATGGCTTTATGTTTTAATTCCATAGGCAAGTGACATGCTTTACCAAACACAAGTTGGTATGGCAACATTCCAAGTGGAGTTTTATATGCTGTGAATAATGCCCATAACGCATCATCCAACCTAGAAGACTAATCCTTCCTTGATGGATTCACCACCTTTTCAAGAATATTTTTTATTTGCCGATTGGAGACTTTAGCTTGGCCATTGGTTTGTAGATGGTATGTGGTTGCCGTCCGATGGTTAACTCCATACCGCTTCAGTGTGGACATAACTTGATTACAGTGGAAGTGAGTGCCTTGATCACTAATCAATGCCTTAGGTGTGCCGAAACGAGTGAGTATGTGCGTGTGGAAAAAATTCAGCACTGTTATAACATCATCCTTTGGACAATAATGACCTCCATCCATTTTGACACATAGTCAACAACAACTAGGATATAAACATTTTCAAATGAACATGGAAATGGTCCCATAAAATCCATACCCCAGACATCAAAGAGCTGAACCTCCATAATTGGCTGTTACAGCATCTCAATGCATGGAGATATTGATCCAGTGCACTGACATTTGTCACATTGTTGCACAAAATTGTGAGCATCTTTAAACAGCGAAGACCAATAAAATCCTAATTGAAGCACCTTAGCAGTAGTTCTTATGCCACCAAAATGACCTCTATAAAGGCATCGTGGCAATGCTTCAGGATTGAAAGCATTTCTTCTTCTAGAACACAGTGCCTAATAATATTGTTGTTGCATACCTTGAATAGGTATGGCTTATTCTATTAATATTTCTCGATTTAACGAAGAAACCTTTTCTTCTTGTGGCCTGTTGCACCCAAAGGTAACCTTCCACATACTAAGTAATTGACTACATCAGCATACTATGGGGATGTATCGACAGCAAACAATTTCTCATCAGGAAATGTGTCGACAATTTGGAATGTATTTCCATCTTCACTTCCTACTTCCAGACGAGACAAGTGATTTGCCACTTGGTTCTCCAATCCTTTGCGATCCTTTATCTCTATGTCAAATTCTTGTAATAACAGGATCCATCAAATTAATCTTGGTTTGGCATCTTTCTTTGCAAAGAAGTATTTCAATGCAGAATGATAAGTGAATACTGTAACCTTTGCGCCGATAAGATATGAGCGAAATTTGTCGAAGGCAAAGACTGCTGCCAATAGCTCCTTCTCTGTGGTTGTATAATTAATCTTTGTTTTAGTGAGAGTTTTGCTGGCATAGTATATCCTGTGAAACACTCTTTCTTTGCGTTGTTCTAACACGACATCCATTGCATAATCACTCGCATCACACATTACTTCAAATGGTTGTGACCAGTCTAGTGCAACGACAATAGGTGCCTTCACAAGCTGCTGCTTTATTTGCATAAATGCATCCAGACATGCATCATCATCAAACAGAAATTTTTTATTTTGCTCTAATAAGGAGCAGAGGGGTTTTGCAATCTTGGAGAAGTCACGGATAAATCTCCGATAAAAATCTGTATGATCGAGAAAACTCTGAATACCTTTTACATTGGTTGGCAGAGGTAACTTCTCAATAATTTCAACCTTCTATTTCCATGAAGTGACATTTCTCCCAATTCAGCACTAGATTTGTGTCCTTATATCACTTTAGAACTCTAGCTAAATTGTCAGCGTATTTATCAAAAGTATTGCCATAGATGAAAAATCATCCATAAATACCTCCAATGAGTCTTCAATCATGTCTGAGAAGATTGCCATCATGTACATTTGAAATGTGGCCAATGCATTGTAGAGACCAAATGACATTCGACGGAAGGCAAAAGTGCCAAAAGGACAAGTAAAGGTCATTTTTGCTTGATCCTCCGGTGCAATCGGTATCTGATTGTAGCTAGAATAGCCATCAAGAAAGCAATAATAGGCTTTTCTAGCAAGCCTGTCCAGTATTTGATCAATGAAGGGAAGTGGGAAGTGATCCTTCTTTATGGCTGCATTCAAACGGTGATAGTCCATGCACACTCGCCAGCCCATAGGAATGCGAGTAGGGACTAGTTCATCCTTGTCATTACATACCACCGTGATACCACTCCTTTTAGGAACATATTGGATTGGGCTTACCCACGTGCTATCAAAAATTGGGTAGATAATGCCCGCATCCAACCACTTAATTATTTCCTTTTTAACAACCTCCTTCATTTTTTCACTTAATATTCTTTCTTGTTCAATAGGTTACTTTCCCTCATCTTCTTACCGAATTTTACGCATGCAAAAAGAGGGGCTAATGCCTCTAATATCCGTAATATTCTAGGCAATTGCACGCTTGTGTTGCTTCAGTATATAGATTAATTTTTCCTTCTGACTTGTGTTGAGAGTTGCAGAGACAATTATTGGCAGTGTATCATTCTCACCAAGGAAAACATACTTCAAATGGGAAGGCAAAGGCTTCAACTCCAGAGTAGGAGCTTCCTCAGCAGATAGCTTAAATACTGGAGCCGTTTTATTTGTCAAATCTAAAGATTCCAGTTGCCATCCATGCTTAAGCTCAACATTACTTACCTCAACCTTGCAGTCTCAATCAACTAGAAAATCTTCTTCTGTTGTCACTGTAAATTCTTCTGGGACTATTGTGTTGCGCTCATTAAATTCCTCTTCAATTAATTCGTCCAGTACATCAATATGGTGACATTCTTCTTTGTTTTTATAGGGACTTGCTTCGAAAACATTGAATGTGACTTGTTCATCGTTATGTCGCATTATCAGTTCACCTTTGAATACGTCGATAAGAGTGTGGCTAGCGGCAAGGAATGGGCATCCTAAGATTATGGGCACCTCTTTATCTACTTCACAATCAAGAATAATAAAGTTTGCTAGGAACATAAACTTATCTACGTTGACGAGGACAACTTTAATTTGTCCCTAAGGTTATGCTAATGATTTATCTGCCAACTGCAATGTCACTACAGTGGGCTTCATATGACCAATCCCCAATTTTCTATACATTGACAATGGCATGAGGTTGATACTTCCTCCTAAATCACATAAAGCTTTTCCCAAGTAATGATTTCCAATGGAACATGGAATTGTAAAATTGCCAGGATCCTTCATCTTTGGTGGCAATTTATTTGTTAGGACTGCACTGCATCCCTTTGTGAGTGTAATTGTCTCAATATCAGTCAATGTCTTCTTATTGGATAGGAGCTCCTTCATGAATTTCCCATAGCTAGGAATCTGTACGAGAGCATCCACAAGAGGTATATTGACATGCAATTGTTTCAATGTGGTCAGAAAATTTTGATATTATCTATCATTCTCCTTCTCTTTGAATCGCTATGGAAATAGAAAAGGTATTGATACATCAGGTTGTCGTGACAAAATCGGTTGCATCGATAATTTTGTCGGTCTAATAGTAGGCATGGGAGTAACAATTGGTGGAACCTCTTTCATTGGTTCTTTTATAACTTCTTCAGATACAACTCTTTCCCCTTGATTTGCTTCACTTGTTTCTATAGGTACTGCATTAGAGCTGATAGCTGGCTCGATAGTTTGTTTCCCACTCCGAAGAGTAATAACCCTGCAATGCTCCTTCCCTTTTGAGCTTGAGTTTTCTGTGTTATTGAGTAAAGCACCTGGTGGTCTTGTGCTCAAATTTGAAGCTAGTTGCCCTAACTGTGCTTCTAATGCTCAGATGGAAGAGGAATTTCCTTGCACAATAGCTTCTGTCAGCATTACATGCTCAAGCATCAAGGCTTCAAGGGATTCTAATGGATCAACTCGTGGTTGTGAATACTACTGTTGCTATTGTTGTCCTTGCATATTCAGATGTGGTATTGAAGATTGTTGTGGCTGCACATGAGTGTGTGACTACAACTGATCTTGATGTGCATGCATCTGAGGAATCTGATTAAAATTTTTCTGTTACTGATTGTAATTCCCTTGTCAAAAATTATCTTGACTAGAGGAATTGCCATATCTAAATGTCGTTGCATTTTGACTTCCCCAAGGCTATTGATGTAGGAATTACCATAAGAATTTCCTTGGATATTATTAACATAGAAAGCGTTCTTGACATGTTGAGGACAATCCTCGTAGCTATGATTGTCACCGTAAATTTCAAAACAAAATGTAGGGACATCCATTTGTTGGGCAACTTGAATAGGCACAACTTCACTGGTCCCCTTCATGTTCTTTATCATATTTGCTAGCGAAGACACTTGTGCACTTAGAGCGGATATAACATCTAATTTGATAACTCCGAGATTTGCTTTGACTTGTGCAGCACGAGAGATTGGATATTGGTAGTCATTCTGAGTGATCCTCTCTAAAATTCTTACAACTTCATCATAAGTGCAATCCAATAAAGGACCATTCGCAGATGCGTCGACAAGATTTCTTGTCTGTGCATTTAACTCGTTGTAAAAAATTTCAATCTATATCTCCTGTTGAATTCCATGATGGGGCAGCATCGAAGCAAAGTTTTGTAACGCTCCTATGTAGTGTGCAAATTTTCATCATCCAGTTGATGATACGCAGTATTATCATTCCTAAGTGAAGCATTCATCGTTGGTGGATTAAATCGTAAAATGAACTGAGTTGCAAGCGCATTCCATGATGTAATCGATCTAGCAGGCAATCCAAGGAACCAGGTACGAGCCCGTTCTTGGAATGAGTAAGGAAATAGCTGTATCTTCAAGGGTAATCAGGAAGGCCATGATGACTAAAAGAAGCACAAATTAGTAGAAAAGATTTAAGGTGCTTTCTAGCATCCCCATGAGGCAGTCCAACGTATTGCCCATTCGAATTCAGCGTTTGAAACATAACCGACCTTAATTCAAAATTGCTAGCTTGAATAGCTGGTTGAATAACCCCTGGCTACAAATCATCCAACACAGGAACAATAAAGTCTCGAATAGTTCTATTTATGTATCTGATCATCTTGCGGCAATGGCAGATTATTAATGTTTTGTGGTTGTCTAGGAGATATACAAGATTCTATGGCGGCAATGGTGGTATGGCTGCAACGTTTCCTGGCAAAGCCATGTTTCTTTGTTCTGGTATTTTCCTTCTAATAATGCGCTCAATTTTAGGTTCTAAACCAACAACAAATTCAGGATTGCTCCTAGTCATAAAACACCTAAAAAGAAAATTGAAAAATAGTCAACAAAAAAGAAAACAATTTAGTAACAAGTAAAGATTAGAAAATAAAGAATGGATGCAAAAACAAAAATAAACATCAAACAAACACCATCCCCAGCAACAACGTAAAACTTGATCACGCTATGAACGTCACAACAATTTGTGCAAGAGAACACTATCGATGCAAGTATAATAGATAGATGTAAGTCTATCAGATATCGATCCCATAGGGATGGTTGTTTGTGTTTATAGTTGTCAATGTAATGAAAAATTAAAAAAAAGAGAGAGATTGTGATGTTAAGTGTCGAAGCAATAAAATAAAAAATGTCGTAAAAGAATGAGATTAATTTGTTGAAGCAATATTGAAAAAATTAAGAAGTAAAGTAATGATAATAAAATGGGGTTTCTTGAGTTGAAGAGTTGCCATAAATCTAAATGTGATCACAAGGTTAATAACAGATAAATTGTCGTCGAAAATAAGCACAATGAAATCTTACCAACCTTAACTTCCCTGTTTATAAAAGACTCAAATAATCACACTAAGCACACCTTCCAGTGTTGGCAATGCAATAAACTCAAGAACAAGTGGACTAAATTCCTTCGATCCTTAAGCAACTTCCGTTGTCTTGCTTGTTAACTTAAGTTATTGTTGCAGTTTCCAGTAATAGTGACTGCAATCACACTTTCGTGGTCAAACAATTAAATCCAAAGATAAATAGCAAATGAAAGATTGAAATAGATATCATTCAGATCTGAAATGAAATTATACTTCCATACAACTCAAATTATCAAAACTTATCAGCGTTAAGCAAGAGAAATAAAAAAATAAATTGAAGTATCCTATTCCTAGTTTACTTGAATCACTCTCTTACACTCGTCTTGGATAGCACTTAGGATTCTACTATTCAGGAGCAGGACTGCCTTCTCGTCAACGTCAGGTTGTCCTCAAGAGTTTAAGCTGCCATGGATGCAAGCTTGAAAAAATGTTGAAGAAGAAATTTAATCTATCGAAAAGCCAAGAAGAATCCCCTTTCTCTCTCCTTCTCTTCAGTATTTAACAGCAACTTCACAGTACAGGTGTCCTACGTTCCAGATTTAACATCCTCTAGTTGTACAAGTTGGTTATACCAACTGTACAACTCATACATTTTTGGTGTGTTAACCAGACAGCTGTCAGGTGTAGCGACAGTTCTGGGCGCAAATTTGGATCATCTTATGTAGTGACAACTCTAGACACTTTCATGCATTGATACTTCTGGTTAGGTTCCTGCGGTGACATTTCTGGGCTCAATAGTAAATAGACTAATGCAGCGACATCAGTAATACAAACATGATAAATTTAAAGGAAATTAGGCTAAGTTTCATTAAGTTAGAAAATGTAATAACTAAGTTAAAAATACTAAAAACATATGCTAAAGATGATCAAATGGGAACAAATTATACTATAAGCAAGGAGAAATCAGTGGTTCTTTCTAATGCTATCAGTAGGTGTTTGGAACAATCTTGAACGTGGGGTGGTCATCCGAGGTCCCGAAATAGGTGGGTGATTTTTTTTTTACAAAAATCAAGTCAAAATTTGAAACTGTCTAAGTATACGGTCTACCACACGGGCGTGTGGCTCGTCCGTGTAGGACGCTCGGCCTCATACATGGTCGTGTCCCTTTATTTCCACACACACACGGGTTGAGACCCCGCACACAACCGTGTGGCCCTTGAAACTTAAAATTTTCAGATTTGCCCAACTCTTGATTATTTATTGTAAATCAATCCCTAATTAGGATTTTTATGGCATCGAGCGAACTAGATTATATAATTAGGTCACATATTAGTAATAGGGAAGATAAATACATGGTTGAATGATTTTACGAACTATATGCTTATGATTGATGACATGAAATTGTGAATTACTCTATGCTTTTACGACTTTAACTCGTGTTTGATACCACGAAGTAATATATCTGTATGTGAAAACTAACAAGGTGGCTATTATTTTTTTGATTATGCTAAATACTAATTGATTAATTATGATATACAATATACATGATATGGTAAATATTATTTAATTGATTATGTTGTACGATATGCATGATATGGTAAATATTATTTGATTGATTATGCTATACGATATGCATGATATGACAAATATTATTTGATTAATTATGATATACTATATGCATGATATGGTAGATATTATTTGATTGATTGTGTTATACGATATGCATGATATGGTAATATTACTTGATTGATTGTGCTATACGATATGCACGATATGGTAAATATTATTTGATTAATTATGCTATACGATATGCATGATATGGTAAATATTATTCGATTGATTATGCTATACGATATGCATGATATGGTAAATATTATTTGATTGATTATGCTATACAATATGCATGATATACGTTTTGCCTAGCAATAAGTTTCTCCTATAAGATGGAAGATTTTACGATCTCTGAATGTTCAAACTACATGATATATATGTTTTGCATGTGCCTGGGAGGGAATTGTGAAAGGAGGAAGTATACGACAATTTACTGTATCTATATGTTATAAGTTATAAGTTTGTTGTGTACCCACAACTTAAGCAGATTCCAATTGAGACTATATGCACGGAGCATCCACGATTTTCTTTGACAGCTTTCATCTGCGAGGAATTGTGGATCCTCAACCATATGGCAGCTTGTCTACACCTTCTGTGTATTCACAGCTTAGTAGATTCCAACTGCGACTTTTATACGGAGTATTCACAACTTTCTCTGACAGCTTTATCTGCGAGGGGTTATGGATCCTCAACCATACGACAACTCGTCTGTATCTATAAGTTTAGGTGGAGTGATAAGGAAGAGAGGTTCTGGGGAATTCCTTATCTGGCGTGTAGCGACCGAGGGTAGGATTTTCGAATGCCATATGATATGTTATACGATTGTTGCATGAACATACCATGCATCCCCATTAGAAAATATATGATATGTCGTTCGAACTGATAAATGTGCAACGTGAAATTTTATGACTTTGTGATTGTGTTACTATCATTGAATTCATTTGAATGTTGATAGTTCTGGTTATCTAGTATGATATAAACTTAATTATCATATTATTGGAATTTCTAAGTAAATGCGATTATTAATTATATACATGTTCGAATATTGATTGGATTTATTGTAAAGGGTCTCCTACTGAACCTGTTAAGCTCACTCCCCTATTTTTCTCATCTTTTTAGATAATCTAACGGAATAGGCGCAAACTTGATGCACAAAGGGTCTCAACTTGTTCTCGTTAATGATTTATTATTTTTATTATTATTACTATTACTTTATTTTAATGAAAAGCGTGGTATGAGATATTTATTTTTTATTACATCACTTTGTATGCATGTTATTCATTAATGTTGTTTACTGTTATTAGTGATTTAAGATTTGACATTTATTGAGAATTAGATAATTAGGATGGTATTTATTTATTAAAATGATTTTAAATGGGTTTATTGTATATATAGATTATGGACCTATTTTTCGCTATTAAAACTCTTGTTAGTTTTTAAATGAGATATTCACTCACATAATATAGATTTAAGTATTTAAAATTGAGTTGACAAAAAATCGAGCCACCTCGACGGCGAATGTGATCTCTTCGACTCGGGTCTATCATCTAGGTTGAATTAAGGAGGTTACATTTGGTGGTATTAGAGCCTAGATTTTTTAAAACTCGGGTTATAAAATATAGAAAAGATGCATTAAAAGAGTATTATGGGAAAAAACCATGCTACAAAAATATTTTAAACTGACTCCTTTGCAGGAAAACGCTTGAGAATCAAGTGTCGGTCCTGCGATAATTTTATTTCTTAATTGTTTAATATATGAATAAATTGAAAATATTTTTGTTTATAATATATGAATTATATTTTTATTATTGGTTATGATATATGAATGAATTTGTGATTGTTTTTGATTTATGAATAAATTAAATTCTTGATTGTTTATAATATATGAATGAATTGAAATTCTTGAACGGTAAAAATAATCTAGCAAATGATTGAACTTTTTAATAAAACTGTAAGTAAACTAAAACTCTTGAATAAAAGTTATATCCAAACTAATGTGTGAACTTTTGTATGAAAATTGTAGATATATTCTAACTAATGTTTGAATTTTTGCTTGAAACTGTAGATTTCAGATAGTGAAAAACTTAGAAAAAAATAAATATAAATATTGTATCACCCGAAACCTGTTATCGTTGCCGGTTAGGGCTCCGGGGTCTTCCTGTTCAAATGCCGTTGAATTAAATTCCCAATATCTCAACATTTCAATACCATAAAAATAACATGCACGAAATTTATTTAAATCTCAATCAACATTACAAGCATTAAGGGCAAAATTTGTTTTATTTTTATTTTTGAGAGACTTCTACCAGAACCTGTTGGACAAGTATCGGTAGAAGTCAAGTCAGTAAACAATTTGAAAATAGCTACAGTTTCTTACTAGTATTTGTAGAGGTTCTATCGATACGAGGGTTACTTCTATCGAAACAATACATGCTACTACCAATACAAAAAACTCCACAAAGCTAAAAAGATTTACCTTGCAACTTCTACCGATACAAGTATATGAACTACCGATACTACTAAGATCAAAACTACCGATACTTTAGAATTTGCTATCGATACTACACAAGTCAGTAACCAAAATTTCAAATGCTATGTACTTCTAGCGATACATACAAGAGTACTACTGAAACAAGTATGCAGATTACTTAAAATGCACATAATTCTTCTAAGTATTTGCAACTAATCATACCAATACATTTCAAAGGCCTTTGCATTATATGTTGTTCACCCAAAAACATTTCTATGAACACTACAACAAGTTGATACTAGTTCATCAAACCACAAAATATATTTAAGAGTCAATAGCAAGTTTGAAATCATTCTAGTAATCCTTGTACATCAAAACATATCAAGTTCACAATCCTACTACATGCCATATAAGCCAAGTGATATGAAGACTACCGAACAAACTCCCGAGATAGTGTGATTCTTCTTTGAGGATCCGATCTTCCTCAACAAAAATGGATATACAAAACAAGGAACAGATACACAGGTAAGCTTAGAGAGCTTAGTAAGTTCGTAGAACAGTTAACTCACAGAATAGTATATTTGGTTACAGAAAGAGTAATTAAACAACTTCGACATCTTGTGTCATTTGCAACAAGTTGATCTCTTCGAGTCTTCCAAAAATTTAGCTCAAATGAGCCCAGACAGAGTTTAGCTCTTATGAGCCCAGACAAATTATCACTCTTACAAGCCAGATAGAATAATGCTCTTAGAAGCCAGAATCTAGAGTATCACTCTTATGAGCCACATAGAATATCTCTCTTACGAGCCAAACAAAATATCGCTCTTTCGAGCCAGATAGAATATCGCTCTTTCGAGCCAAAATCCAAGGTATCTTTATCGTCTTCCATCTTGTTTTTCACATCAAGAATATAACAAATAGGGATTAGAATTATTAAAGAGAATTATGATCGCACGAACTTATCGGATGAGATTGCAATTGTGGTTAAACTTCAGGGACTAGTCTATAATTTTCCCTTTTCCATGATCTGTAGCCTGCTCATGATCTAACACAATAAATAATCCAATATTCTCATTAAACCACATAAATAAATCATTTAAAACCATTTGATCCTTTTTGGACAATTTATAAAATTAGCCATATACTTTCATTTTTATTCAATTTAGTCTTTATACCTTAAACATGCAAAATAACCATTCTTTTCCAAATCACATACTAGCCGAATATCCATGGCCCTCAACAAGTCCCTACAATTCAATTATTTCACACTAAATACACACGATTTCATCATTTTAACACTTTAGTCCTTAAACCCTAATTTCATCAAAAATCACTTTATAAAAACATTAAACCCAACCATCAAGCATACAAATACACTTTAAACTTTCAAGAAAAAGCATATTGAATAATGGCACAATTTATAATATTTTACAAATTCACAAATTAGTCCTTGGGTTAGCTAGATTAAACTAATATTGACTTGGAAACATAGAAATTACTAAAAACGGACGAAAAATCACATACCAAAGGTTAAACCTAGCTTGGTCGAAACTTAAAGCTCCTCTTTTAGGGTTTCCTTTCTTTCTTTTTGTTTAAGAGATGAAAAAGATGACTTAATTCATGTCATTTTCCATTATTATCATTAAATTATCAATTTACGTATTTATCCTTACTTAAAATTAAACAAATTTAACATATATCATACCCTTAACCATCCACCTACATTCCTTGCAAGTCCCTACAATTCAATTATTTCACACTAAATACACACGATTTCATCATTTTAACACTTTAGTCCTTAAACCCTAATTTCATCAAAAATCACTTTATAAAAACATTAAACCCAACCATCAAGCATACAAATACACTTTAAACTTTCAAGAAAAAGCATATTGAATAATGGCACAATTTATAATATTTTACAAATTCACAAATTAGTCCTTGGGTTAGCTAGATTAAACTAATATTGACTCAGAAACATAGAAATTACTAAAAACGGACGAAAAATCACATACCAAAGGTTAAACCTAGCTTGGTCGAAACTTAAAGCTCCTCTTTTAGGGTTTCCTTTCTTTCTTTTTGTTTAAGAGATGAAAAAGATGACTTAATTCATGTCATTTTCCATTATTATCATTAAATTATCAATTTACGTATTTATCCTTACTTAAAATTAAACAAATTTAACATATATCATACCCTTAACCATCCACCTACATTCCTTGCAAGTCCCTACAATTCAATTATTTCACACTAAATACACACGATTTCATCATTTTAACACTTTAGTCCTTAAACCCTAATTTCATCAAAAATCACTTTATAAAAACATTAAACCCAACCATCAAGCATACAAATACACTTTAAACTTTCAAGAAAAATCATATTGAATAATGGCACAATTTATAATATTTTACAAATTCACAAATTAGTCCTTGGGTTAGCTAGATTAAACTAATATTGACTCAGAAACATAGAAATTACTAAAAACGGACGAAAAATCACATACCAAAGGTTAAACCTAGCTTGGTCGAAACTTAAAGCTCCTCTTTTAGGGTTTCCTTTCTTTCTTTTTGTTTAAGAGATGAAAAAGATGACTTAATTCATGTCATTTTCCATTATTATCATTAAATTATCAATTTACGTATTTATCCTTACTTAAAATTAAACAAATTTAACATATATCATACCCTTAACCATCCACCTACATTCCTTGTGGTTTAATTACCATTTAAGGACCTTAACTTCCTTTTAATTGGCATCCATTGCTTTTAGTTAATAGAGTCCAACTTTTATGCCTTTTACAATTAACTATCTAAACGATAAAATTCTTCAACCAAAATTTAATATGATGCTAATGACATCCTAAATATTAAAATAAAAAAAAGTTATGACCCAACTCATCGGAGTTATAATCCGAAAATCACTGTTTCTGATAACACTAAAAATCAAGCTATTACAACTCTCGCCCCTTAGGGAAATTTCATTTTGAAATTTCTTACCAGTGAACAGATTAAGGTACTGTAATCTCATTGAGGCCTCTGTTTCTCATGTGGCCTCTTTCAACCCATGTCGATTCCATAAAACTTTTACTAGTGGTACTCTCTTGGTTCGTAATTCTTTCACTTCACGAGCTAGAATCTTAACCTATTCTTCTGAATACGACAAATCCGACTGTATCTCAACCTCACAAAGTGTAATCACATGAGAAGGATCTGATCTATACCGTCTCAACATCGAAACATAAAATACATTATGAATCCTTTCAAGTTTCGGAGGTAAAGCTAATTTGTAGGCTACATGACTTACTCTCTCAATAATCTCATACGGCCAAATAAACCACGAACTTAGCTTTCCTTTCTTGCTAAAACATAACACCTTTTTCCAAGGTAAAACTCTCAGAAAGACTCAATATCCGACGGTAAATTCTATATCCTTCCTTCTGAGATCTGTGTAAGACTTTTGTCGATAAGATGCTGCCTTTAAGCAGTCTCGAACTATCCGAACCTTGTCCTCTGTCTCATGAATCAAATCAGTTCCAACCAATTTAGATTCGCTCAGTTTTGCATTTCCTACCATACAGAGCTTTGAATGGCGCCATCTTTAAACTTGACTGGTAACTGTTATTATAAGCAAACCCTACCAGCGGTAAATATCTCTCCCAATTGCCCTCAAACTTGAGTATACAACATCGTAACATGTCCTCTAGAATTTGTATTACTCGCTCAGACTGACCATCTGTTTGTGGATGGTATGCAATGCTAAAATTCAATCTAGTACCCAATGCTTCATGCAACTTACCCCAGAATCTCAATGTAAAATGAGGGTCTCTGTTAGAGATAATAGATACTGGTACCTGGTGCAATCGCACAATCTCGGATAAATACAACTCTGCTAATTTCTCTAGTGTGAAATCCACACGAATAGGGATAAAGTGAGCTTATTTAGTCAATTTATCAATAATAACCTAGATAGCATCTTTCTTTTTCTACATCATCGATAATCCTATAACAAAATCCATAGTAACCCATTCCCACTTCCATTCAGGAATGGAAATAGGCTGTAGTAAACCAGACGGTACATGATGCTTAGCTTTTACTTGTTGACAACCAAAAGTTAGTCACAAACTCAGAAATCTCACGTTTCATACTTAGCCACCAATACATTTTCTTCAGGTTATTATACATCTTCACTGTTCTCGGATGAATGGAGTAAGAGCTACTATGAGCTTCTGTCAAAATGTCCCATTTCAAATCTTGGTCATCAAGAACATATACCCTGTCTAAAAAGTACAACATACCTTCAACATCAATAGTGAATCCAGAGGTAGGATCGTTCTGAATCTATTCTTTCTTGACTATAAACTTCGAATCATTTTCTTGTAATTCTCGAATCCGCTGTAAGAATAATGGTCTCGTCCTGAGTTCATCTACAACTGATCCGTCCCCCTCCAACGATAAATGTGCATTCATCGCTCTCAAAGTAAACAATGATTTTTGACTTAGGGCATTTGCAATGACATTAGCTTTTTCTAGATCGTAATTAATTACCAAATCATAATCTGTCAGTAGTTCCAACCACTGTCATTACCTCAGGTCCATGTAGGTGCTTGGACTTTCACCAGGACGTATACTTTTTTTGTGGTGTGACCAGAGGTTTTACACTTCGATTCTCTTCCACTTTATGTGGCACTAGGCAATTTCGTACCATATGATCAGTTGCTCCACATCGAAAACATGATTCCTTCTTCAATAGACACTCACCTAGATGAAATCTCCCAGAGTATTCACATGTCGGATTAGGTGCATTACGAATATTGACTACACTATTCGCAGGCCTATTCTGAAATCTAGTTTTCGACTGTCCCGATTTGCTCTTGCTTTGGTAACCAGATGAAGCTGTCACTTTGCTTTCATTCTCTTTGAATTTTTTGGCGGCGCCAAAAAGGAAGTTTTAGAAGAAATCTTCTTACTGAATTCTTTAGACCTCTTTTCCCTCTATTTTTTATGGTTATAAATTTCTTCCATTTTCTGTGCTCGATCTGTAAACACCACAAATGGTCGTAATTCTACAGCACCTACCATCATTTTAATTTCATCATTTAACCCGTCTTCAAAATGAATATGCATAGCTTCGTCTATCAGCACTATCTCTCGTGCATATTTACTGAGGTACACAAATTCTCGTTCGTACTCGATAACTGACTTATTTCCCTGTTTTAATTCTAGAAACTCTATCTTATTTCGATCTAGGTGTCGTTTGTTGATGTATTTCTTTCTGAATTCGATCTGAAAGAATTCCCAATTAATTTCATTTTCAAGAACTACAGCTGGCATTGTCATCCACCAACTAAAAGCTTTATCTTTCAGTAATGATACGACACATCTCAGATAATCTATAGGAGAACAGGCCATTTCATTCCGAACTCTCAAAGTATTTTCCAGCCAGTATTCAGCTCTAGATGGATCATCTTCAGTACTTCCCCGAAATTCCTCTGCTTTATACTTTCTAACCTTATCTGTCGGAATTTGGCGCTTTGCTCAATTACTAGAGGAGGTGGTGGCACAACTAGAGGCACCACAAGTCATACAATAGGTTGTACAAGAGGTGGTGGAGGCTGTGAAGTTGCCGGATATTCCGCATAAGCTTAGAAAACCACTGGCCCATCAAGCTAAAGAACATATTTTTCACCTTGTGCTCAGTCATCGGTATAATCAGTACGCCTCGACTTTCTCTAGAATCAGAAATCAAAATATTACTATTTACCTCATTAGTTTCACCTCGTTCAGAGTTAGACATTTTTACTTATTTGTAAAAATTCAAGGTTAGATCGGATCCATCATAATCACACTATCATAGGTTTATATGACACGTAATTTTAAACTTTTAAATTCATAAATTTTAGTCTAAGAATCGACTAAATTGTAGCCTGATACCACTAAATGTAACACCCAAAACCCAAAATTGTTACTAATTAGGGTCTCGATGTCCTTCTATTCTTCTATCACTATTTATCTTTTTAATTCATATCATTTAAACTTACATTTATTAAAGAAATGCACCCAACACGTCATAAGTCATCAATTAGTTATAATCACAATTCAATAAGGGTAAAAAGGTCATTTCCAAGATTTTTGGAGACTTCTACCAGTACTTATTTGACAAGTATCGGTAGTTATCAAGTCAGTAAACAATTTAGGAATAGTACAGACTTTTACTGATACTTGAGGTAGTACTACCGATACAAGTGAGACTTCTACCAAAACATGTCATGCTTCTACCGATACTAAAAACTCCAGAGAGCTAAGATGTCTTACCTTGTAACTTTTACCGATACAAGTACACAAACTACCGATACTTCTATAAGCAGAACTATTGATACCTACTATGAAACTATCAATACAACTTAAGCCAGTGAACAACTGATCGCGCTGTGAACGTTACAGCAATTTGCAAGCGTACACTGTTGATGCAAGTATAGTAGACAGAAGTGAATTTGTCGGATATCGATCCCACGAGGATGGGTGTATGTTGTCTAAAATTGTCGGTGCATTGAATAAGTAAAATACAATAAATTGTGAGAATGATTTTCGGAGCAATAATGTGAAAATAAAGATAAAATGTAATAAAGGTAAAATGGGATCCACAACGTGAATAGTCAGCAGAAAACTAAATGTGGCTTACAAGGTTAAAAATAACAGGTGATTTGTCGGCTCAATGAAGTGCAATAAACATCTTACCAAACTTGGCTTTTCTACTAGATCTATGACTTTAGTATGCACACTAACCACATCTTCCAGTGCTGGCAATACAACACACTTAAGAACAAGTGGACCAAATTCCTTCAATCCCCAAGCAACTTCCGTTGTCTTGCTTGTTAGTTTAAACTGTCACTGCACCTTTCAGTGACTGTGACTGCAATAACACTTCCGTGCTAAAATCATTTAAACCCAAAGATTAAACAATAAAGACAAGCTTGGATAAGATATCATTTACTCTAACAATCAAGAGTAGTTCCATACAAACTTGAAATAAACATGAATCACCAACATTTAAGAAAGGAAATGCAAAAGAACGAATGGAGAATACTATTCCTAGGCTACTCGACTTGCTCCCTTACTTCTCTCTTGCATCGCACTTAGGATGCTCCTCATCAGGACTGATCTACCTTGCCTTCATGTCGATTCACCCGAGGGGTCTCAAGCTTCTATAGTCGAAAATCTAAAAAGCTAGGTTGAAGAAGATAATATTGTAAAATGGAAGACTAAGGAAAAGAGAGACACCTTTCTCTTTCCTGGTGAGTGTTTATATTTAGCCCAAATTGTACAGGTGTTTATTCTACAAAATTGAGCTGTACAAGTTGGTTATACTAGATTGGACAACTCACACATTTATGTTCTTATCAGATAACTGTCAGATATGGCGACAATTTTGGGTGCAATTCTGGACACGTTCATGCAGCGACAATTCTGTACATGTTCATGCAGCGACATTTCTGGGTGCAATTGAAGAATACTTATGCAGCGATAGTTCTGGATGTAATTTGAAGAATATTTATACAGCGATAGTCTTGGGTGCATTTCGAAAATATTCCTGCGGCGACAGTTTTTGGGTGCAATCTACAAGTGCTCATGTGGCGACAGTTTTGGGCGTAATCTAGAAGTGCTCATGCAGCGACATTAGTAGTAAAATATGGAAAAATTAAGGAAAACTAGGCTGAGGTCCACTAAGTTAGAAAATGCAATGTACTAAACTAAAAAAATGCTAAAACATGTACTAAGGACAACTAAATGGGAGCAAATTATCCAATAAATTGGGAGAAAACATATGTTCTTTTTATTACCATCAACAACCTCTCTCTTACCCTGTACTTTTAACGGCATATGTAGGAGTTCTACTGAAATAAGTATGCAAAATCTCAAGAATCATGTCAAAACATAAGTTCAACGGCACGAAACATTCATAAATCCAAAATGCATTAAACCAATGCATAATTCATAGTCTCCAAGTCATTACATAATACTTCTAAGTCAAATTCCAACTCAAATAAGCATACAATACATCATTCAATATTTCATCAAACATATCAAGTTTATCACAACCTCGAACGAGTAAACAAAAGATAATATCATCCTAGTACATGCCATATAACCAAGTGACGAAAGACTACCAAACAGGTTCCTTGATAGTGTGATTCTTCAAGATGATCCAATCTTCAGACAGTAAAAATGTATCTACAAAACAACAACAGATACACAGGTAAGCTTATTAAGCTTAGTAAGTTTGCAGAAATCATTATCATACAGAATAACCAAATTGATCAACGATATTAGTAAATATGTATCCATAAGTCTGTGAGTAGTATCGAATCTGACTTCTTCCGCTCTTTCAAAATTTAGCTCATACGAGCCCAGAAAGGTTAGCTCTAACAACCCAAAAAGATTAACCATTATATGATGCTGCTCACACAAGTTGATGAGAATCTGTAACTATGTAGAGACTCAACCATCGATACGGTCTAGAATTTCCTACTCACGATGCTGCTCAGACAAGTTGATGAGAATCCGCAACATACGTAGAGACTCAGCCATCGTAAGGGTCCACATATTCAGTATTCATTCAAAATATGTCGACTTGTGATGTTGCTCACACAAGCTGTCAGGATACTGCAACTTATGCAGAATCCCAGCCATCGCGTCATATCAGATAACTGGCCTCCAAGCCTGACATTTTGTTTCTTCTTTCGTCTTTTTCATCATCACAAACATTTTAGCCCTCTTTGAGCTGCTGTAACAATAGTGAATGCACAAAGACCATACAAAGTATATAAACTAATACTACGAACTTACTGGACGAATTTGTAGTTCGAGTAAGACTTTAAGGACTATTCTACTAATTTCCCTTTTCCTGTTCCGTGGCGTGATCGTAATCTAAATCAACAAATCACCCAAGTGCTACATTAAGTCACATAATTCAATCATTTAACACAATTTGATCCTTTTGGAAAATTTACGATTTTACCCCTAATACTTTCCTTTTATTCAATCTAGTCCTTTTAACACAACATGCATAATACCCATTTTTCCTTTAAACCCATACCAGTCGAATATACATTAATCTCATACAAGTCTTTCAAATCCCTTTATTTCACACAAAGTACACCCAAGTTCATCATTTAACATATTAGTCTTTAAACCCTAATTTCATCAAAAATCATTTTACAAGAAGGTCCAACTTAATCATCAAGCATCCAAAACTATCAAAAATTTCAAAGACAACATATTCAACAATGGTAAGAATCACAACATTTGATAGATTCGCAAATTAGTCCTTAGATTAGGTTGATTAAGCTAACACAAACTCAAAAACATAAAAATTACTAAAAACGGTCAAAGTTTGCTTACCCAAATCAAAGCTCAAAGTTCATCAATGAAAACCCTAGGTTTTTTTATCTTAGTCGTGAAGAAGAAGAGGAAATTAGAAGAAAATTCATATTTTCTTCTTTAATTCATATTTATGCCAAATGACAATTTTGTAGATAATTAGTCTTTCATGATTAGTTTAATTAATCCCTTATTTAGCCTTAATTAATCCTACTTATGATCAATATACCTCATGATAATCCACCCACTAAAGTGCCATAGTTAATTTACCTATTTGGTCCTTTAATAATATTAAATTCAAATCAAACAACTTTCTTACAATTTAGCCTTAAGCTAATTAGGACTAAATGAACAAATATCCCAAAAGTTAGTGGATCATATCCTCCACCTCTTGAACTTTTTTACCTTTGTATAATTACCACTTTGGTACCCTATTCTTACATCAATCACTGATTGCGTCTGTAACGTCACAGCAGTTGTGCTAGCGGACAGACGTCGATGCAAGTATAGTTGATAGAACAATTCTATCGGATATCGATCCCATGAGGAATGAGTTCATGATGTTCCGATGTCGAAGAAACTAATACTAGAATTAGATAAAAGGTGAGTAGAGATGTTAGTGCAATTAAGTCATATTTGCACACTAAAATGATTAATATTGTCAATGCAATCAGAGTTAAATGTTAAAGGTCAAATGTCAGAATAACTGAAACTAAATCAAAGTGTGTTGAATGTTGAATGTTGAAAATTTAAATGCAAAAAATGTAAATGTGATCAAGTGGAAAGGATTGGAGTGAATCACTGATTTTACTAAGTTGCAACGCTGGATGCACCGACAAGGTATTGTATAGATAAATTGTTTTAGCACTGACGCTCCAATGAATTCTAACCAATAACAATCCTCCGTTTACTCGAGACTCAAGTACCCACAATCACCCACCTCTCGGTGTGAGCTACTTTGTGCACTCAAGAACAAGTGACTAGAATCTCTTCTAATCCCAAGCAACTCTTGTCGTCTTACTTGTTAACGTAACTTGTCGCCGCATCTCTCGATGTTGGTAGACTGCAAAGCCACTCTCGTGCTAAAAAGCATTAAATAAGAATCAAAGTAATCTAAGAATGAAAGATACTCTTGTATTCATTCAAATGTCATTAGAATCCATCAGCATAAAAGAGGGATTAACGAATACAATCGAAGCTTACTATCTCTAGACTACTAGGACTATTCCTTAATCGCTCCTCTTGTGTTGCATCGAGCACTCCTCGTCAGAAGTGGTTGCTCCTTTGCTCCATCAACTCACCGTTCCAACTTAAATCTCCAAAACACAAACTAATTGCAAAATTTAATTCCTCTACCTCTTGGTGATTTCTTCCATCTTTATTCCTTTATTTATAGCCTTTAAAAGTTACAGACTTCAGCCTCCCATTCTCAGATCCAGATCTAATTTTTGTAGCTGTCAAAGTTAGTTACAGTACAATTGTGTACTCATGCAGATTTGATGTTTTGTTCAGAGATCTACAGGTTGTCGCTGCATTACTGGGCGCATTTTGAGATTGTTAATTACGACGACAACATGTGATTTTCCTGCGTTGGTGCTTCCAGGTGTGAGTTCAGCTTGAGTTTACTCATTCGAGGTTCAGGTTCTGTGCGGTGACATATCTGGTCGTAATTCCAAGCTGATCTTGTAGCTGCATTTTTCTTCCAGCATTGATCTTCTGGGCTGAGTTCCTACGGTGATGATAACATTACAAATGACATATATTTTCTCCCTAAACTGGTGTTTTAATTGTCTCTTTTGTACCTTATTTAGCATGCATTGTGAGCATTTCATACTTAGTTTTTTTATATTTTCTAACTCATTGGTAGTTAGTTTGAATTCTTGTTATTTTTATCTTTTTTTGTACTAATGTCACCATAAGCAGTTGATGTATTGCACCTTAGAATTGTCAGCACAAGAACTCAGCCTAGAAGATCAATCTCGAAGAAGAATGCAACCATAAGATCAGCTTGGAATTGCGATCAGAGATGTCGCCGCATAAAACCTGAACCTCGAATGAGTAAACTCAAGCTGAATCCACACCAAGAAGCACTAGCGAAAGAAAATCACTTGTTGTCGCTGCAATTAACGATATCAAATTACGCCCAGTAATATAGAAACAACCTGCAGATCTCTGAAGAAAACATCAAATTTGTGTGAGTGCACAACTGTACTGTAACTAACTTAGATAGCTGCAAAAATTAGATCTAGATTTGAGAATGGAAGGCTGAAATCTGCAACTTTTGAAGGCTATAACTAGAGGAATGAATAGGGAAGAAATCATCAAGAGCTGAAGAATTAAATTTGCAAATTACTTTGTGTTTTTAGAGTTTATTGCTGGAGACCGGTGAGCTGACTAAGCCGATGAGCTACAACTCTTGATGAGGAGTGCTTGATGCTTAACAAGAGAAGCAGTTAGGGGGTAATCCGAGTAGCTTAGAGATATTATATTCTGATGTATTTGTTAACTCCTTTCTTATAGATGATGAACTATTATTGATATTTGAATGAATACGATAGTATCTTTCAGTATTTGATCACTTTATTCTTATTTAATGCTTTTCATCTGTTTATTCTTGAATTCAATTGCATTAAACAAGAGAGTGGAAATGCAGTCTACCGACATCGAGAGATGCGGTGACAAGTTGAGTTAACAAGTAAGTTAGGCGAGAGCTGTTTGGGATTAGAAGAGATTCTGATTACTTGTTCTTGGGTACACAACATTTTTCACACCGAGAGATGGAGTAATTATGGGTACTTGAGTCGTGACTAAATAGGGAATCTTTATTGGTAAGATTTCATTGGAGTTTCATTGTTGCGACAGTTTATCTATTTAAAACCTTGTCGACGCATCCTGTGTTGTGACTTAGCAAAATCAACAATTCACTCTAGATCTTTACACTTGATTACACCTTTCCTTTTATGCATTTAAATACTCAATACTTCAACAACACTTTGATTTACTTTCTGTTGCTCTAACGATTTAACTTGCATTGACAGTGTTAACAATTTTAGTGTGCAAATTTGATATAATTGCGCTGACATCTTTAATCACATTTTCTCTAATCCTAGCTTTAGTTGCTTCGACATTTAAACATCAAGAACCCATTCCTTACGGTATTGATATCCGATAGAATTGTTATATCAACTATACTTGCATTGACGTGTGTTCGCTTACACAATCGCTATGATGTTACAAACTCGATCAAGTTTTGGTGCCGTTGCTGGGGACTAGCGTTTGTTTGATGTTTGCTTTTTTAGTTGCAATTAATTTTACTTACTTAATTTCTAATCTTTACTAATTTTTTTACTTTTCCATTGTTTTATTTTAGGTATTGCATGTCCACAAGGAGAAATCCTAAGGATATTGCAAGCTTTTGATCCTTAACTTGAGAGAACACTTGGGAGGAAAAGACAAGAACAAAGGAAAATAGCTGGTAACAACAATAACAATAATTTACCACCATTGCTGCCACAAGATGGAGTTCCTCTAGTGCTGCCACAAATTATTAATGATATACCACCACCGCCACCACAAGTTGAACAAGTACAAAATAGGATAATAAGAGATTTTGTTGTGCCGATCCTTGATGATTTACAATGAGGGGTTGTGAGACTAGCTATTCAAGCAGGTAATTTCGAGCTGAAACCGATGTTTCAGCTGCTCAATTCAAATAGGCAATATTTAGGTTTGCCTCATGAAAATGTAAGGGAACACTTAAAATCATTTCTGGTTATTTGTGCATCCTTTAGTCAACATGGTGTCCTTGATGATGTCTTGAAAATGCAATTATTTCCTTATTCATTGCAGGGTAAAGCGAGAACATAGTTCTTGGATTGCCGGTTGGATCCATTACATCTTATAATGCGCTAACAACGCAATTTGTTTTGCGTTTCAATCCACCGACAATTAACGCAAGGTTGCGGAATGATATTACTGCATATCATCAACTGGATGATGAGAACTTACATACAACCTGGGAGCATTACAAGACATTACTTCGACGTTGCCCAATGCATGGTATTTAGCAATAAAACTAAATTGAAATATTCTACAATGGATTAAATGCTAAGGAATCTTGTCGATGCATTTGCTAATGGTCCCTTGTTGGCTTGTACCTACAATGAAGTTGTAAGAATTCTAGAGAGGATTGCTCAAAATGACTATCAATATCCAATCTCTCGTTCTACATAGGTAAAGACTAACCCTGGAGTTCTTGAGTTAGATGCCGTTATTACTTTGAGTGCGCAGGTATCCTTGTTGGAAAATATCATAAAGAATATGAAGGGGACAAGTGACGTTGCTCCTATTCAAGTGGCTTAACAATTGGATGTGCTAACATTTTCCTGTGAAAGTTGCAGCAACAACCATAGTTATAAGGACTACCCATAACATGCAAAAAATGCATTCTATGTCAACAACATCAGAGGGGGTTCATATGGTAACTCATACAACAACCAAACTCAACAACCTTGGGGGAATCAAAATGCTTCCACATTCAGATATGGAAATTCCTCAAATCACGGGGGTTATAGATAAGGGAGTTATAATAGAAACCAATAATAGAATTATAAGCAGAATTCTTAAGTAAATTCTCGTTCTGAACAGATGCAGGCACATAACCAGATGCAACCATAATCTCGATTACAACCATAATAGTCTGTGCTGCCACATATGCAAGTACTGCATCATCAGCATCAACAGTAGCAGTTTTCTTAACCTAAGTCAGATCCTATGGCTACTCTTGAGGCATTGATGCACGAGCATATCATGAGAACTGAAGCAATAATGCAAGGAAACTCTTCTTCCATTAGAGTATTGGAAGCCTAGTTAGGATAGTTGGCTTCTAATATGAGTGCGAGGTCGCCGAGTAATCTACCTAGTGATACTGAAAACCTAGAGGGAAGGAGCATTGCAAGGTTATTACACTGAGGAGTGGAAAGTAGACGGCTGAACCAAGCAGTTCTAATCAGAACCATCTCGACGCATCTGAACCACAGCAATAAGAAGAGGATGAAGCTGAAGGAAACCAAGCAGAAGTAAATGAAGAGGAACCAATTGTAGTGCCATCTATGCCTACAGTTTGCCCAACAAAGTTTTCGATGCAAATGCCAATGTCGACACCACCAAGTTTTTCACAACAACCCATTACTACAATATCTTTGCCATTTTCGCAAAGATTTAAAGAGAAAGTCCATGATAAAGAGTATCAAAAGTTCGTTTCAACTTTGAAATAATTACACATTAATATACCTCTTGTCGATGCTCTTGTGCAGATACCCATCTATAAGAAATTTATGAAGGAGCTATTGTTAAAGAAGAAGAAATTGTTTGAAATCGAGATGATTGAGCTCACAGAGGGATGCAACGCTGTGCTTACAAATAAGTTACCAACCAAGATGAAAGACCTTGGCAGCTTCACAATCCCGTGTTCCACTGGGAATCATTATCTAGGTAAAGCTTTATGTGATTTAGGAGCAAGTATTAACCTTATGCCTTTGTCTACTTTCAAGAAGTTAGGAATAGGATTGATGAAGCCCACCGTAGTGACATTACAACTTGCAGACAGATCCTTAGCATAACCTGAAGGCCAAATTAAAGATGTCCTTGTCCAAGTGCTACCTTCCGATTTCATAATCCTAGACTGCGAAGCAGATAAGGAGGTGCCCATTATCTTGGGGCGACCATTTCTAGCAATGGGGCGCACACGTATCGATGTATTGAAAGGAGAACTTATTATGCGACATAACGATGAGCATGTGACCTTCAGTGTTTTTGAGGCATCCCCGTCCAGAACTAAAGAGCAATGTTATCATATTGACGTGTTGGACGAAATCATTATGGAAGAATTCAATGCAAAAAGTTCAGTAGTGTAAGTTGAGGATGCGACGACATCCACCAATGAAATCCTAGCTGAATGTACCGAAAAAAAAGAGGTTAAAATTGTAAGCTGAGATAAAATTGTAAGCTCGTACCTTGGAGTTGAAGCCGTTGTCGACTCATTTAAAGTATGTCTTTCTTGGTGACAATGATACATTACCTATTATTATCAATGCATCCCTCGACGTAACGCAGGAAGATAATCTCATTGCCATTTTGAAAGAACACAAAAGAGCCATAGCTTGGAGCATTGCAAATATCAGAGGCATTAGCCCCTCTTTTTGCATGCACAAGATAAGGCTGGAAGATGAAGGTAATCAATCAATTGAGCAACAACGAAGACTTAATGAAAAGATGAATGAAGTAGTAAAGAAGGAAATTATCAAGTGGCTAGACACGAGCATCATCTATCCCATTTTCGACAGTAATTGGGTGAGCCTCATCCAATGTGTGCCAAAGAAGAGTGGTTTCACAGTCGTGACCAATGACAAGAACGAGTTGATCCCTAATCGCATTGCGACTGGCTGACGAGTATGCATGGATTATCGTCGATTGAATCCGGCCACAAAGAAGGACCATTTCCCACTACCTTTCATTGACCAGATGCTGGATAGGCTGGCTGGTAAAGCCTATTATTTCTTCTTAGATGGCTACTCTGGGTACATTCAAATTGCCATTGTGCCGGAAGATCAAGCAAATACTACATTCATATCCCCTTTTGGAACCTTTTCCTTCCGACGTATGCCATTTGGGTTGTGCAATGCGCCAGCAACATTCCAGAGGTATATGATGGCGATCTTCTCGGATATGATCGAGGACTCTTTAGAGGTATTCATGGATGATTTTTTGGTCTATAAACAAAATTTTGACCAATGCGCTGACAACCTAGCAAAAGTTTTGAAGAGGTGCGAGGACACAAATCTAGTTCTAAACTGGGAGAAATGTCACTTCATGCAACTGAAGGCATTGTCCTCTGACATCGGATATCTTGTCAAGGCATTGAGGTTGATAAAGCAAAGGTCGAAATCATCGAGAAATTACCACCGCCCATCAATGTCAAAATAATAAGAAGCTTTCTTGGACATGCTGGTTTCTACAGAAATTCATACGTGATTTTTCCAAGATTGCTAAACCATTATGCTCACTGCTAAAGCAAAATAAAAATTTTATGTTCGATGACAAATGTCTGGATGCATTCATGACAATAAAGAAGCAGCTGGTACACTCTGACTGTCGTCGCATCGAACTGGACGCAACTGTTTGAATTAATGTGTGACCCAAGTGATTTTGTTGTGGGAGCAATTCTAGGCCAAAGAAAAGAGAAGGTATTTCATTCTATTTATTATGCTAGTAAAACTCTAACTGAAGCGTAGGTTAATTGTACAACCACAGAGAAGGAGTTACTAGTAGTGGTCTTTGCATTTGACAAATTTCGTTCATATCTTATCGGCAAAAAGATTACAGTGTACATAGACCATGCCACACTGAGATACCTTTTTACAAAGAAAGACACCAAACCTAGACTAATCCGATGGATCCTACTCCTTCAAGAGTTTGATGTTGAAATTAGGGATAGGAAAGGATCTGTAAATCAAGTAGCTGACCACTTGTCTCGATTGGAAGTTGAAAGTGAAGATGGACAGATGTCCCAAATTATCAAACCATTTCCATACAAGCAGCTATTCTTTGTCGAAGCATCGCCCTAGCATGCCGATGTTGTCAATAACCCTGTGTGTGGAAAGCTACAACTGAGTGCCACTGGTCACAAGGAGATCAGATTCTTATGCGATGCTATAAAATATCATTGGAACGAGCCATACCTATTCAAGGTATGCATCGACAACATTATCCATCATTGCGTACCTGAAGAAGAAATGACTTCAATCTTGTGACATTGCCATGTGCCCCTTATATGGAGGACATTTTGGTGGTACAAGGACTGCTACAAAGGTCCAACAATCAGGATTTTATTGGCGCACATTGTTTCGAGATGCCCATAAGTTTGCTCAATAATGTGATAGATGTCAATGCACTGGATTGATATCTCGACGCAATAAGATGCTCCAACAGTCAATTACGAAAGTAGAACTTTTTGACGTTTGGGGTATAGATTTCATAAGACCATTTCTCAAATCTTTTGGGAATGTGTACATCTTAGTTGCTGTTGACTATGTCTCGAAGTAGAATGAGGCAATTACGGTGCCAAAGGATAATGCTCGGACGGTGTTAAAATTCTTTCACACTTACATTCTTACAAGGTTTGGAACACCAAGAGCATTAATAAGTGACCAAGGAACTCATTTTCATAACAACCAAGTGACGAAACATTAAAGAGATATGGTGTGAAGCATTGTATGACCACTACATATCACCCACAAACCAATGGTCAACTCAAAGTATCTAATCGTCAAATCAAAAGCGTTCTTGGGAAGGTGGTTAATCCATCTTGGAGGGATTGGTCTTCGGGGCT
Source organism: Gossypioides kirkii (assembly GCA_005610355.1). Lineage (NCBI taxonomy): Eukaryota > Viridiplantae > Streptophyta > Magnoliopsida > Malvales > Malvaceae > Gossypioides > Gossypioides kirkii. The sequence continues at coordinate 35,699,890 of CP032253.1, read as the reverse complement.
ACAAGACGCATTGTTGGTGCTTCGCACTGCATATAAAATCCCACTGGGAATGTCGCCATATCAGTTAGTGTTTGGTGAGTCTTGTCACCTGCCAGTTGAGCTTGAACATAAAGCCATGTGGGCAATCAAGCAGGTGAATATGAATTATGATACTGTCGAAAGAAAAAGATTGTTGGACATCACTGAACTGGAACAGACACGTTGACATGCTTATGAGAATGCCGTAATATACAAGGAAAAGACCAAGAGATGGCACGATAATATCATCTTGTGTCGACAATTTAGCCCTGGTCAATTAGTGCTTTTATTTAATTCTCATTTAAAATTGCATCTAGGTAAATTGCAATGAAGATGGTAAGGCCCTTTTAAAGTTGTCGGGCATTCTAGAGCAGTACGGTGACAATTGAGAATTTGAAAGACGGACTACAATTCAAGGTGAATGGCCAACGATTGAAACACTATGTGAGCCCAGATGTCAAGGAACCAAACGAGGCCATCGATCTAGTCACATTTAAATAATGTTGATGCATTTTTACATTTTCCTTTATTTGTTTCACTTTTACTTGTTTTGTTTTACATTCTTGGCAGAAATAAAAATCATCTTTTTGTCGATGCATCGAAGCACAAATTATCGGTGCATTCTGCGATGAGTCAGCAAAACTCTTTCAGCAAGAATCATGTCAGTTGATCTCTCTTCTATCCCAGTCGTTAGATAAAATGAAAACGTACGATTTGTAGCCTGGTAATTAATGGCTGCAGATGCAACATTTCCTTATAACCTTTGTAATCATCACGGTTTTACAACGCCTAGGTTATAAAATTCCTTCTCTTGCAGATTTATTTTACTCACAGTCTCCATTGTTGCTACATCTCATCTCTTCCATTGGTTCTATTTCCCTTACGTTCACAAGTTAAGTTCTTTCTGCAAGTTTTTCTCACTTTCTTTTCAGTCACCATGGCGAAAATTAGAGAATCAAAGAACACTTCCAAAACTCCTTCAACTTCAACCACTGTGGCTCCGACCATAACACCACCATCGTCTTTAGGACCGGTCTTATTTTTGATGACTGCAGTCAAGGACCGTTATCAAAATGTCATGCTAAAGAGGAATCTTTACCCAGAGCAAGGTCTGCAACTGTCCACACATCAGACCTTGGGGAAACACGTTACCCGAACCATCAGCAGCCTAAGATGAGAGTTCTTCTACAAACATCCTGTTGGTTATGCTTCCACAACGGTAAAGGAGTTCTACACAAACCTCGTTGATGCTGAACAGGAATTTGTATTTGTGAGGGAGGGGCTTATCCCATGGAGTGCCGCCTAAATAAATGTGCTGCTACGGATCCTTGAGAGGGTCGACGACCATTCTCCATTTATACACCGACTGGATGATGAAGTCACTACTCAGATCATGAAGGATTTCTGTGTTGATGGTGCCACCTAAACAGGTAATGGGTTCCACAACTATACTATGCATAGAAGGTATCTCACAACCTTAGGCAAAGTATTCTTCCGTCTACTCACAGCACTACGGCCACACTAGATCGTATGTGTCTTCTCCATTCCATCTTACATTGCAGACACATCGACATTGGAAAAATCATCCACGACTACATTACGAAAGTCATTGCCAAACAGACTGGTATACTTCCATTCCCTTCTCTAATTATGTTACTTTGCAAACAGAAGGGTATTCTGCCCATGGATGGGGAGGAGGTGTTAGAGAACAACAGTCCCATCAATGACATCTCTGTTGAAAGGATGACTCGTGGCCAGGATACACTAGTGGCAAAAAGAAACACCAAAGGAGAAGGATAAAGGAAAGGGGAAGAAGAAGGAAGAACAAGCTGATGCGCCCACACATCCCCAAGTAGCAAAGAGACTAGCTATTTTGGAAGTCCACACTGATCGCATTGATACGCGCACAATCCGCACTCTGGGTGTATTAGAAGATATGGATTATAGGCGACATATCTTCTACGTATATACAAAGGCATGGAATGAAGCCATTTTCGCCGTACTGTGCAGAATCAGCACTGGACTATTGCCAAACTTACCGGCCTTTGTCGATATTTTTCGCTCGATCCAAACCACCTCCTCTGACTAGCCTACTCCTGATAGTAAGACTGCCCATGCACAAATAAGGATTCACATCTCTAATAATGAAGAACGAGAAAGGCACTCCAATGCTGAGGAGGATTGTCATCGCACCTTTGTCAGTTTGTTTGAAGATGAGTTTTCCAACAGCCTAGGTACAAATATGGCTAAGCATGTGGCTATGGTGGAGGAAGTGACTACCCCGATTATACCTATGAGTGTAAGGCAGTGGATGAACAGCATGAGGATAAAGGTGAGGACCAAGAAGATACCCAGCAAAAGGAGTAGGAAGAAGAAGAAAAAGAAAAAAAGAATGAAATGAAGGAACCTATTGAGGTATAGAAGGAGAAGGAAGAAAATGCCCTGACAACGATCGCTGAGGATATTGTCAGCACACTTGATAGTGTAGGGGCATCAAGCACTAATGAGGCTCAACCTGATTTGAGCTAGGCTGAGATTGTTACTAGTAGCATCGAGGAATTGAATCCTTTCGCAATTATGCCCTATGTGGCACCACTCGCTAAAATCCATCCATCTGAGGCCACCACCCAACCTGCTGAGCAAGAGCAATCCATCGATCTGGTTGGTTCGACGGATAAAAAAGGAAGAGGTGCAAAGATAAAGAAGAAGCACAAGGAAGAGGGTGAGCGCCCAAAGAAAAAGAAAAAGAAAACAAAGGTAGCCTCTACTTTGGCTACTGAGGTATAAATTGGTACACTTCTTTGTAGATAGTTTTTCATGCATTTTTATTGTTACTGCATTTTATGTTGTCATTGCATTCATTTTGCTAACTTACTGTCGATAGTCAATACACATCCTCATCGAACCATCCTTTTTCTTTACAAATAACACTAGTGCACCCCAAAGAGATATACTTGGACGAATAAAACCTCTGTCTAACAGTTCTTACAACTGTGCCTTTAACTCTTTCAACTCAGTTGGTGCCATTATTTATTGTGGATTCGATATCGGAGTGGTGCCAAGTATCAAATCAATGCCAAATTTCACCTCTTTGATCGATGACAATCCTATTAATTCTTCAGGAAATACATTTATAAACTCATTAACGATCAGTACTTGATTCAGTTCTGTTTCTGACTCTCGAGTATAAAATATGTAAGCTAGAAATGCTTCACAACCCTTACGAATCATTTTTCGTGCAGAAATAGCTGAAATCACTTTACCATTAATGTTTAATTTACCGGACTCAACTGTAATTATCTCACAAATCGGGCATTTTAAATCAATTTGTCTCTGCTTGCAATTGACCACTGCATCATGCTCAGATAACTAATGCATACCTAGAATCACATCGAACTCATAAAAAGGTAGTAATATCATATTAGTAGGAAATTCACAGCCCTAAACTTTCAGTGGACATTTACGACACACCAGGTTAACTACAACACTAAGACCCAACGAGTTTGTGACCTGTACATCAAATTCAGTTGACTCGACAAACAAATTTTTATCAGTTACCAAAGCAGTACAAATATATGAATGAGTCGACCCTGGGTCAATCAAAGCACACACAGTTACAACAAAAAGATAGAATATACTAGTCATAACATTTGGTGCAGTAGCCTCCTCTCTAGCTTGGATGACATAAGTTCTGGCAGGTGCTCAAGTATCAGATCTATTCGTACCATCTTTAGTATCTCCCCGGTTACCACCCATATTACTACTCTGTCTCGGATGTCTTCCCTTTTGGAGTGTGATTGAAGGTTTTACATTCTGAACCTCTCTTAATTCGAGAGCTACCGAATAATTTCTAACCAAATGATCAGTTTCCCCACACCTGTAACATGCTCCCTTCTTATAACGACACTCTCCCGAATGAAATCTCCCACAATGTTAGCATGCAGGAGTTGGTGCATTCCAGATACTAGCCACGTTGTCCGTAGGTCGATTTTGGAATCTAAACTCAGGTTGCCCCGACATGCTCCTACTATGAAAATAGGATGAAGTAGCAACACGGTTCTCGTTTTCTCTGAATTTCTTTAGCGGCAGCATGGAGAAAGTTTTTGAAGGAGTTTTCTTACTGAACTCCCAGAATCTCTTTTCTCTCTATCTCTTGTGATTATAAATTTCTTCTATTTTTTGAGCCCGATCTATCAAAACAACAAATGGTCGCAATTCTGAACTACCAACCATCATATTGATTTCATTATTTAACCCGTCTTCAAAATGGATGCACATAGCTTCATCAGTTGGCACGATCTCCCGAGCATACTTGCTGAGATATACATATCCCGATCGTATTCAACAACTGACTTGTTTCCTGCTTTAATTCCAAAATCTCTTTCTCCTTTCAATCTAGATACCGTTTTCTGATATGTTTCTTTTTGAATTCAGTTTGAAAGAATTCCCAATTAATCTCATTTTTAGGAACTACAGCCAGCATTGTCGTTCACCAACTTTATGCCTCATCCTTCAGTAATGATGCTTCACACCTCAAATAATCTTTAGAAGGACAGACCATTTCATTCAAAACCCTCAAGGTATTTTCCAAATATTATTCAGCTCTAGACAGATCATCCTTGGTACTTCCCCAAAATTCTTTAGCCCCATACTTTCTAGCCTTATCTATCGAAATATGGCGCCTTTGTTCTACAGCGGGAGGAGGCGAAGGCACAACCGGTGGTACTATAGGTCGTACAGCAGGTTGCATAGGAAGAGGTGGAGGCTGCAGAGCTGTCTTATTATTTCTCATGAATTCAGAAAACCATTAACCTATCAAGCCAAAGAACATATTTTTCGCCTCATTTTTCGTCATTGGTATAATCGGTACACCGCGTCTCGTGCCAAAATCAAAAGTCAGAATGTTACTGTTTACCTCATTAGTCTCTCCCTGTTTTGAATCAAACATCTTTACTTATCTACAAAAATTTAAGGCTAGATTGGATCTACCATAATCACACTATCATAGATTTATATGGCATATAGTTTCTAAACTTTTTTAATTCATAATTTCAGTCCAAGAACTGACTAAACCGTAAGCTCTGATACCACTAAATGTAACACCTGAAACCCGTTATCGTCATCGATTAAGGCTTCGGGGTCTTCCAGTTCAAATACCGTTGAATTAAATTCCCAATATCTCAACATTTCAATACCATAAAAATAACATGCACGAAATTTATATAAACCTCAAATAACATTACAAGCATTAAGGGTAAAAATGTCTTTCTTTTTATTTTTGAGGACTTCTACCAATACCTATTGACAAGTATCGGTAGAAGTCAAGTCAATAAACAATTTGAAAATAGCTACAGTTTCTTATCGGTAGTTGTAAAGGTTCTACCGATACAAGAGTGACTTCTATCGAAGCAATACATGCTATTACCGATACAACAAACTCCTTAGAGCTAAGAAGATTCACTCTGCAACTTCTATTGATACAAGTATATGAACTACCGATACTACTAAGATCAGAACTACCGATACTTCAGAATTTGCTACCAATACTACATAAATCAATAACCAAAATCTCAAATGCTCTGTACTTCTACCGATACATGCAAGAGTACTACCGAAACAAGTATGCAGATTACTTAAAATGCACATAATTCTTCTAAGTATTTGCAACTAATCATACCAATACATTTCAAGGGCCTTTAAATTATATGTTGTTCACCCAAAAACACTTATTTGAACACTAGAACAAGTTGATACTAGTTCATCAAACCACAAAATACATTTAAGAGTCAATAGCAAGTTTGAAATCATTCTAGTAATCCTTATACATCAAAACATATCAAGTTCACAATCTTACTACATGCCATATAAGCCAAGTGATACGAAGACTACTGAACGAACTCCCGAGATAGTGTGATTCTTCTTTGAGGATCCGATCTTCCATAACAAATTAAGTCTACAAAATAAGGAACAGATACACAGGTAAGCTTACAGAGCTTAGTAAGTTCATAGAACAATTAACTTACAAAATAGTATATTTGGTTATAGAAAGAGTAATTAAACAACTTCGACATCTTGTGTCATTTGCAACAAGTTGATCTCTTTAAGTCTTCCAAAAATTTAGCTCTTAAGAGCCCAGGTAGAGTTTAGTTCTTACGAGCCCATACAGATTATCGCTCTTATAAGCCAGATAGAATAACGCTCTTACTAGCCAAAATCCAGAGTATCACTCTTACGAGCCAGACATAATATCGCTCTTTTGAGCCAGAATCCAAGGTATCTTCATCGTCTTCCATCTTGTTCTCCTGTCAAGAATATAACAAAGACAATAGTGATTATAATTATTAACTAGAATTATGATCGCACGAACTTACCGGATGATATTGCAGTTATGGCTAAATTTTAGGGACTATTTTGTAATTTTCCCTTTTTCACGATTTGTAGCCCACTCATGATCTAACACAATAAATCATCCAATGTTCTCATTAAACCACATAAATAAATCATTTAATACAATTTGATCTTTTTAAGAAATTTACAAAATTACCCTAATAATTTTATTTTTATTCAATTTAGTCCTTAGACCTTAAACATGCAAAATAACCATTCTTTTCCAAATCACATACCAGCCGAATATTCATGGCCCTCAACAAGTTCCTAAAATTCAATTATGTCACACTAAATACAGGGTTTCATCATTTTAACATTTTAGTCCTTAAACCCTAATTTCATCAAAAATCACTTTACAAAAACATCAAACCCAACCATCAAGAAAACAAATACACCTTAAACTTTAAAGAACAAGCATATTTAACAATGGCACAAATTATAACATTTGATAGATTTACAAATTAGTCCTTGGGTTAGCTAGATTAAGCTAATACTGACTTAGAAACATAGAAATGACTAAAAATGGACAAAAAATCACATACCAAAGGTTAAATGTAGCTTGGCCTAAACTTCAAGCTCCTCTTTTAGGGTTTCCTTTCTTTCTTTTTGTTTAACAGATGAAGACGATGACTTAATTCATGCCCTTTTTCCATTATTATCATTAAATTACCATTTTACATATTTATCGTTACTTAAATAAATTTAGCATATATCATACCCATAACCATCCACCCACATTCCTTGTCGTTTAATTACCATTGAGGGACCCTAACTTCCTTTCAATTGACATCCATTGCTTTTAGTTAATAGCATCCAACTTTTATGCCTTTTACAATTTAATCCTTTTTACTTAATTAACTACCTAAATGATAAAATTCCTCAACCAAAAATTAATATTATGCTAATGACATCCTAAATATTAAAATAAAAAACAAGTTACAACACGACTCGTCAAAGTTGTGGTCCCGAAATCACTATTTTTGACGCCACTAAAAATCGGGCTATTACAAATATAGCTAATGCTTGAATTTTTTAAAACTATAGTAAAACTTTAGATTCAAAAAAATGATAGTGTTTACGTAAGAATAGCAATTCAGGATCAATGAAACTATTAGTTAAGTATCCAAAAGACAATCCATGATAGTGAATAAGGAATCAGAGTAGTGTAATAGAAGCATGTTAGTTGAATAATGGATTTTTTGACTAAGAAATTAGCATGTCAATAGTAAAATTTCGAGGACGACGAAATTTCTTTAAGGAGGGTAGAGCTGAAACACCCTAAAATTTAAGAGGTTAGAATAATTAGGTTTTATTGTATTAATCTAAAACGAAATCTGATTAGGAGGTCTAATTTTTAAAAATAAATATTTTGTTTTAATTAGGACCTAATTGGAAAAAAGAGTAAAAATAAATTAAAATATTAATAATGAGTCTTGACTAAGAATATTAATTATTATAAACTAAAATAAGAATGTATTAAAAACAATAAAAGTTAAATAAGTTAAATAATTAATTAAAAGTATAATCTAATAAATAATAGGTAAGTTGAGCATGAAATATATATGTATAATTAAGTGACTAAAATAAACCATAAATAAGTTTTAGGCTTAATGGTTAAGTAGCTTTAAGATTCTTAAGAAGCTAAGGCTCAAACCATAATCTTTTCATTTTTCCTGCTAATTTTGCAAGCAATTAAGGATGAGAACCAAGTTAGTATAAGAATTAAATATGGTTGAAAAAAAATGATTTGAGCAAGCCTAATGGTTAACATGCTTATTTCTTCCCTTGGACACCTAGGTTCGAATCCTTTAGTTCCCTTTTGCTTTACTATAATTTTTGCCAACTTTGGAAAATTTACAAACATGCCCCCAAACTTTGTAAAATTACAATCACACCCCTAAATTTGGAAAATTGTAGTAACACCCTCAACTTTAGTAAAATTATAGTAATGCCCTTAAATTTAGTAAAATTACGATAAACACCCTTAATTTTAGTAAAATTATGAAAAATGCCCTCAACTTTAGTAAATTGCAATAAAGCCCTCATACTTTGGAAAAACTAAAAAAAAATACCTCAAATGTCTGTAAATCTTAGAAATTCACCCCAATTCAATCCTAACTAGAATTCCATCACCTTTTTAACTTCATATCCTAATTAGAATTTCAAAGTAATCCTTTTCTAATCCTACTAGAACTTATCCTTTTTTATTTATATTTATGTTCTTTTCATTTTTTAATTCTACTAAAACTCCTTATTTGTTATATTAATTGAAATCCTAAACTCTCACTCTATATATCCTAGTTTTCTCTCATTATTTTGTATCTCAAAGCTCTTTTAAAACCCTTATGTTTTATTAAAAAAATATTCCTAAAGCTTTTGAAAACTCAATGAAGTCCTCATCAATTATTCCTCTCCAAATTGTTGAAACTCGAGCTTTAGATCATTGAATTTCTAGCAAGATTGACCCTTGTAGGTGTTTGGAACAAACTTGAACGTTGGGTGGTCATCCAAGGTCCCGGAATAGTAAGGTGGGTGATTTTTTACGAAAATCGAGTCAAAATTTGAAACTGTCCAGGTACACACGGTCTACCAGACGGGCGTGTGGCTTGCCCTATGGGATGCATGACCTCACACACGGCCGTGTTCCCTTGTTTCCACACACACTCGTGCTTCGCACACAGGTTGAGACCTCGCACATGGCCGTGTGGCCCTTGAAACTTAAAAATTTCAGATTTGTCCAACTTTTGATTATTTATTGTAAATCAGTTCCTGATTAGGTTTTTTATGGCATCTAGAGAACTAGATTATATAATTAGGTCACGGATTAGGAATAAGGATGATAAATACATGGTTGAATGATTTTACGAACTATATGCTTATAATTGATGACAAAAAATTGTGAATTATTCTATGCTTTTACGACTTTAACTCATGTTTGATACCACAAAGTAATATATCTGTATGTGAAAATCGACAAGGTGGTTATTATTTTTTTGGTTATGCTAAATACTAATTGATTAATTATGCTATACGATATGCATGATATGGTAGATATTATTTGACTGATTATGCTATACGATATGCATGATATGGTAATATTACTTGATTAATTGTGCTATACAATATGCATAATATGGTAAATATTATTTGATTAATTATGTTATATGATCGCGTCTATAACGTTACAACAATTGTGCAAGCGGACATAGGTCGATGCAAGTATAGTTGATAGAACAATTCTATCGGATATCGATCCCACGAGGAATGGGTTCTTGATGTTCAGTTGTCAAAGCAACTAATACTAAAATTAGATGAAATGGGATTAAAGATGTTAGTGCAATTAAGTCAGATCTACACACTAAAATTGCTAATACTGTCAATGCAATCAAGATTAATTGTCAAATCAATAGCAAGTAAATCAATTGTTGTGGAAGTTTTGAGAATTTAAATGCATAAAAGTAAAGGTTTGATCAAGTGTAAAGGATTGGAGTGGATCACTGATTTTGCTAAGTCGCAACGCTGGATGCATCGCCAAGGTATTGTATAGACAAATTGTCGCAGCAAAAGAGCTCTAATGAAATCTTACCAATAACAGTCCTCCGTTTAATGAAGGCTCAAGTACACACAATCACCTCACCTCTCGGTGTGAGTAACGTTGTGCACTCAAGAACAAGTGACTAGAATCTCTTCTAATCCCAAGCAACTCTCGTTGTCTTTCTTGTTAACCTAACTTGTCACCGCATCTCTCGATGTCGTTAGACTGCAAATGCACTCTCGTGTTTAATGTAATTAGATCCAAGAATAAACAGATGAAAAGCATTAAATAAGAATCAAAGCAATCTAACAATGAAAGATACTCTCGTATTCATTCAAATGTCATTAAAATTCATCAGCATAAAAGAGGGGTTAATGATTACAATCGAAGCTTACTATCTTTAGACTACTAGGACTCTTCCTCAGCCGCTCCTCTTGCCTTGCATTAAGCACCTCTCGTCAGAAGTGGTTGCTCCTTTTCTCCATCAGCTCACCGTTTTTTAGCTTAAATCTCAAAAACACACAGTAATTGCAGTATTTAATTCCTCCACCTCTTGATATTTTCTTCCATCTTCTTTCCTCTATTTATAGCCTTTAAAAGTTACAGGTTTTATCCTCCATTATTAGATCCATATCCAATTTGCAGCTGTCAAAGTTAGTTACAGTACAGCTGTGCACTCACGCAAATTTAATGTTTACTTCAGAGATCTGTAGGTTATCGCTACATTGCTGGGCGCGATCTGAAATCGTCAATTACGGCGACAATGTGTGATTTTCTTGCGCTAGTGCTTCCAGTTGTATTTTTAGCTTGAGTTCACTTATCCAAAGTTTAGGTTCTATGCGGCGACATCTCTGGTCACAATTTTAAGATGATCTTGTGGCTGCATTCTTCTTCCAGCTTTGATCTTCTGAGATGAGTTTCTATGCTAACAATTCTAAGGCAGAATATATAGGCTGCTTGTAACGACATTAGTACACAATAGATGTAAAAAAATAACAAGAATTTAAACCAAACTATAATGAGTTAGAAAATATAAAAACTAAGTATGAAATGCTTACAATGCATGCTAAATACGATATAAAAGAGACAATTAAAACATCAATTTAGGGAGAAAATGTATGTCATTTGCAATCCTATCACACCCCCAAACTTGAGTTTTTACTTGTCCTCAAGTAAACAAAAATTAGCAAAGTCACAAGCAAACATGTCACCGCAATCATTATTCTCGCAACTTAAATTTTCTGAAATCCTAATGCATAAATTGTATTCACATGATAGAATAATGCGCCGACAATTTATAGGTATGAATAATTAAAACTGGAACTTCATTAATGTTAGTATCATGCATTGAATCTTAAACTTCCTTGAACTAATACAACATTTATAACAAACATATATTTTTTTCTCTTCTCTTTTCTTTTTCTTTCTTTTTCTCATTTTTTTCTTTTTAAGTGACTAAGAGATGTCATTGCATTACTCTACCTTTGTTCCTGGGTAATAACGATGGAGTGTAACAAACCCCCAGAAGGTATTTAATTGCACCGACACACACTCTTGCAGTGACAGCCTTTTGCTAGATGATTTTTTTAAAGCCTGCAATGGAGTATTCTCCCTTGAAAAGTCACAATGCACTTACATTGGAGTGTCTTTTATTAATACAATGTCGCTGCAACTGGTAAGTTAGTTTAAGATTCAAACATTCACACTATTCATTTATTACTAAAGCAATTCCATTCATTCATTCAAAAATAGAAGACTCACAATTCATTCATTTCACATCAACATCCTAAACTATTCAAATTTTCACATAAAAATAAAAATTGTGGTCACATTTTTGTTGAAATTCTGCATATTTTCATTAACAAAAGAAACATGTAAAATTCAAAGATATGGGTGTAATTGCATTTCCATTCCATAATATCCCCCCAAACTTTAATGTTTGCATTGTCCCCAATGCACTGACAATCCTTATACAAATATAATGGAAATGCAATGACAATGCAACTAAATTAACAAAAAAATGCAATGACAAAATAAAAATGCAATGACAATAAAGATGCATGCAAGCTATCTACAGAGAAGTGTACTAACTCATTCCGCAGCAGTCGAGGCAGAGGCTGTTTCTGTCTTCTTTTTCTTCTTTCTTGAGCGCTCGCCGTCGTGTTTACCTTTCTTATTTTTGTCCTTGCGCCGCTTTCTTTTCTTATCCTTCGAACCAACCAGATTGGCGGATTTCTCCTCATCAGCTGGTTGGGTGATGGCCTCATTGATAGTTACCTCGCATGGGTAGATTTCAGCTAATGGTGCCACATACGGCATAATGGCAAGAGGATTAATCTCCTCAATACTGCTTGTAACTACCTCAGCCCAGCTCGATTCAGGTGGAGCTCCATCACTACTAGATGCTCCCACACTCACAAGTGTGCCGACAATATCCTCAACAATATCTGTCGGGCCATCTTCCTTCCTTTCTTTTTACACCTTTGCAAGGTCCTTTAGTGCATTATCTTCTTCTTCTTCAATCTCTTTCTCTTGGTTATCTTCTTCCTTTGCTTCATCCATAGGCTATTCTTGCTCAGTTATGCAATGCCAATGCCTTCCACTGTGTCTACAATCACAGGGCTATGTAGCTCCTCAATGACAACCCCTTACGTACAATGGTCGCCCCAAGGCTATTTGAAAATTCTTCGAATAGGCTGGAAATTATTCTGTAACAGTCTTCTATGGGAATAGAATGTCCCTCGCTCTCCTCATCATCGAAGATATGAATTCTTATTGGGGATGGAATATTCTGAGGCCTACCATCAGGAGTAGGCTAATCAGAGGATGTGGCTTGCATTGGGTGAAAAATAAAGGGGAAGGCTGGGAAGTTTGGCATCGGACTGGAACTTATGCTACGCAATGCAGCGATAATTACCTCATTCCAGGCTTTTGTAAACGCATAGAAAATATGTTGTTTGTAATCCATATCTTTTAATACGCTGATAGTGCAGATAGTGCGCGTGTCAATGCGATCAATATTGGCTTTCATAGTGGTCAGCCTCTTTTCCAGTTGGGTATTTGTAGGTGCATCAGCCTATTTTTCCTTTTTCTTCTCTTTTCCCTGATTCTTCTTTTGTTGTGCTTCTTTCATAATCGACGTTTCTTGGCCTCAAGTCATTCTTTCAACTGATATATCATTAATAGGACTTTTTAGTTTCCAACACTTCCTTGCCACCCCGGGGCACAATGCCTTTCTGTTTGCATAGTAGCATTATTAAAGAAGGGAAGGGGAGTATACCAGTTTGTTTTGCAGCGGCTTCAGCTATTTGATCATGAAGGATTTCGCCAATATCAATGTGACGACCCTATAAGATTGAGTGTAAAAGGCACATAAGGTCCAATATCACCGTAGTGCTGTGCATAGAAGGCATGATGCGACTATTTATAAAGTGGAACCACACCTTGCTAAAGATTGTGAGATACCTCCGATGCATGGTGTAGTTATGTGGTCCATTACCTATCCAGACAGCCCCGTCAACACACAGGTCACTCAGCACTTTGGCAGCCCTCTCGTCAGTCAGTTTATGCATAAATGGAGTGTGGGTATTGACCCTTTCAAGAATCTGAAGCAGAACATTGATATTTGTAGCACTCCATGGGATTAGACCTTCCCTTGCGAAGACAAACTCTTGCTCTGAATCGACAAGGTTTTCATAGAATTCCCTTACCAACGTAGGGGAGTAGCCAGCGGGGTGTTCAGAGAAGAACTCCCATCCCAGACGGCTTATGGTCCTTACGACGTGCTTTCCCAAAGTTTGATGCGGGGACAGTTGTAGACCTTACTCCGGATGGATATTTCGTTTCATCATCACATCCTTATAATGATCTTTAGTTACTTTTGACAAAAATAAGACCGGCCCTACTGATGGTGGTGGAGTGGTGGTTTGAACCATTGTGGCAGAAGTTGAAGGGGTGGTTTTAGAAGGATTCTTTGCTCCTGTGGTTTTGGCCATGGTATCTAGAGAAGAAAGTTAAGAAAAACTTTGTAAAAGATTAAATTGACAAAATAAAAATAAGAGAAAAAGCAAAGAAGAAAATAAGTTGCAGTAACAATGGCTATTGTGAAGAGAGAAAGAGAAGTCGGCAGAGTTTTATAACCTAGCCTCAAAAAAAGTCGTGATAAATGTAAATAACTTGGGAAACGTTGCGTCTGCAGCCATTAAATGCTAGGCTACAGATCGTACCTTTTCATCTGATCGAACGGCTGAGAGTAGAGAAAAATCAATCGGCATGATTCTTGGTGAAAAAGCTTTGCTGAGTCAGCACAAAATGCACCGACAAGTTGTGCTTTGGATGCATCGACAAAAAGACGATTTTTATTCCTACAAAGAAATTAAAAATGAAACAAGTAAAAGTAAAAAAAATAAAAGAAAATGTAAAAATGCGTCGACATTATTTAAATGTAACCAGATCGATGGCCTCGTTTGGTTCCTTAACTTCTGGGCTCACGTAGTGTTTCAAATGTTAGCCATTCACCTTGAACTGTTGTCCATCTTTCAGATTCTTAATTGTCGCCACACCACTCTAGGATGCTTCGACAACTTTGAATGGGCCTGACCATTTTGATCGTAATTTACCTGGATGTAGTTTTAATTGTGAATTAAACAAAAGCATTAACTGACCAGGGCTAAATTATCGACGCAAGATGATGTTGTCATGCCATCTCTTAGTCTTTTCTTTATATATTGCGACGTTCTCATAAGCATGGTGGTGGATTTCTTCCAGTTCAATAATATCCAACAATCTTTTTCTTTCGGTAACATCGTAATCCATTTTCACCTATTTGATATCCCACATGACTTCATATTTAAGCTCAACTGGCAGGTGACAAGACTTACCAAACACTAACTGATACGGCGACATTCCCAGCAGGGTCTTCTAAGCAGTGTGAAGTACCAACAATGCATCATGTAGCCGCAAAGACCAATCTCTTCTAGATGGATTAACCACCTTCTCACGGATGTTTTTGATTTGACGATTGGATACTTCAGCTTGGCCTTTAGTTTATGGGTGGTATGTAATAGCCATACGATGCTTCACACCATATCTCTTTAATGTTGTCGCCACTTGATGGTTGTGAAAATGAGTACCTTGATCACTTATTAACGCTCTAGATGGTCCAAATCTTGTAAGGATGTAAGTGTGGAAGAACTTCAACACCGTTCGAGCATCATCTTCTAGTACCACTATTGCCTCGATCCACTTCGAGACATAGTCAACCGTAACTAGAATGTACACATTCCCAAAAGAGTTAGGGAATGGTCCCATGAAATCTATACCCCAAACATCGAAGAGCTCTACTTTCATAATCGGCTATTGGAGCATCTCGTTACATCGAGATATTGAACCAGTGCGTTGACATCTGTCACATTGCTGTGCAAAGTTGTGGGTGTCTCGAAACAATATGGGCCAATAGAATCCTGATTACAGGACCTCTGCAGCAGTCCTTACACCACCAAAATGGCCTCCATATGGAGCATCATGGCAATGTCACAGGATAAAAGTCATTTCCTCTTAAGGAACGCAACGACGGATAATATTATCGGCATATACCTTGAACAGGTATGGTTCGTTCCAGTGATATTTTGTAGTGTCGCACAAAAATCTGACTTTCTTGTGTCCAAAAGCACACAAAGGTAGCTTCCCACACACAATGTAATTGACTACATTAGTATACCAAGGCGATGTGTCAACAAAGAACAACTGCTTGTCTGGAAATACATCGACAATTTGGGCTTTATTCCCATCTTCACTTCCAACTTCTAGTCGAGACAAATGGTCAGCTACTTGGTTTTTGGATCCTTTCCTATCCATGATTTTAACATCAAATTATTGTAGGAGTAAGATCCAACGGATTAATCTAGGTTTGGCATCTTTTTTCTCAAAAAGGTATCTCAATGTAGAGTGGTCTGTGTAAACTATAATCTTTGCGTCGACAAGGTATGAGCCAAAGTTGTCAAATGCAAATACTACTGCTAGCAACTCCTCTTAGTAGTTGTATAATTGACCTGCGCTTCAGTTAGAGTTTTACTAGCATAATAAATAGAATGAAATACCTTTTCTTTACGTTGGCCTAGTACAGCTCCCATAAAAAAGTCACTTGCATCACACATTAATCCAAACGGTTGCGTCTAATCCGGTGCGATGATAATCGGAGCTTGCACCAGCTGCTTCTTTATTGTCATGAATACGTCCAAACAGGTGTCATCAAACACAAACTTTTTATTTTGCTCTAGCAATGAGCATAACGGTTTAGCAATCTTGGAGCATGTCCAAGAAAGCTTCTTATTCCCTTGACACTGGTAGGCGGAGGCAATTTCTCGATGATTTTAACCTTTGCTTTATCAACCTCAATGCCCTAACATGATATTTGATGGCCAAGGATAATGCCTTCAGTTACCACGAAGTGGCATTTTTCCCAATTCAAAACTAGATTTGTGTCTTCGTATCTCTTCAGAACTTTTTCCAGATTGTCAGCGCATTGGTTAAAATTCTGTCCATAGATAGAGAAATCATCCATGAATACCTCTAGAGAGCCCTTGATCATATCCGAGAAGACTGCCATCATGCATCTTTGGAATGTTACTGAAGCATTGCACAACCCAAATAACATACGTCGGAAGGTAAAGGTTCTAAAAGGACATGTGAACATAGTCTTTGCTTGATCTTCCGGCGTAATGGCTATTTGGTTGTATCCAAAATAACCATATAAGAAGCAATAATAGGCCCTACCAGCTAACCTATCCAGCATCTGGTCACTGAAAGGTAGTGGGAAGTGGTCCTTCTTTGTGACCACATTCAGTCGACGATAATCCATGCATACTCGCTAGGTAGTCACAATACGAGTAGAGATTAACTCATTCTTAACATTGCTCACAACTGTGAAACCATTTTTCTTAGGCACACATTGGATGGGGCTCACCCAATCACTATCAGAAATAGGGTAGATGATACCCGAGTCTAGCTACTTGATAATTTCTTTCTTCACTACTTATTTCATCTTTTCATTAAGTCACCTTTGTTGCTAAATTTATTGCTTCCCCTCATCTTCCAGCTTGATCTTGTGCATGCAAAAAGAGGGACTAATGCCTCTGATATCAGCAATGCTCCAAGCTATGGCTCTCTTATGCTATTTCAAAATGGCGATGAGCTTATCTTCCTGTGTTGCGTTGAGGGATGCGTTGACAATAACAGTAATGTATGTCACCCAAAAAGACATTTTAGGGTGCGTTGGTAATGGTTTCAACTCCAAGATAGGAGCTTACTCAATTGACGGTTTAAATATAGGAATTGTCCTGTTTGACAAATCCAAAGATTCCAATTACCAATTCTGCCTCAGCTCGCAATTATTAACCTCCTCTTTATGGTCACATTCAGCTAGAATTTCCTCAATGGATGTTACTGCATCTTTATCTATGACAGCTGAACTCCTTGCATTGAATTCTTCTAGATTTATCTCGTCTAGCACGTCGATATGGTGACATTGCTTTTTACTCTTGTATGAGGATGCTTCAAACACACTGAAGGTCACATGTTCATCGTTCTGATGCATGATAAGTTCTCCCTTCAACACGTCGATAAGCGTACGTCCTGTTGCGAAAAATGGTCGTCCCAAAATAATAGGCACCTCTTTGTCTACTTCGCAATCAAGGATTATGAAATCAGCATGAAACACGAGCTTATCTACTTGAACAAGGACATCTTTAATTTGGTCTTCAGATTGTGTTAAGGATCTGTCCGCAAGTTGCAATGTTATGGTAATGGGATTCATTGATCCTATTCCTAACTTCTTGAAAGTAGATAAAGGCATAAGGTTAATATTTGCTCCCAAATCACATAAAGTTTTACCTAGATAATGATTCCCAATAGAGCAAGGAATTGTGAAGCTGCTAGGGTCTTTTATTTTAGGTGGCAATTTTTTGTAAGCACAGCGCTGCACCCCTCTGTGAGTGCAATCGTCTCGATTTTAGATAATTTCTTCTTTTTCGATAGTAGCTCCTTCATAAATTTCCCATAACTGGGTATCTACACAAGAGCATCTACAAGAGGTAAGTTAATGTGTAATTGTTTCAAAGTAGAAACAAACTATTGATACTCTTTATCATAGACTTTTTCTTTAAATCTTTGCAGAAATGGAGAAGGTATCGTAACAGTGGGTTGTTACGAAAAGTTCGATAGTGTCGACATTGGCAGTTACATTGACAACTGTAGTTAACAAACTTTAGGCATAGATGGTACTACAGTTGGTTCTTCCTTTAGCTGCATCCTCTTCTCGTTGCTGTGGCTCAGATGCGTCGACATTGTTCTGATTAGAACTGCTTGGTTCAGTCATTTGCTTCCCACTTCTCAGTGTGATAGCCTTACAGTGCTCCTTCCCTCTCTGCATTGGGTTTTCAGTATCACTAGGTAGAGTACCAGGTGATCTGCACTCAAATTAGAAGCCAACTGTCCTAGCTGGGTTTCCAACGCTCATATGGAAGAAGAGTTTCCTTGTATAATTGCTTCTGTCCTCGTGATATGCTCTCGCATCAGAGCTTTAAGACCAGCCATCGAATCTAACCTTTGTTGAGGAAACTACTGCTGTTGTTGCTGATGCTATCCTTGCATATGTGGCAATGCAGACTATTGTGACTGCATTCGAGATTGTGGTTGCATCTAGCTATGTGCTTGCATCTGATCAGGGTGCGAATGTACTTGCGAATTCTAATTAAAATTCTACTGTTGATGGTTGTTGTAACTCCCTTGTCTATAACTTCCTTAATTTGAGGAATTACCATATTTGTATGTGGAAACATTTTGATTCCCCCAAGGTTGTTGAGTTCTGTTGTTGTATGAGTTACCATATTAATTCCCTCTGATATTATTGACATAGAAAGCATTTTCAGCATGTTGTAGGCAGTCCTCGTAACTATGGTTGTCGCCACAAATTTCACAGGAAAATATCGACGCATCCATTTGTTGAGCCACTTGAATAGGGGCAACAGCACTTGTCCCCTTCATATTCTTTATGTTATTGGCTAACACGAAGATAACTTTGCACTCAAAGTAGAAATAACATCTAATTCAAGAACACTAGGGTTAGTTTTTAACTGTGTAGAATGAGAGATTGGATACTGGTAATCATTCTGTGTAATTCTCTATAGAATTCTTATAGCTTCGTTGTAAGTGCAATCTAATAAGGAACCATTGGCTGATGCATCGACAAGATTTCTTGTCTGAGCATTCAATCCATTGTAAAAGATCTCTATCTGGGTCTCTTGTTGAATTCTATGCATTGGGCAACGTCTAAGTAGAGTTTTATAATGCTCCCATGTTGTATGGAAGTTCTCATCATCCAGCTGATAATATGCTGTAATATCATTACTCAACCTTGCATTCATTATCGACAGATTAAAACACAAAACAAACTGTGTTGCTAGCATATTCCAAGATGTAATGGATCCAGCTGGTAATCCCAAGAATCATGTTCTCGTTTTACCATGCAACGAATAAGGAAATAACTGCATTTTCAAGGCATCATCAGGGACACCATGTTGACTAAAAAATGCACAAATAAGCAGACTTGATTTTAAATGTTCTCTTGCGTCTTCATAATGCAAACCAGAATATTTCTCATTTGAATTAATCATCTGAAACATCACCTATTTCAGCTCAAATTTCCAGCTTGTATAGTTGGTCTCACAACCCCTGGCTGTAAATCATCAAGTATAGGCATAACAAAATCTCTTATTGTCCTATTTTGCACTTGTTCTTCTTGTGGAGGTGGTGGTGGTAGATTATTAGTAACTTGTGGTTATATTGGAGGAATTACATCTTGTGGCAGCAATGGTGGTAAGTTGTTGTTGTTACCAGCCATTTTCTTTTGTTCTTGTCTTTTCTTTCTTAATTTCCTCTCAAGTTCCGGATCAAAGTTCACAATATCCTTAGGATTTCTCCTTGTGGACATGCAACCCTTAAAGAATTTTGAAAGAAATTAACAAAAGAAAGTAAACAAATTTGTAAAAGTTAAAAGTTAAGAAAGAAAAATTAATTAAAACTACAAAAACAAACATCAAACAAACGCTAATTCCCCAGCAAAGGCGTCAAAACTTGATCGCGTCTGTAACGTCATAACAGTTGTGCAAGCGGACACACGTCGATGCAAGTATAGTTGATAGAATAATTCTATCGGATATTGATCCCACAAGGAATGGGTTCTTGATGTTCAGTTGTTGAAGCAACTAATACTAAAATTAGATGAAATGTGAGTAAAGATGTCAGCGCAATAAGTTAAATCTGCACACTAAAATTGTTAATACTGTCAATGCAATCAAGATTAATTGTCAAAGCAACAGAAAGTAAATCAATTGTTGTGGAAGTTTTTAGAATTTAAATGCATAAAAGTAAAGGTTTGATCAAGTGTAAAGGATTGGAGTGGATCATTGATTTTGCTGTGTCACAATACTGGATGCGTCGACAAGGTATTGTATAGACTAATTGGCGCAACAATAGAGCTCCAATGAAATCTTACCAATAATAGTCATTCGTTTAATCAAGACCCAAGTACCCACAATCACCCCACCTCTCGGTGTGAGCAACGTTATGCACTCAAGAACAAGTGACTAGAATCTCTTCTAATCCCAAGCAACTCTCACTGTCTTGCTTGTTAACCTAACTTGTCACCGCATCTCTCGATGTCGGTAGGCTGTAAATGCACTCTCGTGTTTGATGCAATTATATCTAAGAATAAACTGATGAAAAGCATTAAATAATAATCAAAGCAATCTAACAAAGAAAGATGCTCTCGTATTCATTCAAATGTCATTAAAATTCATCAGCATAAAAGAGGGGTTAACGAATACAATCGAAGCTTACTATCTTTAGACTACTAGGACTATTCCTCAACCGCTCCTCTTGCCTTGCATCAAGCACCTCTCATCAGAAGTGGTTGCTCCTTTTCTTCTTCAACTCACCATTTTTCAGCTTAAATCTCAAAAACACA
Source organism: Gossypioides kirkii (assembly GCA_005610355.1). Classification (NCBI taxonomy): domain Eukaryota; kingdom Viridiplantae; phylum Streptophyta; class Magnoliopsida; order Malvales; family Malvaceae; genus Gossypioides; species Gossypioides kirkii. The sequence continues at coordinate 35,678,927 of CP032253.1, read as the reverse complement.
CAGTAATTGTAATATTTATTTCCTCCACCTCTTGATATTTTCTTCCATCTTCTTTCTTCTATATATAGCCTTCAAAAATTGTAGGTTTCATCCTCCATTATCAGATCCAGATCCAATTTACAGCTGTCAAAGTTAGTTACAGTACAGTTGTGTACTCACGCAGATTTAATGTGTACTTCAAAGATCTGCAGGTTGTCGCTACATTGCTGGGCGTGATCTGAAATCATCAATTGCGGGGACAAAGTGTGATTTTCCTGCGCTAGTGCTTCTAGTTGTATTTTTAGCTTGTGTTCACTTATCCAAAGCTTAGGTTTTATGCGGCAACATCTCTGGTCGCAAATTCAAGCTGATCTTATGGCTACGTTCTTCTTCCAACATTGATCTTTTGAGATGAGTTTCTGCGCTGGCAATTCTAAGGCACAATATATAGGTTGCTTGTAACGACATTAGTACACAAAATATGTAAAAAAATAACAAAAATTTAAACTAAACTATAATGAGTTAGAAAATATAAAAACTAAGTATGAAATGCTTACAATGCATAATAAATATGATACAAAAGAGAAAATTAAAACATCAAGTTAGGGAGAAAATATATGTCATTTACAATGCTATCATTATACGATATGTATGATATGGTAAATATTATTTGATTGATTATGCTATACGATATTCATGATATGGTCAATATTATTTGATTGATTATGCTATACAATATCCATGATATACGTTTCACTAAGCAATAAGTTTCTGTTATAAAATGGAACATTGTAGGATCTTTAAATGTTCAAACTATAATATATGCATGTTCTGCATGGGGGGAATTGTGAAAGGAGGAAGTATACGATTTTCTCTGATAGCTTTCATTTGTAAGGAATTGTGGATCCTCTACCATAATGCTGCTTGTCTACAACTTCTGTGTTTTCACAACTTAGTAGATTTTAACTACGACTTTTATGCGGAGTATTCACAACTTTCTCTGATAGCTTTTATCTTTGAGGGGTTGTAGATCCTTAACCATACAATAGCTTGTCTACATCTATAACTATAAGTGGAGTGATAAGGAAGAGGGGTTTTGGGGAACTCCCTATCTAGCGTGTAGCGGTCGAGGGTAGGATTTTCGAATGCCATATGATACGTTATACAATTGTTGCATGAACATACCATGCATCTCGATTAGAAAATATATAATGAGTCATTCGAATTGATAAATGTACAACGTGAAAGTTTACATGACTCTGTGATTGTGTTACTATCATTGAATTCGTTTGAATGTTGATTGTTCTGCTTATCTAGTGTGATATAAACTTAATTATTATATTATTGGAATTTCTAAGTAAATGTGATTATTAATTATATACATGTTCGAATATTAATTGGATTTATTGTAAAGGGTCTCCCATTGAGCCTATTAAGCTCACTCCCCTAATTTTCCCATCTTTTTAGATAATCTAATGGAATAGGCACAGACTTGACGCATGGAGGGTCTCAGATTGTTCTCGTCAATGATTTATTATTTTTATTATTACTATCGCTTTATTTTACTAAAAATCGTGGTATGAGATATTTATTTTTTATTACATCACTTAGGATGCATGTTTTTCATTAATTTTGTTTACTATCATTAGTGATCTAAGATTTGACATTTATTGAGAATCAACTAATTAGGATGGTATTTATTTGTTAAAATGATTTTAAACAGGTTTATTGTATATATTGTTATGGACTTATTTTTCGTTGCTAAAACTCATGTTAATTTTTAAATGAGATATTCACTTACATAATATATGTTTAAGTATTGAAAGAGTTAGATTAATTGTCTTCTTTACCTTAGAAGTATTAAGGCAATGTTAATGATGTTACGAAAGAAATCCATGTCAACTCAACTATTTATGAACCCTTGAAAGCACACTTATTTAATTATTAAGTTCTTCTATATATTTCTATAGTCAATCAACTTATTAATTATCATAAGCAAACATCATATTATGTGAGGTAACAATGATATTTCAACACTTAAACAATTTAATCCCATTAATCCTAAGGTTATGCAAAGTAATAAAGTTCTTTCGATATTATTACAATTTGACCTAATTTAACATAAAAAGATCAAGCATGCACCATTCAGATACTATGTCAATTAATTACAATCTTGTTCTTATTAAATAATTAATTCAATTGCATCCATACATTTATAATAAATGAATAACATGTTCATGATTTTATTTGAATTAAGCAACCAAGACACATAATATCATTAACAAAATTTTAATAATCTAAGCTAATAGAATGCAATCAATCTAACTACAACAGAATTAAGTCATTTTAATTAAATTATAAGTAGAAAAATATTTAGCAATCATGTTTATCAATTCAAAACAAAATAAAAAGATAAAGGGTTAAATATAAAATTGGAATCCGAATTTGTCCACTTCTTCTAGATTGGTACTTATGGTTTTTTTGTCTTAGATTGGTACCCGAACTTTTTTCTGTCCACTAGTTTGGTACTTGAGACTAACATCGTTAAGTTCAGAACAAGTGGCAGAATAAGATTGTGACATGTGGCATAAATGACATCATGTTGATGTCATAATCCAAAAAATTAAAAAAAAACTTTTTTTCTTTTGACTTTTCTCTCCAAAATTTTCTTGTCCTCTAATTATTTTTTTTTGTTTTTGTTTTTCTCCATCATTTCTTCTTCTTATTCTTCTTCTTTTTGTTCTTTTTTTGTTGACATCGCTTTTTTTTTACCTTCTAACTTTTGGGTTTATCTCTATTTTTTATTTCGAGTCTAGGTTCATCTTTTTTTTTGAGTTTTCACATCCAATTTTTTTTTCCTTTTTTCAGTTTGTAGGTAGTTAGATTTTTTCTGTTTGTTTCTTGAGAAAATATGAGAAAAAAATGGTAGATGAAGGTAGTTCCATTACCTCAAAAGCTTGAACTATATAAGAACTAGAAAATGAAATGAAATGGAAAATTAGGTGTTGGGTTGATTTTTGAATTTTGATATCAGTTTTCTTTTTCCCTTAACTCTCTCTAGGTTTTTTTCTTGGGAAAATGATGAACTGTCTATGTCAAATGTTAATAAAAAAGAAGAAAAAGAAAATATTTTTCAACAATAAACTAGTAAAACAAATGCTAAATACTTGAATCCAACGAGTGGCTCCAGTGGTAAAGAGGATAATGTTCATCCTAGGAGACCCGAGTTCGAGCACCTATGTGTGCAAGGTATGTGTGCGTTGTCAAAGGGTTAAGAAAGTATGAACAGATACTACTATGTAATCACACCAGTATATTAAAAAAGATGATAAATACTCAAATTTTCCAGCAGCTTAAGTTTCAGAAAAAAGCGGTCGATTTGAAGAAAAGAGTTGAGTCTCTCATCGAAAGGGAGTACCTAGAATGAGACAAGAATAACCAAAGATGCACATTTACTTGGCATTAAATTTTTTACCATTTTTGTTGATGATAAATTCTTCCTTTGTAAACGACACTGGAAACTTTGATTATGTTTGAAATTTGTAGTAATACAAATTGTAATTGTAAAGAAAAAAAAGAAATGCCCAAATTCAAAGAATTACTCTTCCTTTCAAGGAAACCCAAATTTCCTTTCTGTTCTTCGTCATTAAATCAAGTTGAGCATTTAAAAATTTAAGCAAACCTTCTCATCTTCATCACCAAAGTCACTAAATTCTTCTGATTTTGTTTGAAATTTGTAGTAATACAGATTGTAATTGGTAAAAAATACCCAATTCAAAGAAATACTCTTCCAAGGAAACCCGAATATGTTTGAAAGTTTTAATAAAAATTGAAATTTGTTTGAAATTTTAAGAGCGGTTGCTCACGAAGAGTGGCAGTTCATATCAACAGCAATAGCGACGGTGGCAATGATGCAAGAAAAAGGGGGGTGGGAGGGATTATTCGTAATGTGAAAAGAAAATGCAACGGTAAAAAACTGGAAAAAATAAATAGAAAAATGAAAGAAAAGAAAAATAATATCATCATCATGATGGCACTAATGACACATGTCACTGTCTGATATTGCCACCTGTCTTAAACTTAACGATGTTAGGCTCAGGTACCAATATAGTTGATGGAAAAAAAATTTGGATAGCAATCTGGGACAAAAAATCCTTAAGTATCAATCTGGGAGAAGTGGACAAGTTTAGGTACTAATTTTATATTTAACCCAAAATTAAAAGGGAAATAAACTAGAAGACATCCGGTGTTTCTTCGTAGCTTAACTTGTGTTCTTTTCTCCTTCCTTTTTCTTTGCTCCTTCACAAAATTGTCTTCAAGATACCAAATTTTGTTGCTCAAAGAACTTCTAAAATGCTTCTCTCAAACTCTTATGTTGCTCTCTCAAATGGGAAGTGAAAGAATGAAGAATGATAGTGAGTGAAGGATGAGTGAAATGACTGAATAGCTAGGAGTTATTTATACTTGTAGAGGCTGGCTATTTTTAGCAAATGAGAGCCTTGAAAATCTCTCTTCACATGGCTGACCCTTTCTTTAAGGAAAATGGGTGGATGACTTTGCTATTTTTGCTTGATTCATACTTGATTCATCAGAAAGAAGCCTTGAAATGAGGAGGGGAGTTGGACAATCATATGTGAGAATTTTGTGGTTGATTTTCAATGTTTTACCAAGTCTTGGATAGTTTATTTGGGCACCTCTATGGACGATTGAGCCTTCTCCTCCTTACTGGACGATTTTGGCTCTTATTTTCTTCGTAGGTTGTTCATTTTTGCTGACCTAATTCTTGACCTGGATCAAGAGAATTTCAAAAATCCAATAAGCCTTTAATTGGGTGTCTAAAGATGACCATATATCAATCCTCTTCTGTATGGCTTATGCTGTGAAAATGCTACACCATTGAGCATCAAAAGGTGAGCTTTAAGACTGCATTTTTCTCCAATGCATCAATTGTTTCAAAAACTACAAAAAATCATGTGTTTTAGTGTAAAAATGATCAAATTAGCAAATTCATCTTAGTATCAGTTAATAAGAAAAAATTATAATAAAAACTCCAAAGTTTGTTATCAAACACTCAAAATTTGCACGAATTACTAGTTTAAAAGTGTTGAATATAACTCTATACTTTAGAGTTATCACTAATACCGATACCAAAACACTTGTATCAACACAAGTCCTTTACCATCTACAATTAATGCATGAATTCAATGCTGCAATAGCTCCACTTTATTCTAACATCGCCTAACTTATTAGAGATTGTAAATATGATTCAAGGACTCCCAAATGAAGACAAGAAACAAGCCTGCAAATATCAAAGTAAAAATCTAATCCTTTATATTGTTTTTTTACTTTTACACACTTGTGAGTTCCAATATTATTTATTCTTTCATGTGTTGTTTGTCTATGATAGAAAAAAACTTATTGTATATCTACCTTCTAGAGGTAATCATTCAATCAATTTTGTATTATCTCTATTTGTGAGTGTTCACTTAAAGTTTTTAGGTAGAAAACCTAAAGGGGAACTGATTCTATTTTGTCTAGTCAAAAGATAGTGTTGTAAATATTAAACATTATCCTTACAAGGTTTCATATTAGTGGATTGGGGAAATCCTTAGTTGAGAAGAGTTAAGGTAGTAGATGTAGGCAATTGGGGTTGAACCACTGTAAATTATTATGTCAATTTTTATTTATCATGTTTATTGCAAAATTTTTAATCACCAATTCACCCCTTTCTTGGTGCAAATTGAACTTAATAATTGGTATCAAAGCTAGATCTCTAAAGATGATTTAATCATTAAGAGATAAGATCCTTGAAGAGCTTAACTACAACAACCACAAAAAATCATCATTAAGAAGTCTCTACCTTGGAGGTGTGGTTGATGACATTTTAGTGAAACGCCACAATGTTTGTAGAAGGATAATTTACCACAAGGCCTTCTAATGCTCAATCATTCCATGTCGCAACATCGATTCTACATGTTGCGACATTACATAGCCACTACTTGCAATCTTAGTTCTCACGTCGCGACACCTAGCAATGCCATGAAGCAACGTGAGTTTTTTTTTGGACAACCCTCAAGCCTTGGTGCATTTAGCCTTCTCTTCACCTCCTATACATGATCAAGTGTCACGGGCCACACAAAGGAATCCACAACTGATGTGTATATTTTAGAACCTTCATATTCCTTTAAGGTCATTCGGCTCGTCAAGACTGACCCGTTGCTTGTAAGAGACTCAAGGCCCATCTACTTGAATCTTGGTTGAATTGATCCACTCTAGGAAATTGTATTTTTCCAGGATAATTATTGTAAATACTAAATGATAAACATGTGTAGAATTTAAATCCCTTAAGACACTTTTATTGTAGATGAGAACTGATATCTGCCATTGATTTAATTCAATTTGTACTGTTGGATCTAAGGGAGCTTAACTATAAATAGAGGTCTCCCCTTTGATTTTTAATCATTCCATTCATGAGTTAAAGAATATATTGAGAGCATTTACTCAAACATCTTGTGTGCATCATTTTCCTATGGCTTTTCAATTCTCTCGTTGCTCTTTCATTTCGATTTGCGTTCACTATATTTTTCGGTACCTTAGAGAATTTCCAAGAGAATTCTCACCTTAGGTTGACTTAGGAAAATTTGAAGTAAAGAAATCGCCTAAGGTTTTGCAGTTCACCAGACTAAAGTTCCAGCCCTCATGACACAAGCACATCTTTAAAGTATCAATTATCATTAAAACTTCAAAACGATATAAAAATACTAAAAACAACACAAAAACTCAAACTTGCCTACTAACTATTCAAAGCACGATTTACTCCTAAAACAACTCAATTTCACACAACATTAAGCTAAAATTAGCATAGAAAGACCGTGAATGCATGTATCTAATTGCCACTATCAGTGACACATCTACTTACTAGGGCAAGTGGGAGACTTTTGGGATCCAGTGCCTTAAGTGTAATGATATCATCAAATGTACTTGTAATTTTTCGAACAAATTGGTTTAATAAAATTCCATCATTATTATTAATATCATTTGTATTATGTCTTCAACGATTTTTGCATGCATTAGAAAATGCAAGAAAATAATAGCTCACTGATTATCTAACATTTAACTAATACTAGGTTGCATCATGTGGTCGAATCATGATGCGAGAAGACAACTTATATTAGAAGATAATCTAAAAGGTCCACAGTTTGAAAAAAATTGAGCAAATCAATTAAAAGACTATTATGTTGTCTATCAATTCCAATTTGGGAGATATTTTGTCTTTAGTATCAGAGTGGATGACTCCCTAAAGATAGAGACATAGATGTGATTGTTTGGACTAACAATACATCAAATAGGACCCAAGTAGAATAAATTCTAGATATGTTTACGGATTTATTCACATGTATCATTCATAGTGTGGCTTACCTCAATCCTGAGTAAGAGACAAACTATGTGCGCGTGACTCATATACTTTGATATATTAAAAGTCTGCTTTCAATTGGTAATAGAGTCGAAAGTTCGTATGTTGGGTATGTGACTTCTGCATGACACAACTTCACTTATAAAAGTGAAATTCATGGCCCAATAAAGGGTAAATGATATCCTTTCATCAACATTACGTGAGAGATGGAAAGTAACGTGGTCACAGGTCATTTGTCTAGGACGAATGATTTAATTACTATTTGTTAGTAATTGACTTTTTCATGAAGGAATATGTAATGGTTACCATGAGATGAAATAGGATCACATTGTGTGAACAGATTTAACCCAAAAAGATTTAGGAAATCCTATGAGGGTAATATATATATATATGACAAGATCATTAGACAAGCATTTGATTAAGTAGCTTTCGTAATTGTATATAATAAGGTAGAGCTTAATCATGATACTTTAGTGGAATGACACCTTAACAAATTAATGTTGTAATTAATAAATAAATAATCAAAACTTAATTAAAATTTATTTTATCCCTATTTATATATGTTCAATCCATCTATCCACTAGCTCAGTACAACTCTAAATGATTTGCAATTGAATCAATATGATGAATGAAAGTAAGTAAAGAATTGGAGAACTAGATCGCATGTGTCATTATCTATAGTGATGTATTTTTCTCATCATATGCAAGAGACGACTTAAAAATTAAATTAATTTTTTCGAATTATTATTTAATTAATTTTAATTAAATAATTGGTGAATATGTAGTTTGCCCCTTATACTTGTCAAAAAAAATGTATCTGAACTTTTTTTGACCTAGTTGATACTTAAACTTGTATTATGTCACTCAGGTTGGTACCATTGCACTAACGCTATTAATTTGTGGTAACATGACATTGATGACCAATCTGATGGTGAATGTGGTAGCCTTTTAGTATAACACATGGTTGGTATAAATTAATAAAATTAAAAATCTTTAAAAATATATAAATTAATAAAAAATTCACATCAAGAATAAACTTGGACAAACTGTTGTCTAGATACATTTGAATCTGGACACCAAGTTTTTGACAACCATTTGTCCATATTCATTCGAGATATATATTTTTAATTTTCTTTTGGGGTGAGTATTTGATATATTGACAATATTTTTTTTATTCTACAAGCAACTTTAAAAAATTGCTATATGTCTCTTTTTTAAAAATATCTACTTTTCTAATATTTTACTGCACCCCTATAGGACACATCAACCTTAATCTTACTTGTGAAGTCTAAAAACTCCATCGACAATATGTCAAATAATTTCTCTTTTCTTTTTAGAGTTATTATTCTACTGCCAACATAAAATTTTTAACTCCACGTATTTGTTTTAGTTCATTTTTATTTTTTAATATTACCTAAGGAGATATGAAAATATTTCAACCCTGCTTGTGAAATTTTTGTGTCTCAAAATAATTTTATTTTTATAAAATATAAGTTATAAGTTATTATTATTTTAAAATATATAAAATAAAATTTATAAATTTATAAAAATATATAAAAAGCCTATAATATTTTGAAAATATATAAATTTTACAATAATATATATAAATAAAAACATTTTAAACATTATAAATTTATAAAAATATATAAAAGAACTTAAAAACACATCTACAATGAATTTGGTCAAAATGGTGTCCAAAGCTATTTGAATTTTGACAACCTTTTGTCTAGCTTCATTCTTAATGTAATTTTTTTTATATTTTAAAATTATATATATATATTTTTTAATTTTAAAATAATAATAACAAGATACTTTCTAAAAAAATTAAAATATATAAACTTACTAAAAAAAAATCGAGAATAAATCTGGACAAATAAAAACTTTTGATTAGTTCAGTGTCCATTTATAACTTTTTTAACCTAAATGACCAAAACATAAACTTACTAATAATTTAATGACTTTGAGTGTAGCTTGCCCTTTATTTATTATTTTTAACCTAAGAAAATACGTAATTTACACATTACTTAATGAAAAAATAATGACACATAGTTAACGAGTTAATGAAATGCAAAAATTAAATTAAAATTAAAATTTCATGTATATAAATTTATCAAATTAAAATTAATGTATAATATAAGAAATTTTTATCAATATATATGTATAATTTCGATATTTAAAGTATAATAATCCATTTCTATTTCAAATTTGAGTCTAACCTAACCCACCACCAATTTATTTTCCTTGGTGTCTAAACATCCGATGAATATACCAAAAGTTTATCACGATTTTATTTTTGTTCTCATTTTATTTTTTCTAATTTTAGCCCCAAATATATGATTGAGACTTGCTATTTTGTTTTAAATAGGAAGATTTTAGGGTCATTTGCTTAGCCACTACCCTTTTCTTGAACCTGTATTTAATGTCAAAATATATTGTTAGTCCTTATATTTTGATAAACTTTGAGATGTAATTCATGTACTTTAAGAGTTAATTTTTTTTTTTTTTGATTTTAAAATTCTTAATCCAATCATTAATAATGTTGTTATTTTTCATTAAAATTTGTCAATTTGACATTTTTTTTTAATAATCATAAGTCAAGGCCGCCAAATTAACATGGCAAGTTGATCAATATTTTGATAGAAAATATTAATGAAGTTAATTATTGGATTAGGATTTTTTAAATTTAAAAAAATAAGATATCATAAATTTCAAATTTTTAGATATAGGGACTAAATAAAATATTACACCAAAGTATAGGGACTCATGAAAGATTTTAATTTTTTAAAATTTCTTAATAAAATTGGTGTTAAACGATCCGTAACTTAGTCAGAGTGTAGTTAAAAAAGGAAACACATCACCTTTTTTTAGCGTTTCTTACCCTTTCTTAAGTTCAAGTTCATTATAACAAGCAAACATCATCCCATGTTTATACATTGAAGTTACATAATTAAATGATCCCAGGAAAGAAATCACCCTCTATTTCAGAAACTTGGTTGTTTTCTCATGAAATGATAATAAAAAAAAAGGACCAATAATATTTCTGTTGTTGTAATGCATGATTAAAAAGGTGGTAGATAATTGAAAGTGAAGCAGAAGATTGTATTGCCCTTTGGGTATCCTTTGCTGGGAACTGAGGACCAAAGCCGTAAGAGTGACAGTTTTGAGGTAAACGGAAGAAAGTTTTTGAGAGAAAACAACAATGGGAGGAGGAGGAGAAGGGGCATCATTGGAGTACACACCAACATGGGTTATAGCAGCTGTTTGTACAGTGATTATTGCCATTTCTTTAGCTATTGAACGTTTACTTCATTATTTAGGGCATGTTTTACAGCATAAACAACAGAAACCACTCTATGAAGCTCTTCTGAAAGTTAAAGAAGGTAAGGTGAAAGTTAAAAAGGGTAGCTTGCATTTTTTTTTATTCATAAAGGATGTTCAAGACCGAGGAAATGTTGATCTCTTGAACATGTTAAGGAAAAGCCTGTTTAAAAAGCTACCTTTCTTTGAAATTTATGTAGAAAGAATGGTTTTTTTTTCTTTTATACTTTCCAAAATTTGTAACCTTGAAATGCGGGTTTTTTTTTTTTTTTTGCAGAGTTGATGCTGTTGGGGTTTATATCATTGTTGTTGACAGTATTTCAGAGTGCAATTTCTAAAATCTGCATGTCAAAGGAACTAGTTAAAGACATGCTTCCTTGTAAAATTGAAGAAAAAGAAGATGATGATGATGATGATGGTAATGCTACAACATCTCATTTTCAAACCTATTTTGCTTCTACCATGTCCGGTGGTACCCGACACCTACTGGCTAAGGCATCATCCAATTCTCCGGTTAAAGGATACTGCAGTGCCAAGGTAATATAATCGTACATGATCACCAAATAAAATATTATTTTTCATGGTGAGAGAAAGTAATATTCTGGTTTAAGGATCCCATATGTATGATCTTTCTTATTATTTCTATTTGCTTGTGTTATTTAGGGTAAGGTACCATTGTTGTCGGTCGAAGCTCTTCATCATCTGCATATTTTTATCTTCGTCCTGGCCATTGCCCATGTCACATTCTGTGTTCTCACAGTTTCTTTTGGAGGGCTAAAGGTAACATATCTCATTTCGCTTATTTTCATTTTTTGTTCTTTGTGATAATTAATTTTTTCCCTTCAAGTATTTATACATTCTCAGTATCTCATAAAAGATGTTTGATGATGTAGATAAGAAAATGGAAACAATGGGAAGACGAAATTAGAAAAGAGGAAGAGCGAGGTATGGATTAATACTAATCTCAATGCTCCCTGTCTTTCCATGATATCTTTTCATGTTGCTCCGACTTGAAGTATCCATGTCCAACACATTTCTAGAGTTGTATACGTATCTGTGTACGATACTCGCATCGATGTTTGAGTAATCTAGCTTATTATTCACTAAGCAATATATGTCTGCTCTAAAGTGGTGTAGGGTGATTGCAGTGTTGGAGAAAAAAGTCACTCATGTCCATCAGCATGATTTTATCAAAGATCGTTTCCTAGGTTTCGGTAAAGATTCAGTTCCTCTAGCATGGTTGGTAAGCTGCTATTTTATTTATGATACTATCTTATTTTCCTTTCACATTTATAATTATTGAACTTAATGAAGAGTGATCAATGGACATGATTCTATTCACTTATGAGAAAGGTAGACCTTGAACTTCGTCATGTTACTCGGACTAGGACTAGGGCGTTAATGTTAGAGATAGGTGTGTTCAAGTTTTGTATGGTTTTACTAACAAGGACACTGATCATCTTCCCAGAATTCATTTATCAAGCAATTCTATGCATCTGTTACCAAATCCGACTACGAGACACTAAGGCTAGGTTTCATCATGGTAAGCTATCTGTGGAGAAACTTTGATACGCCTTGTTGGTGGTAGTGAAGCATCAATACTCATCATTTCTATCTGTAGACGCATTGCAGAGGGAATCCCAAATTTAATTTTCACAAATACATGATACGAGCCTTGGAAGATGATTTTAAGGAAGTTGTTGGTATAAGGCTAGTGATATTTCTAATGATTTATGTTTCCTACACTCGTATTCTCCAGCTTAAGTGATGCTTATTCATTGTTTCTTTTCCATGTTTACAGTTGGTATCTCTGGGGATTCGTCATCATCTTCTTGTTGCTAAATGTTCATGGTATGGAATACAGATGGAATATGAGTGTTAGACATGGATACTTCAAAGAAAAAGATGCATATGCTACGCCAACGCACAGTATTTATAACATATATTACTTTGATTCTTCATTTTCTTCAAGTACCATGTCTGGCATATATGGATCATTACATTTTGCTTACGTGGCATGTAAAGATGTTTGTTGTTGAGATTACTACTAAACATCAATGTTCCATGAATAATGATGGAAATTTCTCCATTTTCTTGTGCAGGCTGGCATACATATTTCTGGATAGCTTTCATTCCTTTCATTGTGAGTGGTTTCAATCGACAAACATATACGTGGACATAGGTATGAGGATATGAGTTGTTCTCCCGACTTATCTGTTTATTTTTCAGCTCCTACTTTCCGTGGGCACCAAGCTAGAGCATGTGATTACCAAGTTGGCTCATGAGGTTGCTGAGAAACATGTAGCAGTTGAAGGGGAATTAGTGGTAAAACCATCAGATGAACACTTTTGGTTCGACAATCCTCGAATCGTCCTCTACCTGATCCATTTTATCCTCTTCCAAAATGCATTCGAGATTGCATTTTTCTTTTGGATTTGGGTAAGCTTAAATTTTAGGGCCACTACACATTGTAAGGGATGAACCATAAGGAAAGTTGCTTCTTCATTATAGGTTCAATTCGGGTTCAATTCCTGCCTAGTAGGTGAAGTATCTTACATCACTACAAGGCTTCTTATAGGGTAAAAATCAATTAACATTCCCTTTAATTTGTGTATGGTTTCTTCAAAGTTACCAATAACCTTTGATCTTCTGTTGGTTCCTACAGGGTTTTCATTCAAGTACTATGCAGTTATAGTACCCTGCCACTGTATGCCATTGTTGCACAGGTATGTTGAGTTTCACATAACATATGTTGCTCCGACTCCTGGTTTTACTGACTTTTTAATTGAAATGAAGATGGGAAGCACGTTCAACAAGGCAATATTTGAAGACAATGTGCAAGCGAGTCTTCTTGGTTGGGCAAAGAAGGTGAAGAAAAAGAAAGCCTTAAAACAGGCGGCAGAGCTTGCTGCAGAGATTGCAACAGAATCAACCCCTCGGAGGTGTTGATTCAGGTGGAGAGCGACGGTTCTAGTCCGAAGGCGGATGATCGGAAACAGAAATGAGCATTGGGGATGGGGTAATAAAGGTCTGCTTCATTACTACATTGTATTAGGTGGGTATATTCAAATCAATATCCAATGAGTGTCTGCCAAAATGCTTAGCAAATAGGAGTTAATTAACATTCAATTCAACCATTTCATTATTGTTTGTTGTTATCGTTTTGTGTAACTTATAGACATTCAATTTCGCCTTTGACTGAAATATACTTTTTTTAAATAATTGGATGTTCATCTCTCGGTTTAAAGGGTACGTAAAATCATAAGAGGGAACCATGTTTTCAATCATTAAATCCTTACCTCTACCTGTTACGAGGCTAGAACTTTAGTCTTGCAATTCGTGTAGTTTTAGGCAATTTTTGCGCCCAAGTCAATTTAATTCTCAAAATATAAGAATTCTTTCGAAAATTTTCTAAGGTACCAAACAATATAGCGGAAGCAACTTGAAATGAAAAGAGCAACTAAAAAGCTAAAAAGCCACAAGAAGCAATACACACCAAGTGTTTGAGTAAATGCTTATATTTCTTAATTCAAGAATAATAGAACACAATGGGATGATACAAATGAAGGGGGAGGCCACTATTTATAGTTGAGCTCTCCCAAAATCAACTGTACATATTGAGCTACATCGACAGTCAAGAGTAAAGCCTATCTACAATTGAGAGTCCTAAGGATTTAAACTCTATACAACATTATCCCTTTAAGATTTATCCTATTTACCTTGGTAGCCCTAGTTTGACTGGAGTGTTTCACCGGGACACCAAGGCTACTAGTAGATGAATTCTCCATGGACTCCACGAGTAAGACCAGTTCATGTGGGTCAAATGAACCCCATTTAATAAGTTGACCTCTATGGGGCATTATGTGCGCTATGGTCACGGGTTTTGATATGCGGCTTGTGATATTCTCCCCCGCCTATTCTCACAATGCCCTCGTTGTCTCCACAGAATGATACTGGTCTAACTAGCCTCGAACTTTCTCAATGCCTCACCGATTCCTCACTAGCTTCTCTATCAGGTAGTCTCACCCCTCAAAACACTTGGCTTGACTTTCGCCGTCTCCTAACTCGAACCATTTCTGTCCTTTTTGGTACATCTTGTTTGCAATAGTCCATGACTCTTACTTGCCCACATTGTGACTTGCCTCGATTAGGATCCCCTTGATCCACATAAATAGGCTTCGACACACCCACTTTAAACATCGAGTTAACTTTGAGTCTCGCCATTAACTCTGATTTGTAAGCCCCTTGGCCTACCCACTTCAGAACTCTAAAAGAGCCCCCGTATCCTTGTCAAGCCAACAAGTCAAACTTAAAAACACTATCGAAGTGTTTGAGATGTAGTTCACTCGTTGCATTTACTCATCTCAGCTACCTAGTTTGCATCGCCACTTTCTCCCCAAAGTCTGATGCATAACCCACCTCTCTCGTAGGTGGTATCCCCATTGATAGCTCAACAGGCTTCATATCAATTTATTGCCCCTCTAGCAT
This sequence comes from Gossypioides kirkii, assembly GCA_005610355.1. Taxonomy (NCBI): domain Eukaryota; kingdom Viridiplantae; phylum Streptophyta; class Magnoliopsida; order Malvales; family Malvaceae; genus Gossypioides; species Gossypioides kirkii. The sequence goes on along the minus strand of CP032253.1, from coordinate 35,663,728 downwards.
TTCCAAGATGGTCTCTTTAGAACTCTGATATACCAAGTCAATGTTCTTCTCATAATGAAAACCCTCGGCTAGTTGGATTGTTGACAATACCTTCGTTTTACCCCTCATGTCTTGACTCACCAACACAATACATTATTGTTTTCGAGTATCCAATATTTATATATAGTCAGAAAAGGAACCAAAAGAGCATTAATCTTGTTAAGGAAATTTAAGCCAAGAACAAAACTGTAATCATTCAAGTGAATTACCTCAAAGTTTTTTGACCCGCCGCGTGTTTGCGCGTTACAATGAACTATTAAATGAAACAATTTAAGAAGCGGATTTTAACTGCAAGTGGACAATATCAGTTTTTATACTTATAGTTCCAATGGAACACAGAGTATTTCAAGGGGTCGAACCTAAGGGATTGCCAAGTGGGTAAATATGTTTATCAAGTTAATTACAAGTTAAGCAATTACTAATCTAATCGAGTCGGAAATTATTAGTGCAAGTCCAAATAAAATTATTTATAAACTAAAATTAAAATAACTAAGGTAAACTTTCTTCCTAATGTTTTAGATAATGTAAATGATTAAATGATGGTTGAATGATTAGTTTAGTGTTATTTAAACTAATGAACCTATACTGATTATATTGGTTTCCACTCTTAGTTAGGAATCTCCTCTCGGTCTATCCTAGACTAAACCATACCACCTAAGATTATCTCTCGATCTCACCTAGTTTTATATTCTTGGTCTCACTACTCAACACAATCATATCAAACTATCTAAGGATAAACGCTCCTCTTGGTCTCGTTTATCAAGGTTTTCCACTAGAGGCATCAATTCTAGCATATTAAGCATTTCGACGTAATAGAACAACCAATCAATCAAGAATAAATAACAACTTAAGCTAACAAACAACCAAACAATCAACCATCCAATAAATTTAGCACATATTCAAACTCAAATCCCAAACAAGCATTTTATCAAACATATTGTAAACATGGAATGAAAGCAAAGGGTTTAAGAAAATGCTCATTCAATTGATGAAGTTTCATTGAAGCACAAGAGTTTGTCCATCCTTGTTTACAAAATATTTAACAATAAGGAAGAAAGGAAACTACAAGATTAAAATCTACTCTAGAAAGAATAGAGAAAACCTAAACTAAAAATGAAAAGAAAAGAAACCCTAACCTAAAACTAAGGAAAAAGATGATAGAAACAAAAGTGAAAAGCTCTTCGCTTTCATTCAGCCAAAAGTAACTTTAAATAGATGATTTCAAAAGCCCTCCACTTTCATTCAGCCAAAAGTAACTTTAAATAGATGATTTCAATCCTAAATTTTAGACCAAAATGCCCCTAAGCATCTAAATTTTATTAGTGTGGCCATTGGATAAAAACTACCCCTAAAGTCATTTTTGTTGCGTCAGGCTTGGATATTGCGATATCTGATTTTGGGTATCGAGATACCAAGTCAATATTAAAATTTGGGGCTTTGTGGGTCTCGATATCATGAGACTCATCCTTGGTATTGTGATACCACTATAAGTGACCTCTATTCTCCTCATTTTAGCGTTGTCAGGGTACCACGCCTTCCATGCTTCGATATAGCGATACTCCACTTCTAAGTGATGTTTCATTCACGTTTAGGCCACCGTCGACTTCCTACAACACTCAATCAACTTTTTAGGTTCCTCATGGCACCATTGGCCAAATTCAATCACAAAATGAGCAAAAACGAGACATTTTCACTTATTACCCAAAAAATATGAAAATAAAAAAATGGCGAAAATGATCAAAAACTCTATTTTGGTCGAAAAAAAGCACTTTAAATGCACCAGAAAACCCTAATTTACCACATCGATTTGTGGCATATCATCTTTCTTTCCTTTCCATTGACTGATCTGTATAGCTCAACTCCTTGTACTACTCCCACATTTAGGATCTCTTTGAAATTAACAATCCTGATCTTCTTAGTTTATTCCTTAACTGAGAGACCAAGTTTACCCATGGCTTTTTTTGATATGATCAGGTCTGATACCCCCGTATCAATAAGAGCACTCTTCCTCTATCCTGCGATGTTGATAGCCATTACATCAACCCTTTTTACTTGTAATCCATTTTCACTTTCGCAGAATTAAGTATAATTGAACCAAGCTTCAATACCTTACTCTTAACAGGCTCTGCTTCTTCTTTATTAGTTGCGTGTTAGGTCTGGTATCCTAAGTGTAGTATTTTCGTCAATGTGTTTTTTGCAATAATACTTTGTATAATGTCCTCATATGATTTTTGCATACAAAGCAAAATGGAGGCAAATGTTGTTCACTGGTTATCTATTATTTAACTAATATTTAGCGGCATTACATGGTCGGATCATAATATAGAAAGACAGATTGTATTAGTAGATGAACCTAAACATGTCCATAGTCTAATCGGAAATGAGCAAACCAATTGAAAGACTATTATGTCATCTATCAAGTCCAATTGGGGAGATGCTTTGTCTTGGACAACGGAGCAGATGACTCCTAGAAGATAAAGACATAAAAATGACTGATTGGACTGACAATACATCGGATTGGACCCAAGTTGAATAGATTCTAAATTCGTCTATGGATCTATTCGCTTGTGACGTTCATGGTGTGGCATACCTAAATCCTGAGTGAAAGACATGCTACATATACGTGACTTGTACACTTTGATGTAAGTAAAAGCTTGAGTTCGAATAGATAAGGAATCGAAAGTTGGTGCACTGGGTGTACGACTTCTACAATACGTAACGTTATTCACAATAGTGGAATTCATAACCTGAGACATGGGTAAATGATATCCTCTCATTGGCATTACATGGTTGATGAAAAGTAAATGTGGTCACGGGTCATTCATCTTTATGATGAATGACTTGATCAATATTTTATAGTGATTGAGTTTTCATGAAAGAAGATGTAGTGGTTACCATAAGATAAAATAAGATCATATTAGGAGAGCGGATATTATCCCAAAGAGATCAAGTATATCTTGTGAGGGAAACAAACTTATGATAGTGTCATTGGACGAGCACTGAGTAGTTGCTTTCGTAATGGTATGTCATTGGGGAGAGCTTAGTCACTATATTATAACGGAATGACTTCATGACTAAATGAGTTTGTAATTAATATGCGAAAAGATGGAACTTAATTATAAATCATTTGAACCTCAGCTACATATATCAATCGATCTCTCTACTAGCTCATTGAAACCAAAAATGAATTGTGTGTTTTGAATAGAATTGAACGGAATGAATAGAAAAAGAGAAATGAGAAACATTCAAGAATGATTATGGTTTTCTCCAAAATGGAGAAGTGAAATCATTTGGAAATGAATGTAGGTTTCCAAAAATGAAAATGGAAATAAAAAATGAAAATGGAAACCTGCAATCCTATATGGATTACTTAAAAACTGATCGGAAGAATAAGTTTATGTTTTTTCACTATAGTGAACATATTGTGTTATGAGATATTGAGTATATTTTCTCAAAATTTTACTAAAGGTATCATCAAAATTTTACCAGAGGTAAAATTGTTTAAATTTTGTTGGGAGTAAAATAAAAATGAGAGAATTGTTTTATATAAAAATGTTAAATTTTATTTTGAAAAATAAAAAAATTGATTTGAGTTGGATCACATTATAGAGTAGTAGGTAAAAAAAGTCAACAAGTATTCGTAATTGGACCCGATGTGAGAAAGGCCTGAAACTTGTCATGTAACATGAAGGGGACGGAAACCTTAGTAGGAATACTAGGGTGTGTCGTCCACCCCTCTCCTACTCTAAGTAGGAAGTTGTTTTGCTATTTAAACTAAACCATTACAACTTGGAGAGATATTTATTCTGCTGAAAAATAGAAAGAATTTATTCTTAAGTATTACATATATTTTTCCGAAATAACAATTTTATCGATTTCTATTAAGAAAAGAGAATTTTCATTTTCAACCCAAAAGGAGAAAAGCTCTTCTAGTTCCGTGTTTCAATTCAATTGATTCGAGCCTACACTTGAAGCAGTTCGTGGTACAAGAATAGCGAAGATCATTTGGTTGAAAGCTAAAAAACAACAGGGATCCTCTTAATCCAAAAACACAGGTACAATTTCGGTCTAAGGTTTATTGCTATAAATATCACAAACTTGGTCTATTTTCATATTTTTAATTTTTCGTTGTAAAAGAAAACTTTTTTCAAACTAAGTTTTTTCCAACATTGTGGATATCTTGGATCGCTTTGAACAATCACGCATCCTACTTGGGCCACAGCACAAGAAGCACTCTACTAGTTGTTTCTCATTCTCTCTAACTCTCTTGATTTTAACAGAACGCACCATCAAACCAAGCCTCATTGATGCTCTATCTTGCTCATCATGCCTTTTGATAGTAGATAGCATGGATCATTTCGAATAATCCCTCACAATATGTGGACATTCACAAAGGAAGCACCTCATTGGCCCATTTGGTTTATTGTTGGGCTTCTACTTCCCATTTGGTGGTTCTCCACTACGACCATTTGCGTTGCTATTCTTGGCTGACTCTTATTCATCTCCCCCACTATTGCCCATCTCTCTAGGCTAAGAAGACTCGAAGTTGTTTCTCCTTGGAACAACCTCAAATAAAGACTCCACTACAATCATAGATTTGGAAAGTTCTTAGACCCCTCGGCATTGCAAATCTTTTTCGGCCCAAGGCTTTAGCCAATTCATGAATGAGAGAAATACCTCCTGCTCACCTAAATTGAAAATCTAGAGTATGAGTTCACTAAACTCCCGCACATACTCCCTGACTATGTGCTATTGTGTAAGTTGGTGCAACTTAACTCGAGCCTTATCTTAGGATACTCTAGGTTAAATTGTGCCTTGAATTCTCTATGGAACTCCTACCAAGTCCCAATAGCAGTACCACCTCGTCTCTCATCTGTGAACCTATGAAGCCATTATAACAAAGCAACATCAGTAAAAATACATAAAAATATTACTCCAACCCCTATAAAAAGTTGTTCACATCTTTTGCGAACCTCGTCCCGTTGAACTCTTTCGGCTTCTAGATATCTACCTTAGGCATAGGTGTCACAACCAACACCCTATTACCTAAAGCAACTATGCAGATATTAAGCTCCCCCTTGAGCTCCTCAATTTGTTCCTTCAAGGCCAAAACTATAGCCTCGATAGTATCATTCTTCTTAGTTACCTTACCCAAATCGATATTCAAGACCCCTTGCATCGCATGCATATTGTCACTGAGGGCCTTTACCACTTGATCCTTGAGCGTATCATGCCTCAATTTTGGCTTTGTGGTATGCCCATTAACTTCCTCGAGGGTTTGCTTCACATCACCCATAGAGCCCTCAATTTTGTCCGCCCTACCATCTAAAACTAACAACTTATCTCTCGATGAGCTTACTTTCCTGACCCTCTCACAAGTCTCCATTGGCTCTTACTTGTCTACTCCTTTCGACATCTCAACTAGTACTTTCAAACTCTAGCTTGAATACCAACTATCACGGGCTAGAACTTTAGTCTCACAATCCGTGTGTCCTTAGGCAATATCTTTGCTCCAAATATGCTTAAGTTAGCCTAGCTCTCAAAATATGATAATTCTCCCATAATTTCTCTAAGGCACTAGAATAATATAGTGGAAGCAACTTGAAACGAAAAGAGCAACTAGAGAACTCAAAAAAACCGTAAAAAGTAATACACACCAAGTGTTTGAGTAAATGCTCTCAATATATTATTAACTCAAGAATAACCGAGTAAAATGTGATAATACAAATGAAGGGGGAGGCCTCTATTTATAATTGAGCTCCCCCAAAATCAACGATACAAATTGAGTTACATCGATGATGAAGATTAGAACTTAAATACAGTTGAGAGACCTAAGGGATTTAAACTTTATACAATCTTATCCCTTTAGGATTTACCCTGGTAACTCTAGTTTGAATGGAGTGTTTCACCAAGCCACCAAGGCTTCAAGTAGATGGATGATAGCATTAGAAATGACACTTAATTTCTCCCTAATTAGTGTATAATTTGTTCTTTTTGTATCATATTTAGTATACATTTTCAGCAATTCATACTTAGTATTTGTATTTTCTAAACCAGTGTTATATGGTCTTACTTTCTTTCATTTTATCCCTATTTGTGCTACTAATGTCACTATATTCAGCATCAGTTTTGCGTCTAAAGTTGTCAGCCCAGACATCCACTTTAGAAGATTGGAATAGGAAAGCATTCAAAGTTCCAGTCACAAGTTTGATCTAGAATTGCGGCCAAATATGTCACCACATGAATACTTCTACATTTTACCAAGGACTTTACGCTGCTAACATATCCAGAAGCACCAGCTCAGGAGAATGTCAAGTTGCCGCAATGAATAAAAATCATAATTTGCGTCCAGAGATGTCACAACAATCTGCAACTACCTAATGCACAAACCAGGTCTGCGTGAGTGCATAGATAGTAATAACAAACTTGTACAACTACAAAAGGAAGTTAGATTTGAGAAAGGGGGTAGACCTGTACTTCCAGTGGTTATAAATAGAGGTAAGTGAGAGAAGATCATTATCAAGCGGTAAAGAAATTAATTCCACAATTCTCTAATTCTTTCTTAAGTGAGCTGCCATGGAAGCTTAACTTCCTAGGAGGGTGATCTGGCGCGACGAAGAGGCAACTACTTCTGACGAGAAGTGTCTAAGTACGAACACGAGGAGGAATTAAGGAAGGATTCTAGTAGACTAGGAATAGCATGCTTCAATTTCTTCTTTAATTCCTCTTGAATGTTGATGAATTCTGTTGACTATTAATTGTGTATGGAAGTACCTATTAATGTTAGATCTATTTTGATTTCTACTCAATTCTTCTTATTTGTTTATATTTGGATTTAACTGTTTTGACCATGGAAGTGCAATTGCAGTCATAGTCATTGGAAGGTGCGGTGACAAAGTTAGATTAACAAGCAGGACAATGGAAATTGCTTGAGGCAAGAAGGAATTCTAACCACTTGTTCTTGAGTGCAAAGCATTGCCAGCACTAAAAGGTGTGGTAATGAGTACTTGGGTCTTTGTTAAACAGAGAATTCGATAGCAGTGAGATCTCATTAGAATTTAATTGCAATGACAATTCATCTATCAATTACCTTGTAGTCACAATTAGCATTGCCAACTTGTGAAGTCAAGGATCCCCCATTTTTTTACACTTGATCTACTTCTATTAATTTTCTAAATTTACATTTACAAACATCTTCAACAAACAATTTATTTTCTATTAATTAGCTCCGACATTTTATGTTATATTTGCATTGACAGATTTAACTCTTTTATTTGTGCAGTCTTAACTAAATTGCATTGACATTAGTCTTAACAATTATTTTCAATTAAACTCTAATTGCTTCAACAAGTTTAAGCAACAAGAACACCATCCTCGTGGGATCGATATTCGACAGACTCACATCTGTCTACTATACTTGCATCGACAGTGTCCGCTTGCACATAATTGTTGTGACGTTTACAGGCCGATCAATGGACTTCTCCATGGACTCCATGAGTCGAGTCAGTCCATGTGGATCAAATGAGCCCCATTTAATAAGTAGACCTTTATGGGGTGTTCTGTGCGTTATCGTCACGAGCTTTGATCTACGGCCCATGACATACCACTGTTGTTAAATATAAATACTCGTGTTTATGCCCAAATAATATTTTAAATTAGATTCCAATGAAAGTTTTTTTTTGGTTTATGTGTAGATTTTAGTTTAGTTTGTGAATTTGGATATGGGTTATTCTAGTTCTTACTCTAGTTTGTATCATAATAGTTTAAAGTATTTATATTTTAATTTCTTAAATTTATTTATCTCAAAATCATTTACCCGTGGAGTTCATTTAAACTTGATCTCCTTTAGTAATCCATTTTACTATTAAAAAATAAAATTTTATAAAATTATAATTAAATTCAAAAAATATCAATATTATTATTAAAATTTAAAATCCAATTAAAAAAAAATCAAAGAGCCGTGCTCTTAAACTTGAGTGATCATTTGATTAGATTACCTAAAAAATTATTCAACATTAAATTTTATAGTTAGTCTTTGTATTTTTCGAAAGTGATGAATTTAATCTCACTATTTTAATTTGGTCAGTTTTAGTCTTTATACTTTTTAAAATTTAAAATGTAAGTCCCCTTCAGATGATAACTGTTAAATTTATTAAGTTAAGTTCTGATATTTCTAAAATATAATGCAAAAAACATATTATAATATTGCTTACTAAGAATGCGATTAATGGATTAAGGATTATCATTTATGTCAATATTGAAATTTCAAAGTTTGAAAAGTATAAGGACCTAGAATGATTCAATTGGAGAATATGGATTAAATCTGCAACTATGAACATAGTACAAGTGTAACACCCCAAACTTGACTTAAACGTTATGGTCGAATCTCGAAAGTTACATTAACAACGCTTGAAATTATTTACTTTTTGAAATTGAAACGGGTTGAGGTGTTTTGTTAAAACTTAAAAATTTGAATATTTAATGATTTTATTAAAATACTTATTAAAAATATAATCTTTTGAAAGTAAAGTGTGACATTATATTCTAATGTCATTTTAAGTTATTTGAAAATAAAGATTTTGTATTATAATTATTTATTAAAGTGGTTTTGGGTAAAACACTTTCGCAACAGACTTTTATAAAACTATTTAGAAAATTGTGAACTATAATTTTGTTTTAAACCACGTAAGATCATAAATATTTTAAATAAACTCCATATTTTAAACTATTTAAAATTGTAAAATTTTCATGCATGCATAATCGTTCTAATTTATAAAATAACCAACAACCCAAAATAAAAAAAAGTGTCCAAAGTCTAAAGTACGCAAACAAAAACCACATAATTTAAAAATCCATAAATTAAACCATCCGAGAGGCTCCACCGAATGTTGAATCCAAGCTCTATGTCCAATTATTACCTAAAAAGTTATAACACTAAAGGGGTGAGCTTTTAAAGCCCAGTGTGGGTCTTTTAACAAATAAATATAAATAAACACATAATCATTGTCGAAACCATTTTTTTGAAAAAAGTCTTAACTTTTATTTTAAAATCGAAAATGGAGTCCTCACCAATTTTTTTATTTGGTGTGATTAGATTACCTCGTAAAATTTTTAAAATTATAAAAATCATTTTGGTCTTCGAAATCAAAAGAAAATGGGTTCGAAAGTCGATTACGTATAAGGAAGGATTAGCACCCTCATACGTCAAAAATTGATACCTAATCGATTATTTGATGTCTTAGTATTGAAAATTAAGAATTTGAAAAAAATTTAAAATGCGATCCTTGAATGTGTATATGGAATGATTTGAAGATATTTTAAAATTTTAAATCTCACGAAAAATAATCTTTTATTTCAAGTTAATTGAGAAAAATCACATCCCGTAAGTTAGGAGTACGATATTCCGAGTCCTCGAAAAAAAAAGCATTTATCGATTGATTAAGGAAAATTTAAAATATGATTTTTAAATATAAAAATGATAGATCCTGGTGTCGTTTAAAAATTAAATTTCACGAAAAACGATTTTTTATGTCGAGTTAGTTGAGAATAAAGTTACATCCCATAAGTTAGGAACACGACATCTCGAGTACTAGAAAAAAAAATATTTATCGATTAATAAAGATATACACGTTTTAAATTTTAAATAGGGTATCCTATTACATAAGTGCGAAGATAAATCACACCCCGTAAATTGGGACACAATTTTATCGAGTCGCTTAAATAACGAACATTACCTCGATTTTTAAACAATTTGTATAATGTTTTTTAAAAAAACGACATTTTATTTATATACTAAAACAGTTCACAAAAGATGAATAAAAATGCATTTAATTTACAAAAAATGACAAAATTTAAAATGACATAAAAATAACATCAAAATGTTAAGTGCAAATGAAATACCAAGCTTAAACAAATAATAAAATGATTTTAGGATTAAATAAATAGAAAACAAAACAAAATATTAAAATTTAAGAAGAATGAATGGACTTAATTTTTAAAAAACAGAATAAAAGGGAAATTTTTAAAAAGAGTAAAAATTTGAGGGTAAAATCAAAATAAAAATAAAATTTCAAGTAAAAAATAAAAAAGGAAAATTTGGGGTTTAAATCCTAAATTTGGAAAAGGCCAAGAACTAGATGGGTAATAACCCCATGTCTCGTATACGTGTCGCCTCCAAATACACCCATGGTCAGAAGACCTAGATGTAAAAGGAAACAAACTTCAGGGTAAAATAAGAATAAATTAAAAAACAAACGAAGGGCGATATTGAAAATAAGGAAAAATGCAAAAGGACCGCGAAAGTAATTAAACCAGTTTAAAAAACACGCGAATCCCCTTGGCTGGTCGGAGTTAGTTCGAGCTTAGTCAAAACGGCGATGTTTTGAGGCTATGAAGGCTGAGCCTAAAATGACGTCATACAAGGTTAATTCGCGTTAACAAGGACTAAATTGAAAGTCCATGAAAAAGCGGAGGGATCGATATGGTAAATCGAACCTCGACATAAAAACTCGCAGATCTTAGGGTACAACTAGGTGGGACTCAGGTCTTATACTAAAACAAAACCCTTTTGAAGCTTATCAGACTAAGCCCAAACGACGTTGTTTCCAAAGGTTATTTAAAACAGTTTTTTTTTTAAATCTTATTTTTCCTTTGGCCTTAAAAAAAACTCCTCTTCCTTTCCCATTTTCTCTCAACCCTAGCCTAGAGTCGATGTCCCTTTGTACGATGATCGTCGATCATCGACGACGGAAACCGTCACCTCCAGTGACCGAATAAACAAAGGAGCCCCCTTTTTAAAACCTCTCGATCTCCAGACCATAAATTTTGGGTCGAGTTTTCTTGAAACTCGATTAAATGAAAAAAATGAAAAAAAACTTTCATTTTTCAAATGAAAAATCTAAGGTTCTTTCCTTTCCGATGAGGCCTTGACGAACATTAAGAGGTTCGCGGGTTTCGTCTATTAGAAAGGTACTACCTTTCATCGGAGGTGACCGCCTCCTTCATCTATGGTGGTGGTGTCCGACCACAAGTATGTATTTCTTTTTATTTATTTATTTATTTATTGTTTATTTTCTTTTCTAAATAAAATAAATAAAAACGAGTAAAATACCTTTCGAAAACTTCTGATTCTATTGCTTGCTCATGTGTCCAAATTATGTAAATGGTGGTTGAGCTTATTTATAGCCGAAATAAATACATAGATAATATATTTTTTTGCTCTCTGACTTTCTCTTTTGCAGATTGCATGGTTGTGGCAAAGCTTCGGGGTCAACTCCGGTGATGGAAGGTATGCCCTTGCCATTTCGGTGAAAGGGACAGATGAGAGGTCAGATTTGACCTTGGGGCATGTGGCTGACATGGCGTTGATGTGGCCATGGGGAGAGGGTAGGGCAGTGGCGTCGAGGGATGCTTGGGAAATTAAGGTTTCTCAAATTCTTTAATTTTTTTGGCCTTTAGGATTTGGGCTTCAAATTGGGTAGTTGGTTTAGTTGGGTTATTTGTAAATTAGGCTAGTGTTTTTGGGCTTTCAATTTTGGGTCTCTTTTTTTTCTTTCTAATTTTTGGATTATTTTAATGGACATTAAAATTTATTTTATTTTTGTTGTTTTGGTTTTATTTAGGCCAGATAAAATTGGGTTTGTATAACTGTCCCTCTTTGCTCGCTATCGTGTAACGAGAATGAAGCAAAGACTCCAAGGAGAACCAATTTCATCCGGTCCTACAGACTCTCGTCTTCTCTTCTTCACGTAATCCACTCTTTCGCTTCATTGGTTACTTGACTTCGCTACGTCTGCTTCTCTACAACTTTAGGAAGAACGGATTTAGTGACGTGACTTCATCTTGCTCCACTGCAACTTTAGGAAGATAAAGGTTTGCCACTATTGGTTTTAATCCGATCCCTACAACTTCAGGGATATAGGATTTGGGGTTGTAGCTTTATCTTGCTCTACTACAACTTCAGGGAGATAAAGATTTGCTACTGTTAGTTTTAATTCGATCCCTACAACTTTAAAGATATAGGATTTGGGGTTGTAGCTTTATCTTGCTCCACTGTAACTTCAGGGAGATAAAGATTTTCCAATGTTAGTTTTAATCCGATCCTTGCAACTTCAGAGATATAGGTTTTGGTGTTGTAGCTTCATCCTGCTCCATTGCAACTTCAAGGAGATAAACATTTGCTACTATTAGTTTTAATCCGATCCCTACAACTTTAGGGATATAGGATTTGGGGTTGTAGCTTCATGTTTCTCCACTGCAACTTCAGGGAGATAAAGATTCGCTATTATTTTAATTCGCTTCACTGCAACTTCAGGAAGATAGGATTTGGTGCTGCTTCATCTTGCTCCACTGCAACTTTAAGGAGATAAAGATTTGTTAATGTTAGTTTTAATCCGATCCTTGCAACTTTAAGGTTATATGATTTGATGTTTCATTAATCCATCATGCCTTTTTCTAGGGAATGAGACCTATACAATATGCTTCTTTGGCATTTTGCCATGCACTTAGGATGCTATGATCAAAATGAATCAAAAGCTCCTTAACTATATGTGTATGAATGATAAATGCAAACATGTCATTTGTCTAAGTCCTATCACTGATGTGTTATCATGTTCTCCTTTCGGGTCTGGTATTTTGACAAGAAGCCCGATAGGGTATTCATAATATGAACTACTTGCTCCAAGGAACCTTCCAACCTTCAGGTTTGGGTTCTTTCCAACTAGTGTCCTGTTTCAGGTTCCTATACTATTTAGGAATTTTCAGAGCGATACGCAAGAATCTTTTTATGTTTTATAACATTAGTCCATTATTCATTATTTTAATGAAAAAATGCTTGAACAAGGTCGTGAAAGAATAAGATTGAATTTTATTAGAGACAAAGCTTAAATGAAAGGACTAAAAATGGAAAGCATTGGTAAAAATTTCCAAGTACAGAATGAACAAAAACGAAATTAGGTGTCCTAGATATCAAAGCATGAGCTCTTCTGAGTAGACTTAATGAGGACCACTCTGAGCCTAATATGTGTTTAGGGAACCTAGAGTGCTTTGTCGATGCCCTAAGATGTAAAGTTTCTCCACCTTGTTACTTCTGAGGGAAATGATCGTTATAAGTCTATTCTTTGCTCCAAATTTGAGTCGCCCTTTTCGGGTTGTCAACTTAAAACCCCTTTGGTTTCAAGACGCCCTTTACGGGTTTTCATCTTGACCTCTCCTATTTTTCCCCTTTTTTTAGGTGAAATACTTCTTCACCAAGTCTGAATTTATGAGATTATGTAACTCTTTCCCATCCATTTCAGTCAGAATAAGAGCTCCTCTAAAAAAGGCTTTCTTTACCATATTGGGCCCTTCCCAATTTGGCATCCACTTTCCTCGGATGTCCTTTTGTAGAGGAAGTATCTTCTTTAGAAACAAATCTCCCTCATGGAATTCTTTGGGGTGAACCTTCTTGTTGTAAGCTCACATCATTTGCTTCTGTTACATCTAACCATGACAGACAGCTTTCAATCTCTTTTCTTCAATTAAGTTCAGTTGATCATATCTGGATTGGATTCATTTTGCCTCATCTAATTCTAGTTTTGACAAGACTCGGAGAGAAGGGATCTCAACTTCAATGGGTAGACTGCCTCCATTCCATAAACCAATGAGAATGGTGTAGCCCCAGTAGAGGTTCTAACAGAAGTTCTATAAGCATAAAAGGCGAATGGTAACTTCTCATACAAATCCTTATATGTCTCTGTCATTTTCTCGAGGATCTTCTTAATGTTCTTGTTGCCTGCTTCTACCACCCATTCATTTTTAGGCGATAAGGATATGAATTTTGATGTTTGATTTTGAATTGACTACAAACTTCTGTATCGTGCTGTTATTCAAATTCAAAGCATTGTCAGATATGATCCTCTCTGGCATCCCATATCGACATATGATCTCGTTTTTCAAGAATTTGCTAACTGTAGCTTTTGTAACATTGGCGTAGGAAGCAATTCTACCCATTTGGTGAAATAATTGATGATCACAAAGATGAATCGATGTCCGTTGGAAGCCTTCGATGAAATCAGCTTAATGACGTCCATTCCCCACATAGAAAAGGTCATGGGGAAGTCATGACATGAAGAGGTGAAGACGATACATGCATCTTATCTCCACAGATCTGGCATTTGTGACACCCCTTGGCATAATTGATGTAATCACCTTCCATGGTGGACCAATATTAACCAAATTTCATAATTTTTTAGGCTATTGTGAAACAATTGGCATGCATTCCACAAATGCCCTCATGGACTTCTTCCAAGATTTTCCTAGCGTTAACGACATCAACACATCTTAGTAACACCTAATCCTTTCTTCTTTTATACAGGATTTCTCCATCCAAGACATAATCGATTGCTAGCCTTCTTAATGTTCGTTTATCATCCTCTGTAGCTTGCTTTGGGTACTTGCGATCCCTGATCGATTGTTTAATGTCATAGTAATATTGTGCAAGCGTACACTATCGATGAAAGTATAGTAGAAAGATGTGAGTCTGTCGGATATAGATCCCACTAGGACGACTATCTTTTGTTTATTAATGTCAATGCAATGAACAGATAAAACAAGATAAATTTGTGATAATAATTGTCAGAGAATTAAGTAGAAAATAAAGATGAAATATGATAATGATAAAATGGGATCCCCAACGTGAATGTTCAACAAAATGCTAAGTGCTCACAAGGTATAAAAGGATAGGTGATTGTCGACGCAATAAAGTGCAATGTATATTTTACCAAGCTTAACTTTTATATTTAACCTAAGACTTAAACATGCATATTAACCACACCTTCCGATGATGACAATGGTACATGATTTAGAACAAGTGAATTAAATTCCTCTAATCCCCAAGCAACTTCCATTGTCATGCTTGTTAGCTTAAACTATCGCTGCACCTTTCAGTGACAGTGATCGCAATAACACTTCCTTGCTAAAAACATTCAAACCCAAAGATTAAACAGTAGAAGCAAGTTTGAATAAAATAACATCTAACCCATAAATTATGTGTACTTCCATAAAAACATAAAATAGAGAGCAATCACTAGCATTACAAAAGAAATGTAAAAGAGACAAATGGAGAATACTATTCCTAGACAACTCGACTTGCTCCCTCACTTTCCTATTGTGTCGCACTTAGGGCTCCTCGCCAGGGGTTAATCTGCATCCTTTTCATATCGATTCACCCGTGAGGGTCTCAAGCTGATCGCACTATGAACGTCACAGTAATAATGTGCAAGCGTACACTATCGATGCAAGTATAGTAGACAGATGTGAATCTGTCGGATATCAATCCCACGAGGATAGCTGTTTGTTGTCAATAATTGTCGGTGCAATAAAATAGTAAACACAATAAAATTGTAAGATGGATTGTCGAAGAAATAATGTACAATTAAAATTGAAATGCAATAATAACGAAATGGGGTCCCTAACGTGAACAGTTGGCAGAAAACTAAGTGTGGCTCACAAGGTTTAAAATAACAAGTAATTGTCGCTGCAATAAGGTACAATGAATGTCTTACCAAAATTGTCCTTTTTATTAGATCTAAGACTTAAACATGCACACTACCCACACCTTCCAATGCTGGCAATGTAACACATTCAAGACAAGTGGATTAAATTCCTTCAATCCTCAAGCAACTTTCGTTGTCTTACTTGTTAATTTAATTTGTCGTTGCACCTTCTAGTGACAGTGATTGCAATCACACTTTTGTGGTCAAAACAATCAAACCCAAAGAATTAAGAGTAAAAGCAAGCTTGAAAAAGATATCATTTAGTCTAAAAATCAAGAGTACTTTCATACAAACTTGAAATGAACATTAATCACCAGCGTTTAAGAAAAAAATATAAAAGAAAAAAATAGAGACTACTATTCCTAGGCTACTCGACTTGCTCCCTTACTGGGTTCAATTCTAGACATGCTTATACAGCGACAATTCTGGGTGCAATTCTAGACATGCTTATACAGCGACAACTCTAGACATATTCACACAACAATAATTTTAAAATGAGTTCCTGCAGCGACAATTCTGGGCATGCTCATGCAGCGACATTTCTGGATATCGTCATGCAGTGACAATTTTGGACATCGTCATGCTGTGACAATTCTGGGCGCAATTTTAAATAAACTCATGCAATGACATTAGTAGTAAAATATGATAAAATTAAGAGCAACTAAGCTAAGGTCCATTAAGTTAGAAAATGCAATAAACTAAACTAAAAATGCAAAAAATATGTGCTAAGGATGACTAAATAGGAACAACTTAAACAATAAGTAGGGAGAAATCAATAGTTCTTTCTAGTACTATCACACCCCCAAACTTGAGTTTTTACTTGTCCTCAAGTAAAACAAAAACTAGCAAGGCTATACAAAAATTTATCAAGACAAATGATCATTCTAGCAACTTGAATACCTAAAATCCCAATGAATGAATCACATTCAAATGAAAGAATTTTTTGCACTGACAATTCATAAGCATGAATAACTAAGACTACAACTTCATCAAAGGCAACATCATGCCTCAAATCCTAAATTCCATCTACCAATACAGCATTTGTTGTACAATAATATATACATATATATTTTTCTTTTCCCCTTTTTTTTATGTGACTGAAGGATGTCATTGCATTACGATACCCTTTGTTCCTGAGAAGTAACGATGGAGTGCAACAAACTCCTAAGGAGTACATATTGCGCTGACATACACTCTTGCAGTGACAGCCTTTGGCTAGATTCATTTTTCTAACACTTGCATTGGGGTGTTCCTCCTTAAATAGTTTACAATACACCCACATTGGAGTGTCTCTTATTTATAACTATATATATATATATAAGCAGCTGTAAAGGGCAGATTCATTCAAGATTCAAGGAATGATGTTAGTCATCCATTACTAATGCAATCTAAATCATTCATCAAAGAATTAAAGATACAACATTCAATCAAGTTTATCCAACTCATTCATTGACAGTTCACATGGTTCAAGAATTAAGCATCGTATGTAGAAAAAATTTAAACACAATTGCAATATCCATTCCTACCTTTGCATGTTTCATTTACTTCAAAAAGAAAATTTTTGAAATGTGGGTGCATCTTCAAACCCCATATGCATTCCCCTAAACTTAAAGTTTGCATTATCCCTAATACACTAACACCAA